>CM053401.1:619357-661467 GCA_028644305.1 Xerus rutilus
GGCCAGTTGTCCTTCCCACAGATTTTCAGAACAGCCTGGAAGCCTCCTGCATTCACTACCCTGACCTCCCAGGCTCTCCACACCTCCATGCAGGTCTGCTGTCCATCTGGTACAATTTCCTTCTGTCTGAAAAGTTTTTCACTTTTGTCCAATATTCTCAGTGAGTTAGTCCACTGTGTTGCTGGAGACAAGTCACAAAGCAAAGAGGTTCGCTTGGGCTGGCGGTTCTGGTCTAGGGCCAGGCAGCCCCGCTGGGTGGCCCGGGGAGCCTGAGACCTGCCTGCACGGTCTTCAGTGCAGACTTGTTCTCCAGGTCCCCAGGGTCCGCTCTTGGGGCAGAACCTCCACCCAAGTGCAGGGGCTCCCGGCTGCCTGGAGCTGCCATGGTGCTGTCCCACCGGGCCTGCTCGGGTTCTAATGACCAGCCTGCTGCTCTCCTCATCTTTGTTCTCCAAGCATAAGGGTCTTTTCCTTCTGGCTGCTTGCACGACGTTCCTTCCCGTGGGTCAGGGAACATGCTCATGACGTGGGCAGCACTTCTCTTGGGACTATGTCACGCCTCTTGGATTAGTGGGTTTATAATTCCATCAAATAGGGACATTTTATAGCCACTGTTTCTTCCAGCAGCTGTCCACCCCACCCATTGTTCTGGCCCTCAGGCTTCCCCAGAGCTCCGCTCACACCAAACCCAGCTCTTCTGCGGCTCTACTCACCCCACAGGCTCGCCCTCTTCCAGTGTCCACCTTGCTCTCCATCTGTCCACCCAGCGAGGTGCCTGGGCTGCCGTCTTCACCCTGCACACTCCGGCTTCCTCTGATTCTGAACAGGAGGAATGCACCCAGCTGCTGCGTCCTCCCCTGGCTGCTGATGGCCCTGTGGGGTGTTACGTGCCTGCTTCTGTGCGCGGCTTTGTCAGTGGACAGCAGGCATCACAAACTCCATCTTGCTGGATGTTGGACTGAAACAAACAGCTTGTCGCTCTAGAGTTCTGTTCTGTGATGCCACTGAAGTACTGCCGAGGCCTGGCTTTGTGAGGCTTGGGTTCCACTGTCGGGACGGGACAGGGCAGCACGCTCCAGGGTGAACATGGCCCTCCAACCTCAACTTGGTGCCCCACTGAGGTCCTTGCCCGTGCCCCACGAGGACAAGGCCTCCCTCTCTTCTCGATTGTCTACATATGAAAAGGGCCTGGAGAGGACACTCTGCGGTGAGTCTCGCTTCAGTGCCCACTCGAGTGCCTTGGCCCCTGACCTTGACTGTCTCGACTCAGGCTGCTGAGTTCTCCTCGTGCTGTCTGAAGCGGTGGCAGGTGCTCCTGGGGTGTGGAGCTCAGTTCACTGGCTCCCTGCTCTCTGGGGACCCTCTCCTGTACTGGCTGTTGTCTCACGCCTGGCGTTTTTCTTTTTTCAGTTGAGTTGTTTGAAGACCAATGCCCCGTTGCTCCACCAAAGCTGGACACTGCACACTCACTACAAAGCTGCCAGGTGCTGTTCAGGCAGGGCCCTGCCCCTGCGGAACCCGCCCTGCGCCTGGAGGAGGTAAGAGGTGTACACACGTCCTGTCCCCTGGTGAGAGTCGGGTGGCTGAGGGGATGACGGAAGGGAGCTGTGCACTGGGATACTGGATGCTTCCCTGAGCCCACATCCGAGAGATGAGAGTGAGCCTTACAGGCGCCCAGGGGAGGAGCCCAGGCAGGGGAAGTGCCAGGGTGCCAAGGGGGGAAACACGCTAGGCACACTCCAGGGGATGGGCGGAGGAGAGGCGGGGAGAGCTGCTGTCTGAGGACAGCCTGCAGGTGGTGGGGGCTGTGCGGCTATCCCGACTGGTGGTGGAGGTGGACTGGCTTCCGTGGCATCCCTTGGGGCACAGCAGGCAGGTTGGAGGGTGCAGAGGGGAGGACTGACAGGGCCTGCCAGAGAGCTGGGCCGTGGGCTGAGGCAGTAGCAGAAGCCACACAGTGAGTCTCTGGGCCTCTGGGCAGGAGGCCACCCCTGACAAGGACAGCCAGCACCTGGCTAATAGCCTCAGAGTGGCCCAGGGACAGGCTGCAGTCCCTCTCTCAGCAGCCGCACCCGCTGACCCTCTGCCACCTGGGACTGCCACAGCAGCCTCACTGCCCCAGCCCCAAGTCCCACTCAGGCTCTACCTGCTCGCCGTCAGCTTTCCTTAGTGTCATTTGTCCCTGAACCCTGGCCAGCCATCCCAGTGCCCACAGCAGTGAAGGGCCTCCCCCACAGTGAAGGCCCACAGCCCCCCCCGGCCTCAGCCAGTCCAGGGCTTCACAGTGACTGGGGCCCACCTTACCTACTCAGCCCCTCGGGTTCGTGTGAGGACCGGCACCCATGGCCTTCTGTGCAACTCAGCCTCCTCTGTCCTCCACACCGAGGCCCACGTGGCCCTGTGCAAACCACACCTGCTCAAAGTGGGGCAACGGCCGCCGTCCCAGCACCACTAGGGTTGCCTCCTGTTGGATAGAGCGCCTGGAGGGTGGGCCTGTCATGCCACCCAGGGCCCTGGCCATGCAGGCACCAGAGTAGAGTGACACTAGCCTGTGACAAGGTATTTCTGGAGAGGTTTGGAAGGGACACTGGCATGAGGCAAGTCTGCATGCTGGGAACCCTCAATCAGACTCCAGGCTCCGGCTCCCTGTGCCAGGTGGGCCATGAGCAGGAGCCTTCTGACGCAGAGGGGATGGGCCACACGGCAAGGGTACAGCAGGCAGCTGCCACCCGCCCCCAGCCTGGGGCAGATCCCGCACTTCACCCTCAGATGGCTAAGACAGGAGTCCTCGTGTGCAAATATAAAGGGGTTTATTTGATTCTGTCATCAGAGTACAAAATACAACACACAAGCCACTCTTGCCCTCTTCAGCACAGACACACGTGTGCCGTCCACAGGAGCCTCAGGCTTCGAACATGGCGCAGCTGGTGCACAGTGCCTTCTCCCAGACGCCACTGCAGCTGCGCCGCCATGAGGAGAGAGAGGAAAGCCACGTTAGGGCCTGGCTGTGCCTCCCCTGTCCACCACTGTCCTAACCCAGGACAGAAGAGTAAGGCCCTTGGAGCTAGGCTCATGTGGCAGCAGCATGTCAGGGCCCGTCTGGGAACACCAGCCTCCTCAGGGTGGCCCAGCATGCAGGCACACTGTCTTCAGAAGCTGGCTCACACCCTTCTGCTCCCAGCTGCAGAGCAGATGCGGCCAGTCAAAATGAGGTCACCATGGAGCAGAAACCCAGGATCTTAAAAGAATGTCACAAGAGGGGCTGGGATTGTGGCTCAGTGGTAGAGCGCTTGCCTCGCAAGTGTGAGGCCCTGGGTTCGATCCTCAGCACCACATACAAAGCAATAAAATAAAGACATTGTGCCCATCTACAACTAAAAAAAAAAATTAAAAAAAAAAAAAAAAAAAAGAATGTCACACGAGGGCTGGGGCTGTGGCTCAGTGGTAAAGTGCTTGCCTAGCATGCGTGAGGCACTGGGTTCGATCCTCAGTACCACATATAAATAACAAATGAATAAAATAAAGATCCATCAACAACTAAAAAAGTATTTAAAAAAAAAAAAGAATGTCACATGAGGAGAAAGAAGAGAACACCAAGGCACATGGAGAAGGCCACCCACAATGAGGGCCAAGCCCGGCAGGCCACAGCCACCAGGTGCCGGGAGGGCCTGACGGCCTCAGAAGGAGCCCGCCCTGCAGGCACCCTGATCTTGGACTTCCAGTCTCTAGAACATGAGGGTAAGCGCTGCCTAAGCCACGACCAGCGCCAGCTGGAGCTATTGCAGGCTGAGCAACCCAGCCGGGCTCCACACAGGACATGCTCTCCCCAGACCCCACTGACATCCCATCAGAATTCACAAAACACAACGGCTCACATCAGATGCACATGCAACAGCGATCTCCCCTAATGGACGAGACTTTTAAGGGGAGTGAACCAGTCAGAGGAGACAGAGTGGGGGGGACACGCAAAGGACCACAGGAACAACCTGCTGACCAAGATGCAAGTGAGGACATGCCGTCTGAAACACATCAGCAGCCCAGCGCTGATGGCCACCTGGCATTCAGACCATCTGCCAGCGACACCAGAGGTGAGTAGTCGAAGCAGCTCCAGCAGCCAGCCTGGGAGCCTGTGGCAATGGAGTGCATACGGGCCGAGTGGGGCCACCAGGCAGGTCAGCGATGGCCAGCGGAGCTGCATTTAGTTACATCAGAGCCACGCTAGAGAAGCCCTTGTTTTCTGCCACTCTCTCAGCTATCTGTCCTGACACGGGAGCCAGGGCTGTGTTTGAAGAAAGCAGCAAGGGGAGGGGAAGGCCTGGCACCCATGCCTGGGGACATCACCTCCAAGCTAGCGACCCGGGGCAGGTCGTTCACTTATGACACAGGTTGGAGAGCCCACCTCCTGCAGGACTGCAGGGAAGGGCTGGAAAGACACTGCCTTTCCAGTGTACTGTCAGCAGGAAAAAGAGAGGATCAGGCGGGGAAACCACAGAAGAGGACCTACCTTCAGGACTAGCCTAACACCAGTCCCCAGACTGGGTGCTGTAAGTCACCCTACTCTTACCTGGCTCACGGGGCCTGGTACTTCTCCCTAGAGCACTCCTCCAGGGCTGTCCAGGTCTCCCCAGCTGAAGAGCACCTCAAGGGAAAGGATGCCACGGGACATGTGGTTTTCAGTTTTATACAGCCTTAAACTGCTGGATCTGAGCTTGTTTAGATCTTCAGAGGCACTTGTGTGCCTGGAGGAACTTGTCTTTCTGAAGGGCAAGACAAGTGGGCAGGCATAGCTATCAGTGTGAGAACAGCCTCCCAGAACCCTGTGGATACCAGAGCCAGCCAGCTGCAGTGGCATGCAAGCACGCAGGCATGCACCAGACTGAGCCAACATCCACTTCCTGCTCCTGAGAGAGCTGATAACCCGACACACACACAGACACCATGGCAACTGCAGTATGCGCCTGCTGTCGGGCACCAGGTGTTCCTCGAACATCAGCACACAATGCAGGAAGCAAGTCAAAGAGCAGGTGCTGCGGCCGAGAAGCCGAGGCACAGCTGTTGAAGAAAGGTGGCCCAGGGAGAACTGGCTGTTGGTGAAATCTGGATTCCTTCAGAAAGAACTGCTAAGTGTTCAGAAAAAAAATATCGGGCAAAGCATTTATCGTCATCATGTCCTATTCTGTTTGGTGATGGTAGATGGCGCCTAAAGAGGACCTGCTCACCACCCTGTGGGCACACCCCAAGCATGCTGGCCACGGTTCCAGCAGCACCATGGACTAAAGCACTTACTCCACAAGGCCACACAGGGCACAGGCCACTGCACCACAGCCCCAGCAGGTGCGCACACACTGCCCACACAGGGCCCGCTCGCACTGGCTGCAGACCACCTTCCCATCAGCAGCTCGCACGCATGAGGAACAGGCGACGGCTGTAGCCCCAGACAAGTCTGTGAGGAAGAAACACCAGGCTGTCAGCCCTGGAGGAGGGTGGAAGAGTGCAGGGACTGTGGGCTCCCCTCTATTCCCCTGCAACTGAAGGCAGAAAGCCCTGACCCAGTCCCACCCACCTCTGGCACCGGACCCCTTAGAAACCCTCCAGCCAAGTGCAGCACCCAGATCTGATTCTACTAGAGAAACATGGTGAGACCTGCCATGGTGCTCCATGAGATTCCAGGTCCATCTACTGCTGCTGTCATTTGCTACTGGGCACAAGAGCTCTTCCTGACTGCTTTATCAAAACCTGGTGTGTTCCTGTGTCTTAAGGTGTGGCCCATTTTTAACCAAGGCTCCTAGACTCCTTTCTTGGGTGGGGCCTGGGACTCTGTTTTCAACCAGCACAAGTGACAGTCTGAGCACTACACCACACAGGCACCTGACCAGCATGTTCCCACCTTCACACAACAGAAAAGGGCAGGTACCAAGCAGGCAGGACAACCAGGTGAGTTTTACTCTTCTCTTGGCCTGCTGATCAGAAGCTGTTTAACAACCTCTAGATCTGGATGTCAGTGACAGATCTCCCAGCAGAAGCCTCTGAACTTCTGCCATTTGCCCTGTTTGTCAGACTCTGGGAGGGACTCCTGTTTATGAGGCATGAAAAGGCCCTGAGCTGACCACCTTGCCACTCCCCACCCTCAGCACCACAGCTAGGAAGTGCCACTGGCAGCCACTCACCAGCCTCAGGGGCCTGGGCTCGGCTCCTGATCAGTCGGCCATCTGGTCCGATCAGCATCTGCCCCCTCGCAGCTCGAGGTGCACCTGCAGGGCCAGGCTTTGGGGACTCTGGCAGGTGGACGATGGCACAGCCTTCACCCCACACATAGCTCCTACAGGCCTGGGCCCCGTGGAAAAGGAGTTGCTTGGTCTTCTCTGGGGAAGATAGACCATTCCTCAAATTTACACCGTGCAGCCATGAAGCCCTCGACAGCCATCTTAGGACCCATCAGGATGGCACGGTGACTTCTACGTGCCTGTTACCACAGCCCACGCTACTCCCTGCAAAGGCAGTGCCTCCTCTACCTCCATGCTTAGGATACTCTTCCTTCCCTTCCTCACCTGGCTCGGCTGCCACTCCCGGTAGGTTCTGGACCACTACAGCCCTGTCTGTGTCCCACACAGGTGCTCTTTCCATCGATCTGCTCATTCACAGCAGTCACAGCTGTGCTCGCTTCCCGGGCTTGTGCTCCTTCTCTCCCCTGCTCTGCACTTCCCATCCTGCTCGCTTCCCGGGCTTGTGATCCTTTCCTCTCCCCTGCTCTGCACTTCCCGTCCTGCTCGCTTCCCGGGCTTGTGCTCCATTCCTCTCCCCTGCTCTGCACTTCCCGTCCTGCTCGCTTCCCGGGCTTGTGCTCCTTTCCTCTCCCCCTCTCCCCTGCTCTGCACTTCCCGTCCTGGAAACGGCCTGCGTCGTGCAGGAGCTCTGCACCCAAGAACGTCCCTCCTCAGAAAGGTGGCCCCACGGAGGCAGGAGGCAGCCAGAGGCTCAGTGCAGCTTGCAAGCCAAGCACACCCCTGTCACCCCAGAGGGGCCAGGAAGACGGGGCAGCAGATGGTTCCTGACCATGGCATCCCAGAACTTTCTAGACCTCTGCAGGTCTTAACACCCACCCTGCCTAAGAGCTGGAGTAACTGCTCAGCACCCAGGGCAGTGGCTTTCCAATGCTACCTGGAGGTGCCCAGGCGACCTCACAAAATCAAATGCCCACCTGCCAGTCCCAGAAATATTTGCCCAGCATGGCCACCGTGGAGATGCTAGATGCAGCAACAGCTGTGGGAACTCAAATGGAGGGGGTGACGCCAGCCCAACTGCATGGTACTGCCTCTGTATTTGTGGTGGGAAGGTGGAGAGGGGGTCACATGTTGAGGACAAGGATTCCTTGTACGTTTGAAGTGGACATTAGGGTGTCTGTTGTGGCCTGGAATTCATCCCACGTGACTTTGACCTGCCTGTCAGTCCTGCCCATACTACAGAGCACAGAACTCCTCCCCAACCCAGCTAGGAGGAACAAGCCCCTGCTAAGAGGCCAAGATAGGAATCTCAAGAGAGGGTACAGAGAGGGAGCCTGAGTTAGCTTCCAATTCTACTTAATTCTGTGTTTCTGGATTTTAAGGGCACGTGCTCTAAGTTGAGTTCCAGTCCCTGGCTTCAGTGGTTTCATCACCTGTGTGACCTCAGGTGAAATGAAAAGCATTTCAGGTAGCAGCCCTGACCAGGAAAAGAGCACAGAATTGCAGACATGGGAGGAGAACCAGGACCCTGAAAGGGGTTTTTGTTTTTCCAAATGCTGGCCTCTCCCGCACACCCCAATGGCACAAGCCACAACCCTCAAACTCACTCCAGGCTGTTTTCTAACTGCTGCTATAGGTATAAACTTTGTGTCCCCAACCACGAGGGTAAAGTAAATTCCACTCTGCATCTGCCCCATAAGTTAATCACGCTAAAGTGATGCTCAGTAACACGAACCCGTCTGAAATTCTGCAAGAGGCGGCCTCCCATGCCTCACGTACCCAGAAGGCCTGCCTGTGCCGTTTCCAGGACCCTGGCTCCTTCCTCTCCTGGCCTTTCCCCTGGCTTGCTCACGCTACAGGGCTGTTTCGATTCTGAGTCTCCCGAGACCGTTCCTGCTACCCGTGCCCATGCTCCCATATCTGTGCCACCTCGATCCCCAGGCTCCCAGGACCCTGCCCCTCGCGGGCCGCGCGTTCTCGAGGGACAGACAGGTCCCGGCTTGGCGCAAGGCGGGGCGAGGGGCAGGCTGGGGGAAGGAGGGCGCGCACTGGGTCACTCGCGTGCCCGCTGCCCCCGCCCAGCGCGGCCCGCCCGCTCCGGCTCCCGTTGCTCGGGCGGGACAGCTGCCCGGGCCAGCCCCAATGGGAAGCGCGGCCGCCCGCACTCACCGAAGATCTCCCGAGAGTAGCGCTCGGCGCACACGCCGCGGCTCAGCTCCTTCCGGCCCACGCGGACTTTGAGCTGCAGCGGGGCGGCGTCCGCGAAGGGGCAGCCCCGCTTGGGCATGGCCGCGGGGCCACAGGACGCCGACCGCCGCGCGCGCCACGCGCTGACCCCGACGTCACAGCCGCGCGCCAACCGCCGGGCGAGGGCGTGGCGTGGCAAGGGCGCGGCGCGGCGCGGGATAGGCTATTAAAGGATCTGGGGCGGGGCTCATGAGAGGCGAGGCTCGGGATAGGCCGAAAGCCAAGTCGGGGGCGGGACTCGGCGGCGCGGGAAAGGCCAAGAGGCCGAGGGTACGCCCGGCTCTCAGGGGGCGGAACTCGTGCGGCCTCTGGGTTGCGCTCAGTCAGAGGCTAGGTCGGGGCGGGGCTCCTGGGCGATACGGCGCGGATAGGTCGAGGCTAGCGCGGGGCGTGGCTCTGGCGTGGCGCTGCGTGGGATAGGCCGGTGCGGCCGGGGGCGGGCTCGGCGAGAGGGCGCCGGAAGCCCCAGCGAGCAGGTGGCGGTTCGGTTTTCAGCTGCGAGTGTGAGGGCGTCGCGTTTGCTGCGGGTTGTGGGTCGGAGAATCCCGGCCCCGCAGGCCGGCCGCCGGGAAGAGCGGTTGAAACTGGTTGACCTCTTTCTTTTCTTTTTGATTTTTTAAAAAATTGTTATCGGGGTGGACGGCAGGGCCTCGCTTATGCTGGGCAAGTGCTCCGTCACCGAGGAACATCGCAGCCCCTGTGTTTTATGTTGAGACGGGGTCTTGCCAAGTTGTCTGTCATCCGCAAAGCAAAGGGCGGCAGTGAAACGCCGTGTCCCGAGGGCCTGTCTGGGCCCCGAACCCTAGCCATGTGAAGGGAGCAGTGAGCAAGCCCGGGCTGCAGAGCCCAGAGGCACGTCCTCCTGGGGACGCTGGCTTTCTCTGCTACACTGGGCCCCAGGGCGGTCGGCGTTATCTGTAGAAAGCCACTTTTTTGCGCGTTCGCCAGGGCAGCTGCTCCTCCATGATGCACGAGCAGACTAAGCAAGCTCGAGCTGATGGTGTCGCTGCTTCTGCCGCCTAACACAGAACCCCCTCAGTGGGGATGGGTGCAGAATGGGGCACTGTGGAAAAGCTCGTGTCCCTCATCCAGCCTGACACCACGGGAGTAAATGCCACGGGGACAAAGTGCAGTGATGGGTGGAGGTGCTGCTGACTCAGCCTGTGGTCGATAGACTCTTCCTGGAGCAGGCCCTGGTCTCCTGTTGGCTTTCCCCAGTAGATTATGGCTCCCGTGCTGTCTCTGAGTACTTTATTTTGTTTTCTCAAAACCTATCCCTGGCACACCTGGACTGTGGACGTGACAGTTTCCCAGGTTGGCCTCAAACTTGCAATCCTTTTGCCTCTACCTCCAGAGCCTCTGGGGTTACAGGAAAGCACCACTGCAGAACTGCCATAGGCTCAACACAGTAAATACATGCAGAACAGTGACAAAGAGAAGCTTCTTAACTTTTGCATTTCAGTCAAATCTGAATTCAAGAACCATTCATAGAGGAGGCATTAAGTGTTGTATTTGTCTGCTCAACCTGAGTTTGAGACAAAACTCTATTTTCTGCTTCTGCTGGTGGGTGAGGTCTGCATAAGTCGCATGCATCTGCAGCTGAGAAAGTCCATTTTAGTGTTAGAGCTAATCACAGCAGGTGCTGCTTTGAGGGTCGCAGCTGGCAAAGCCAGATTCTTCTCCACTACTGTGGAGTGGCATGTTACAGCTCTTAATGGCGAATTCTAGAAGCTCACTGCCAGTTTCTTTCTGAGTTCTTGTCTTGCGAATTTGAAGAATGAAATTCACAGATGAAGACGAGTGAGCATAAAGGGGTAGGATTTATTTAAGTGAGAACAAAAGACATGGGATCCCGCAAGCTGAGAGGGGACCTGATGGCAGGTTGCCACTTTCATATACTAGTCTAGGGCCTCCTGTAGCTTCTCGGTTGGGGCATTGATCAAAATCCCTGCTAAACAGGTACTGGAAGAGTGTTAAGGCTGTTGGTTAGCCCTTGAGGCTGTAGCCTTTACTCAGGTTTGTCCTGCCTCCCTATTCCCATCACCCAGCATGAAGGAGTTGGCTGGAATGTTTCTACAGGTTAACTTTATGGAGTGGCCTTTTAGTGAAATAAAAGAATTGGGGCCCATTAACTATCCTATCTTTTATATATATTCCAATAGCAAATACCACAGGGTGGCTAAAACAACAGATGTTCATTCCTGTGCAGTTTGAGGCTGGAAGTCTAAAACCGAGGTGTCAGCAGGATTGGTTTCTCCTAAGGCTCCCCTTCTTAGTTGGTAATTGACATCTCCCTGTGTCCTCACAAGGTCATCGCTGTGTATTTCCTGATGTCCTCTTCTTAGAAGGACACCAATCATGTGGGTTAGGGTCTACCCTGAGGACCCATTTGAACTTAATCACCACTTTAAAGACTGTCTCCAAATAGCTGCATTCTGTGTCCTGTGGGTTAGGGCTTCTACATAAATAGGGGTCTCACCCAGAAGTGGCAAGGAAGTGTACAGGTGGAGCTCAAGTGACCAGCGCATGTGCCTGCGTGACCCAGCCCTTCCCTCCCCACCCTGGTGGCAGTGACTGCTGCTCTGTGTTCTGTCCCTAAGGGTGGTGCTGCCTGCTCTGGAGCTCCAGAGTGGGTTCATTCCACACATGCTCTGTGTCTGACTGCTGCTGTCAGCACTCTAACTTTGCCCCCGCCGCCTTCTCACACCTGTTGGCAGCTGGTTCCTTTTGGCGCCAAGTGTCCCACTGTCTAGCAGGACCTTGGTTTGCTTGCCCACCCCACTAGGCCCTAGGCTGGTTCCAGGCCTTGGCTATAATGGGTTGAGCTGTTCTGGACAACCTGTGCAAGGAAGGCCTTTTATGGACACACAGGTTCACCTAAGGTGGGTCAGGACTGGAGGAGGGATGCCCAGGTGGTGGGTAAGTGTACGTTTAAATTCTAAACAAGCTAGCAGCTTTCAGAAGTGCTAGAGGAATGTGCTTTATTAAAGAACATCGCTGTCATGAGTTTCCTTTGGTTTGGTTCTGAGGTAGCGTCTGGATAGCAGCTGTGATCTCCAGCCCTTCCTTGACCAGACTCCCAGGGATTTGGGCATGGATGTTTATTGGGAGCTTTTCACAGGGTACTTCCTTTTTTTGGTGACACTTGATGCCAGAGCTTCCAACCCATGACTGTGTCCCTCTTACAGGAAGCTTGTTTACAATGTCCTGTGGCTCTTGACTCTGACCTGTGTCCGGTTTACACCTGCCAAGGTAGCCCTCTCTGGGACAGCCCTGATGGGAGGTCAGGTTTGGGAGGGACAGAGAGGAGGCAGCTCAACAAAACAGAAGGACAGAAGCAGCTTGCTCCTCCTACATCCAGAAGAAGAGGGCAGGGTGCCTGAGCCCTGCCTCTGGTGTGAGGGTGCAGCTTGCATTCAAGGTGGGTGCCCAGGCAATAGGAAATTGCAGGCTTCATGTGGTGGTTGAATCACTGATCTTTCTTTTACCCAGGCACTGAACAGAGACCTCTCCTGCCTGGTCTGGGGCTGTGTTGTCCATGCAAAGTGCAAAGATCCTCTTCTGAACAACGCAGACCCTCCAAACATCTGCCGCTGGAAAGCTCTTTCCTTTTGCCCTTCCTGCTGCGTTGTAGAAGGAATAACATTCCCAGAGAACCATGTTTGCTTCTGCCTCCTCCCATGGCTGTGTGCTGAGCACCAAGAAGGCTCAGGAAGGCCATGCCGAGTGGCCAAGAGGTGGGGAGGTGGCTGCATCAGCGTGTCCGTCTCCTTTCAAACGCGGAAGGCCCTTCTTGGCACTGTTTGGGAGTTTGCTAGTAAGCTTGGGGTCACAGGAATTTTTGCATTGAGCCCACACCCTGGGCACTGAGTTGGTGTCTCCTGGGTATGAGTCAGCTGGGCTGAGTCTGCAGGACTTCCTGGACAGTTGAAGTCTGCTAAAAAGCAAACCCAGGTGGCCTTCAGCAGGGGGGGACCACCTGACTTGGTGCCAACAAGTCTGGAGTCACCTGGGAGACTCCAAGTCTCTCCATACAATTCCTGCCCTCTTGGGAAGGATATCAGAGGGCAGTTATTTTCTAAATGTACCCCAAACTCGGAAACATTATTCAAGGAGGCCACTTGGTGCCCCTGTGGGCAGAGACTGTGGTCAGTGCTGGGTGGCTCAGATCAGTCAAGAAATGGCTGAGCAATTGGACGCAGCTCAGAGGAACTGACCAAGCGTGCCCAGCTGGAATGGAGAGGGGCTGCCCCTGGGCAGCACTGCCTTCTCGGGCGGGTATGATTATTTGTCTTGGATTATCCAGTGGGTCCTAGCTGCAAAGCAGCCCTACAGTGTAGCTCATTTTGTCTTTTTTTTTTTTTTCAGTGCTAGGATGGAACCTAGGCCTTGTGCATGCTAGACAGATGCTCTACCGCTGAGCTCCATCCCCAGCATAGCTGGTTAGTTTTGAAAACATATCTGATACACTTGGTCCATCCTACATGGGCTTGTCCATTTTGTTTTCTGAGCAAATACATGGTTTAGCTTTGTGATACCCAACTGCAGGGATCCAACTTGACCTGACTCCAGCCATCTTGGTCATAAGTGACATTTTGCCCACCAGTTCTCCAGGCCCCATCCCAAACCCTATGAGACAATGTCCTTCAGATAGCCAGCCCTAGCTGGGCGCAGTGGCACAAGGCTGTAATCCCAGCTGAGACAGGAGAATCGCGAGTTCAAAGCCAGCCTCAGCAATGGCGAGGCGCTGAACAACTCAGTGAGACCCTGTCTCTACATAAAACACAAAATAGGGCTGGGGATGTGGCTCAGTGGTCGAGTGCCCCTGAGTGCAATCTCTAGTACCAAAAAAAAAAAAAAAATAGCCATCCCAGTGTGACATGTGGGCCCCTCACACCCACAATGTTAACCGACACTGGACATGTGAACAGCCTTTGAGAAAGGCCACATTTCAGGTCACCAAGGCCCAGCATGGGCTAGCTTAGCAATAAACCCCAGTCTCTTGCCTCAGGATGTGGGATTTCCCTGTCTTGCTGCCGGTCTCTGAGTCCCCAGTGAATTGTGCTTTGTGCAATCCTGGTCCATCTGTTTCTTCCTGGGGTCCAGGGTGCCTGCCGCCAGTGGCAGCCGTTCTCAGCCCCTGGCAGAGCCTTTCTCCTAGGAAGCTGCATCGTCCAGACGCTGGTCATGGGGAGTGGGTGCCTCTCAGTGTTGAAGAGCAACAAGGACAAGGTCAAGGCAAGCACGCAGGGACCACTGGCTCAGTGGCTCTGGGACATGTTTATTGCAGTATGGCTCCAGGGGACACACCATGTGACATCAGTGTGCCTGGGGCCCCTGTTTGAAGCACTTAGGCTCATTTTAAACAGCAGAATCTTAAAAAAATGTACACCGAGCTCACTTTTGATTTTTAAAACCATCGCAGAATTCAGTGGGTTGAGCTGAAGCCTTCAATAGAAAAATAGAAGCACAGAGCTCATTTCCTGCCTTCGTAGACAGTCGTTGGCCCGGCTGCAGAGGCTTACGCAGGTACGGTCTGCTCTGTGCCTACCCAGGTCGGCTCATCTAAAACAGCTGGATCATGGACTCTCTGGACTTGCCAACACCAACCCATTTAACTGAAAAGACAGCAGAGTGGTCATGGCGTACACTGGGCACAGAAAGCCCAGAATAAAATCGTCTCCCTATCACATCATTTTGTGTCATTCATCTGACAATGGGGGTAGTTTTTCTTCAAATGGAAATATTTTAAATTTTAAGTTGGAAATTTAAATGGAAATATGTTTAACTTAAAATTTCAACGGTAGGCTGGGCACGGTGGTGCACGCCTATTATCCTAGCACTTCGGGAGGCTGACACAGAGAATCGCGAGTTCAAAGCCAGCCTCAGCAAGGTCGAGGCGCTAAGCAACTCAGACCCTGTCTCTACATAAAACACAAAATAGGGCTGGGGATGTGGCTCAGTGGTCGAGTGCCCCTGAGTTCAATCCCCAGTACCAAAAAAAAAAAAAAATTTCAATGGTAGTCCTCAGTGGGCATGTCAGTCAGCCATATGCAGCAGAAAGCAGCTCCCTGCCCTGGCCTGCTCCTGGGATTTGCCACGCAGGCTGCAGGCTGCACCTTCTCAGCAGGCAAAAACTCCCTTGATGGGGTTACCACACACTCAGAGTGGCAGGGTACCTCCTACTTGCCTGTCTGCATCTGGTGCAGCTGATCCTGGGAGGGTCACAGGCCCCACCCTGGCCATTGCTACTGGAGTGAGCTGCCCCCAGAATGTATCACCGGTTCCAGCCCCTCCTCCCTTGCCATCTGATATATCCTCCTGGTCACCACATTGGGGGGGTTTATTGCCCCCAGGCCCTGCACTGGGACACAGGGGCCTGAGGTCCAGGGTGCAGGAAGGGATGGCCATGGGGGGCTCGGGCACCCACCTGCCACACCCACGTGATTCTCCACGAACCGCACATAGCTCTGAGCCTGCGGGGGCAGGTCCTCCCATTTCCTGGCACCCGTGGTGTCCGCTTTCCAGCCAGGCAGCGTTTCATACTCCACTTCAACCTTCTGAAGTATCTCCTGGTTAGCTGGGGGACACACGGGTAAGGGGGGTCCCTTGGACACCGTCAACTGCAGGGCAGTGTTGGCAAGGGCAGGCAGCCCTGTGGCCTTCCCAGCATGGGGAGCCAGTGTCTGTGCCCCTCCTAGGCCAGGGCATGCCCACCCTGGACACGTACTCACTCAGCCCTGCTCTGTGATGAGGCCCAACCTGGAATTCTGAATGCTGAGGCAGGGGCACCCTGAGGGACATGTGCCCTGCCCGGGAGCATCAGACCCAGGCACAGGGATGCCTGCTCTGTGCTGGTATGTCATGGTCCAAGGCAGGTGCCGACCCTGACTGGGGGAAGATACTGCAATGGGTGCTGCCACCAAGGGTTCCTGCGCGTTGGTGCTTACGTGTGCACAGAGCCCTGAGGACCCAGAGGAGACTCAGCCTCCAAGCTGTGCCCTCTCAAAGGTCAGGGGTCAATAGAGCCAGGAGGGCCCTGAGGACACGTGGTTCCTGCAGCCGAGAGGCACTTCTAGGACTACCCAGGTTTGTTCAGAGGGGGTGAGCAAGGGGCAGTCACTGGGGCCACTGCAGAGGAGGTGTGACCCTGGCCTGAGGCTAAGGGGAGCGTTCCAGACACATGGGAAACTGAAACCCAGGAAAGCAGCTCTCTGTTGTGCTTTCCAAAGGAAGGGATGCACAGTGGCTGGAGCCTAGGGAGATCTTCGGACATCCAGCCAGGACTGAGGGCCTGGTGGTGGAGTGTGTCCCCCAGCCTGGGTTCCCCCAGCACCAAAAAACCAAAGTCAATACATCTAGCCACAAAGCATTCTCGCCTAGAAGAAAGGCCAGCTCTATGCTCCCAGTCTTCCAGGGCAGTCCACACACACTAACTTATGGGGACACTGCCCCCCCTGGAGGAGGTTGTCCTCTACTGACATGACTGAGGGTCCTCAGGGTCCCCAGGCAAGTGACTGTGGGCAACCGGGAATAGTCTTATCCCCTGAGTCATTCTCAGGCCGCCAGAAGGCATCTGTGGTGGCCTCAAGACCTGGTTAGGCTTCCCCAAGAACCCTGAAAGACCAGAGCTGGAAGGAGGTGGGTCTTTGGGGAGCAGCAGCCCATCCTCTGCCCACTGAGCATGTGAAACCCATAGGTCTCCCAGAAGCCTCGGGTTGCCTCCACCAAAGCCAAACAGATGTCCCAGTGGACAGGAAAGCAGGCCCGTCTCAGTACCTGGGAAGTAGGGGATCCTCTTTCCATTGAGCTTGTACGAGATGCCGACTTTGATCTCTGCCAGGACGTCCAGGATGTCCAGCTTGGTCAAGGCCAGCCTGTCCAAAGACCAAGAAACGTCAGCAGCCTGTCTGTTCTGTCATCTGGTCCTCGCCTCTGTGTTTACAGTGATTGAGAATAAAGATGAAGGGATCCCACAAAAATGTGACCAATGAACAGGCCAAGGGGCGGAAGTCCACCTCAGGGCTGTGCCCTGGCTCAGCCGTTCAACTCCCCTTCCTTGAGCATCCCCACGAGGAACCCCTTTCCGTCATCTTGGCTTTCTCCCTTGCCAGTTGGAGCTCCCTCCGCCTGTGCCTCCCCCCATGTGGGGCCTGCAGCATGGCTTGCGGGGGTCCTAGCTGTGAGCATGGCCTCCACCCAGGAGGCCTGGGTAAGTCTTGAACCCAACACCTGGGTAAGTCAGGACCTTTCCACCTTGTTGGAAGATGTGCAGCTCACGGCCCTGGCCTATCTTGCCAAACTAAAGATGAAGCAGTGAGCCCACAGTCCAACGGAGCCTCCATTCCCAGGAGACGGTCCTGAACAACCAGACTTCAGGGTCCTCACAGAGAACCGCCGGAGGCTGCCCTACCTCTACCGCTTTACCCCTGAGAAAATGCCCCAGCAGGGTGAGGTACCTCATGCCCCTCAGGCTTCTCCAGGGTTCAGAGTGGCTTCTCCCAAGGGCTGTGCCGCGGGGGGCCGCAGCTCTCTGGGTTCTAACCTGAACTTACCCCCAGCTCACGTCCCCTCTGTGAGGTTCGCCTGTCGGGGAGGGGTCTCTGGTGCTTCCCACATGGCCTTTCCCATTAATTAGGGGTCTGCACCCTTTCTAGGAGTCAGCTCTGGTGAGCATGTGGAGGGGCTGCTCACGCGGTGAATCCGTTGATCATGTGAGCGTATCTGAGGATCATCAGGTCTAGCCAGCCGCAGCGTCTCTTCCTGCCCGTGGTCACCCCCCATTCATGGCCGCGGCTCTGCAGCAGGTCTCCGATTTCCTGCACGAGGACAGAGAAGGTGGTTCACACATGCCAGGATGGGAACTGTGACTAGAACCGTGTGTCCCCTCCTCCTGCTCCTTCTCCTCCTTGACTCAGCGGTCCTAAGCTCCTAAGCAGCGCCCTTTGAGGCAGTGGACACACACCCTGCACCTCGTGTTCCTGGCAGCCGCATCCCCACCTCGGTGCGCAGTGCCAGGGCCTTGCTGCCCGGTGTGGTTCTGGGCTGGCAGAACCTTGTCCCCAGAAGGCCAGGAGCCCCGCTGTTTCCTCCTGCTCGGGCAAGGGCAGGTGCAGGTGGGGCCTGGTCCTGTAGCTGGACTTTGGGGGCAGGGTGTGCTTGTCTCCTCCACTCTGCCCATGCCCACTCTGGAAGATGCTTGCCTCTGCATGGGAGCGAAGGCTCCCCTCTCTGGCTCTCACAGGCACTGCTCTTCCTTCCTGCTCTGGGACAAGGCTCGTGGTGACCCCACCCTGCCAAGGTCTCAGGGTGAGGCTGGGGAAGGAAGGCCAGTGGCTCCTGCAGATTCTGGGGCCTTAGTGGCTTCCAGAAATGCTCTGAGGCTGGGGGAGGGAGGCTGTGCTTTCAGTCCTGATTCCAGCTTGGTGGGACAGATACCCAGGCTGGATGAGGCCTGGAAAAGGACAGACAACCTGCTACCCCACATGAGGGTGCTCTGAGGGGTTTGAGGTGCCCCCTCTTGTCCGTGGGCCTCACACGCCTCCCAGGTAGTCGAGGGTTTGCACACGCATGCACGCATATGCACACACGTGCGTGTGCACACACTCTAGCTCATGGCACTGCTGCTGTCGGAATGGAGCAGGAACCCTGCCTCTTTCTGACCCTCTGCACTGCCTGTGCCACAGGAGGGCCCCACTTGGGGGTCGGCTGTGGCCACGCAAGGTCCCCGCAGCTCCAGTTCCCTACACGGTGTGACCGCCTGGTGCCGAGGCTGGGCACTCACGTTGATCTGCTCGGTGGGGAAGGCCCCGATGCCCACACGGGTGGTGTAGGCCTTCACCACTCCATACACGTCGCCGATGTTCTGCGGGGGGATACCCAGGCCTGTGCACACTCCGCCCACCGTGCAGTTGGAAGAAGTCACAAAAGGGTAGGTCCCTGCAAGACACAACCGGGGCTGCCCTCCAGCCCTGCGGGCCTGGGCCCAGCGCCTCCTCTGCAAAGAGGTCACCAGGGCCAGTGACCTGAGGGGCTGTCCTGGGGCAGTGGCCTGCATGGGCACTGGGTGCTGGGTGTCTGGCTGACGGGAGGGAAAGCCTGCCTCCAGTGCAGACTGAGGTGGCCTGGCTGCCCAACAATGAGGCGGACTGTACCCGTGGGGGTGGGCAGGAATGACCCAGCCTTGCCGAGCCCCTGGTCCCGCTCCTGGCCTCTTTTGCTGCCCATTCATTCATCTCTAACTCAGCCCTTTCCCCCCTCCTCTCCCTGGCGGAAATTAGGAGAAGTGAGGACACTGGGATCCTGTTCATTGGCCCGAGTGGCACTGTAGCCTGGGGATGTGACAGCTTCACCCCAACCTGCTCCCACGCCCAGGGCCCGTCAGGGTGCATGGCCCTAGAATGGTGGCTTGGTGGGGATGTACCGAAGTCAATGTCCAGGAGGGCTGCATTGGCGCCTTCCACCAGGATCTTCTTGGGGGGGCCGTGGAGCGCCTCGTACATGAAGTAGACGCCATCCCGCACCATGGGTCTGATCCGCTCAGCGAAGCCCTGGGGGGCCACGCGGAGGGTGAGGCGGGCTGCTGTGGGAGGCCAGGCTCCCAGCCCGCGGTGGCGTGGGGACCGGGGCCTCCCACCAGCTGCCTTGCCCGGCCCCCAGGGTCACCTTGAGCCTTTTGAGCTGCCCTTCCACGTCTACTTCCAGAGTGGGGAACATGGACTGGTGCTGCTGGGCCAGGTTCTTGAATCTGCACGAGTGACCTCGCTGTGACCCCAGACGGTCCGCGCGGGGAACCGCCCCTGCCTGGATCCACGTGCCCTCCCACCAACCCCCCGCGGGCCCGGCCACGGATGTGCAGGCACCTGGTGGAGAACTCCTCAAAGTCCGACAGGAGGTCGCAGATGCGGAGGCCTGTCCGCGCGGCTTTGGAGGAGTAGGTTGGTCCGATTCCCTTTTTGGTGGTGCCAATGCTGAAAGATGGGGAGCCAGTGCAGCTGAGGCCCCCATGGACCCTCGCCGTGGCCTGCAGAGCCAGCTGGGCCATGGCACGCGGGGGTCTGGGGCGGGGCTGGTGGGCGGTGTGCTGAGTCCAGGCTCACCTCTCTCACCCCAGCAGTGCCCTCCGCCCCGGCCGCCCGTCTGCACTTGCACCTTGGCTCCCTGCCCCCTGCCTTTGGCTCCCAAGGCAGGACATGGGTGCTTCACTCCCATCTCCCTGGCACACCTGAGGCTCTGATGGATGTCTCTAAGTGGACAAGTGTGTGGCCAACAGGTGTGCAGGGACAGGATTCTGGTGTCACCCTGGGTGCTGGCTGGGGAGGTGGCCAGACTCCTTCCAGCTTCCTGTGGCTCGTGTGTGGCCAGGTGGCCCAGGCCACGGCAGGTGATGGTGGGTGTGGCCCTGAGAGGTGGGTCACCCTAGTATTCTGGCAGGTGCTGTTCTGTAGTGGCTTTGAGTTGGTTGACGTCCTGTCCGCAAGCCACCAGCTTGTGGGACCGGGAGGCCCTGCAGAAGGATGCTGCCCTGGCGTACTTACTTCTTGCCCTCTTGTGCTTGGCGCTGTACCTCCTGAAGCCCATCCACTGCCTGGTGGAAGTCGAACACTGCAGGCCCACGGGCACCGGGGAGCAGGGAGAGCAGAGGACAGAGGCTTAGCGGGGCCTCGCCTGCGGCATGTGGCCACCAGGAGGGGTGGGAGGGCTTGGGTGTGGCTATCATCCTGTGGCCAGAAGCAGACGCTGGGGTTCCAGAGTCCCCAGCTCCACTGTGCCCACTCAGGGCTGGCCCTGGTTTCCCTGTCTGCAGCTGGGGTCAGACCCAGCTCCTGCCTTGAAGCTCTTGGAGGAAGGTGGGGGCGAGGTAGGGAGCTGTGCAGAAAGGGCAGCCTCCTGGGGTGAGGAGGGGCTGTCCCCACCCCAGTGTGACCCTCACCGAGATGGGCCCGGTCAGAGATGATGAGCCTCTTCTCCCAGTCCTTCAGGCCTGTGGGGACAGGGCACACAGGTTGGCTGTGCTCAGAGGTGCACTGCACTCGGGTGAGAAGTTGGGCCAGCTCACCCAGCCACCGCTGGGTGGGCACATGGCCAAGAGGCCAAGAGGGCCCCCTGCTCCATGTAGCAAGTGATGGCCCTGCCCTCGTTGCCTCTCCGCTGCTGAGCTCTGAGTGGACGCCCTTGCATGCCCAGGGCTCTTTCTGCTCCAGCCGCCCTTCCTGGGCTTCCTGAGCCTGAGGCTCCAGGGTCCACCTGCCCTGTGACACAGGGGCAGCAGTCTGAAGCAGGAGCCGGACCCCTAGGCTGCCCAGTGCTGCCCGCTGGGTGAAGACCCTGCCTTCTGCAAAGACAGTGGGCCAAGAGGGCCTGGCCTGGCTGGGGAGGCTGCCCTCTTGGCCTACAGCTGGCAGCGCTGGCAGGTGAGTCTGCAGGTACCCAACCTACCTTTCTTCTCGTTCTTCTCTGCTTCTTCGAACAAGCCGGGCAGGTGGATGACCACGCCATTACCTGCAATACAGCGACAGCGTGGGTTGCGCAGTGGACTCTGAAAGCACGTTGTGAAACAGCACATGTGTGGAGACCCTGTCCACAGCCACTCTGCTCTCACAGCGAGAGGCCAAAGCTGCCCAGGCATCCGTCCTCGGATGGGCGGATGAGCAACATGGTCCAGCCATACAACCGACTGTTATTGGGCCTTAAAAGGAAGGAGATCATGACGCCTCCTGCTGCAGGGCGGCCGTTGGGGTGTGATGCTCAGTGGGATCAGCTGGATGCTGGTGACTGGTAACCAGAGGATCCGATCCCACAAGAGGTTCCTGTCACCAGCTCAGTGACAGAAGACAGAGGGTGTCTCCCAGGAGCAGGGGAAGGGTGGCCGGGTTTCAAGTTTCAGAGCTTCAGTTTGGGAAGATGAGGGTTCTCTGGGTGCTGTGATGGTTACGCAGCTGTGCTCCTTGGGATCTGAAACTCGTCCACACAAAGTGGACACTCAGCAGCTGCAGGCAGGCTGCCAAAACCTGGAGGCGACCATGTCCTTCTGTGGGCGAGTGGATAAACTGGCACATTGAGGCCACAGGACAGGAGCCACGAAGCCACAGAGGACATGGGGATCCTGAAACGCAGACTGCACAGGGGTGGGGCGGGTCTGGAGGGCCTGAGCATGCTGCCCTGCTGAGGGGCCGAGCGTGCTGCTGGGGGACAGGTGAGGCCAGCCGCGCCCTTACGCTCAATTTAATGAGCCTCATCTTCAGCCACCGGGAAGGGAAAGCCATGAGGTGAAGATCGGTGGAGCCAGGGACACAGGGGCTTTGGGTGGTGACACTTTTCTGGGACTGTGGTGGTGGGGCCGTGCCGGCATGGCCCCCTGCAGTGGGCATGCTCCGGTCTGCACGTGTGCAGGGCGTCAGGGAGCTCCATCCTGTCTCTCAAGTCTCCTGTGAACCTCCAACAGCTTAGAGAGACAAAGCCATCGACTACCCCACTGACGGGCCATGGCTGTTTGGCCACAATAGGCCAGATAGGGAAGGTGACTTGCCCAAGGCCACACTGGTATGGAGTCCGGGCTGGGGTGCTGAACTGGAGCCCTTTTCTCCAAGGCCAGAGGAAGCACAGTGGAGACCTTGGCTGCCTTCCCAGGGGCGTCCCTCCCTCCACTGGTGATATGGGGCTGACCATGGCACAGGTTTGGCCAAGGGAGGCTCACGCTGGTCCAGATGGGAGTGACTGGCCACAAGGAGCACAAAAGGTCACCTAAATGCCACTGTCTTGAAATAACCCTGTGAGAGGCAGGAGTGTCCCAGTGAAGGGTGCTGTGCGGGCCTTCGCGTTTGCCCCTGGTAGAGCGACCCCCTGCACGGAGATGTCCTTCCTCCACACTGACCACAGAGCCCGCTCTCCAGGTGTTCCCAGTGACCACCCGGCCTGTCCTCAGAGACTGGGCAGAGTGCCCTTCTGGCCAAGCCGTGGCTCCTTGGCCTTGTTTCCCACCCAGCAGGGCCCAGGGCCCAGCTGAGCTAGGCTGGCAGCCAGTTTCTTGCACCACTGACCAGGCAGCAGGTTAGCACCACGTCACGCCTCCCTGGGAGCTGGGGACAAGGGTTCAGGGGCACAGGCAGCTGAGTCACCTCACCGTGCCCTGGGCTGTTTGGTGTGAAATGTGGATTGTCAATGCTGCAAGGACCAGAGATGAGGGCTGCAGCTGGTGGGAGAGGCCCCCAGCCTCTGAGCTCTGGCGGGGCTCTGACCATTCACAGCCACCTCGGCCAGGCCTTCCTTCCCCAGCTGGGCTACAGCGGTGGGCCCCTGTGCCACTGGCTGGGCACAGCCACTGCACTTCCTGACCAGGCTGGGGGTCAGTTAAGCCCCAAGTGTGTTAGGCAGAGCCGGAAGGAAAGGGACAAGAAGGGGCCGGGCCTAGAGGCTGAGAGCAGAGGCCAGGCCTGCTGTGTGCCCTGTGACCAGCCAGGGCAGGGGAAGGAAGAGAGGGGAACCGCAAAGTCCTAGAGACAGAGGTGGCACTGAAAGGTCACAGGTGGCTGCAGCAAGGTCAACCAAGAGGAGGCCAGTGCTGGAGGCCTGTCAGGGCAACAGCCCCAGGGTGACAGCCTTGTGGCCTGGGCAGGGTCAGCAAAGCACAGCTTGTCCACACAGCCCACACCCTGCACAGCAGGAGCCCTGGCGCACAGGAGTCCTAGTGCTGGAGTGCTCGGTGAGCCCCCTGCAGCCCCGAGCCAGGGCAGGCCCACCATGCCAGCATTCAGGCTGCAGGGCTCTGGGGACAGGCCCCAGGGCAGGTCCCTCCCAGCCGCACCCTGCCCAGACCCCGCCTTTTAGTGCAGTTTGCACCGAAGGGCAGGTGGCCGCGACTCTTCCTGCGTGCGGGGCTCCGGCCCTGGCTCACAGGCCCTACAAGGCAGGTCCATGGCTGGTCCCAGGGACACTCACCGATGAAGGACACGGCCTTGGTGTTGATGATGCCGCTGGGCAGCAGGTGGAAGTCATACTCCTTGCCATCCACCACCACCGTGTGGCCAGCGTTGTTGCCCCCCTGGGAACAGAGATGTGGCTGAGTAGGAGTTGAGGACTGACCCTGGCGCTGCCCAGCACCCCACCTCACTCCAGGGCCAGCACCATCCCCATGGGGTGCAGGAGGCTCTCGGGCACCTCCCAGCTGTGGGACTGGGGCAGCCTAGTGCAGCAGCCACTCTGACGCGTGGGGAGGGACCTAGGCTGGGTTAGTGCCCCTGTTCCTGAGCCGCTCAGGAGCCTGGGGGGAAAGGCTCGGGCCCAGGCTGGCCAGGGGCTCTAGCAGGTGGCTCAGCGCAGGCCCTAGCTGCTGGGCCATCCCACGTGCTGTCTCCTGGGGTGAGGAATGAGGCCCAGCCTCTGGGAGACAAGCTCGCAGCCCGTGCCCAGCCTGCCCCCTTCGGCAGGGACCATCCTTTTGCCAGCATCTCCCGCCTGAGAATTAAAGGGAAGCAGCTCAGAGGCAGCACTGTCCTGGGGAGTACCCCGTGTCAGACCGGTGGGCTGCAAGCCAGCTGGGGTGGGCAGGCGGACCAGGCTGCAGGCTCTAGCCCCTGCCCTGCCACTGACCAGCCACTCAGGCACAGTGCACAGCTCTGCCCTTGACCCCGTGTCCCGGCTCCCTTGTGACATAGGCCTCTGCTGCTGGCAGATGCAACAGGCCCCCTGGGATGGGATGCTGTCTGCCGGTGTCTGGGTCGCTTGGCAGGGCCCTGTCCAGTGGGGGTGTCTGAACCCAGGCATGGAGGGTAAGGCCGAAAGGCAAGAGGCTCACACTGCAGGGGCATATTTGCCGACAGGCACAGCCCTCTCCCGAGATGGCCTGCTGCCCCAAAGCCAGATCCCCCGCATAAACTTGAGAACCTACAACTCCCACCTGCAGGGACCTGGCGAGAATCAGCTTTGGGCTCATCCTGCTTCCTGCCACCAGGTGGCGCTGCAGACCCCGAGGAGCAGGACCCTGATAGCCTCCCAGCTGCACCCTATCTTCTTCTGAGCCCCCTCCCCACTCTAGGGCCCTCCGCAAAGCCCACACCTGGCCCAGAACCTTCAGCAGTGGTCTGACACCCACCTGCCAGAAGCCAGTTCCCCACACAGTCCCCTGACACTCGGGTTGGTTTTCAAATGTAGGTGTGAGGATCTGTCCCAGGCCTGTCCCTGACGCCTCTGGAACATGACGGTGGCACTGTGGCCCATGCCCACAAGGGCGAGACTGTCAGGGGCCTCCCGGCCACGTCCCTGACCTGGACAAAACGCTGCTGGGAGCCCCAGTTCAGGGCTGGCTTGGCCACACGATAGTACCTGCCCCTCCCGAGTGTCCCTGAGCCAGCAATGGGAGACCTGTGGGGCAGTCTGACCTGCCCAGGGCTCTGTGAGCAGATGATCGTGGCTCCAGGGTGCCCGTGGGGAGAGGGCAGGAAGGACAAAGAGGGATGCAGGCACGGGTGCTGGAGGTGAACTGCGTGGACCTCCACAGAGGGGACACGGGGACGAGACCCCGGTGGGGCTGCCTGGAGCAGGGAGATGAGAGGCCTGGCAGGCGAGTGGGAGGAAGGAGGCAGGGTCAGCAGCTGGGAAGCTCGGCTCTGCCTGTGGACCGCGGGAGGCCTGGCTCTTGCCCCAGGCTTCCGGGGTGAGTCCACCAGGATGGGACAGGCCCAAGTTTGGAGAACCCATCTGCTCTGCCCTCACAATGGCACGTGCGGTACCCTTCCCCTGCCCTGGTTCACCCCAGGTGCGTGCCCATAGCCGGGTTTGCCACTCGGGGGCAGGCAGGGTGAGGTCCCCATGGCAGGTGGATAAGCCGAGGTCCCGAGACAAGGCAAGGGTGCAGCGCCGTCTGGACTGGCAAGTTCCGCTGCAGCCTCCTCCCCTGAGGCTGGCAGGCCTTCGGGGACACGAGGTGGCCAAGTGGGCTGCCCAGGCCAGTGGCCAGGGAGCCCAGACACCCTGGGCGGTGCCGTCTCCCTGGCCTTCTTCAGCTGGCACGAGGACATGGAGATGACGTGTGCCCGCCTGTGTTGGGGGTAAACACAGGTGCCTAGGAATAGCACAGGCGCCATGGGCCAGTTGGCGTCGGATGACCCAGGGCAGTGCCCACTGCAAGGCCAAGCTGTCAGGCACAGGCACTCCTGAGGGGCACAAGCCACCCCAGGCACCCAGTGCTAGGCCCCTGTCCATGGGGGCTCCCAGCATGTGGAGTCCAGCGTGGGGGGGTAGCGGTCCCCTCTCCAGAGACCCCGTCTGCCCTCCCGTCACCAGGCAAGGTCTCACCTGGGGCAACTGGTGGGGTTGGTGACAAGAGTGCCCACTCCTGGCTTGGGCTTCCTGGAGCAAAAGGCACCCAAGGACAGCCAGGCATAGGGGGCCATTGAGGGCTTGGCACAGTGGAGTCACCAGTCCCTGAAGTGGGTGGGGGCATTCAGACCTGCCCAGCACAAGCCACACTGGGATGCAGCCCAGTCCGGAAGCAGTTTGGTTTGCTGCGAGGAGGAGGTGGGGCCGATGAGCACAGGCCCAGGTCAGCCCAGCTGCCCTGCAGGCATTGCCTTGGGGGCTCAGCGACCCTACTCCAGGTGGACAGCTCTGGAGGGCACCAAGCTCAGAGCCCTGCATAGTGAGCAAATGCCATCTAAAGTGGCCCTCAGCCCCAGCCTTGGGGGAGGACTGTGCCCAGCCTTTGGCCACTCTAGAGGTCAGAGATGGGCAGAGCTGTCTTGCTGACACCTTGGTCATGGGAGTGGGCCAGGGTCTCTCCAAAGTCAGGCTGAGGGCTGGGCAGAGGCAGGCCCTCATATGCAGGTCAGGGAACTTAGCCCACAGCCCTGACTTGGCCTTGACCTGCCCAGGGAGCCCTCAGACGAGGCTGATCACTGAGGAGGGACTGAGACACCAGGACCAGACCTGAGTGGTCCCTGTTCTTGGGGGTCCACTGGGATCCTGAGGTCAGGAGGACTCCAGGTCCCTGGCCATAGTGTTCCAGGCACCATCTGATGGACCATGCGTGTCTGCCTCGTCAGCCCCTCCCAGCGCTGGGCCCCAGGTGGAAACCCTCATTCTGCCCCTCCTTCTACTCAGGAGTAACTGATGGACACAAGAGCCAGGATGAGGTCTCAGGACATTGCCTGCAGCCTGTCCTGCGCTCCAGCCAGCCTGCTCCTTTCTGCAGATGCCCAGGGGCTGCGCTGCTCTGTCAGCTGCTGGGAGCAGGAGCCATGGTAGCTGAGCCTCAGCCTCAGTGTGCGGTCCTCCAGGAAGCTTTAGAGTCCTCTCTTTACCTAGGACGCTCCCTGCATTCCTGCGGGTAGATCAAGAAGCGAGGAGCAATCTGTGTGGTCGTTGGGCTGTGCCGTGCTGTGGGCTGCCACAGATGGTCACATGTGATGCACACTGTGCAAGGGTATGAACGGCGCTCCCACAGGTGTGGTAGTCTCCAGCACTGTGCCGTCTGCCAGGTGAGGAGGCAGTCCCTGCTGTCAGCAGCACACTGGTGTGGTGGCCCAGGGCACCTGCCTAGAATGACCTACACCGAGACCAGGCCAGGGGCCCAAGGTCAGGGGTATTGGGAAGTCGACTAGGCATCATAGAATGACAAGTACCGCCAGGCCCTTCCCAAGGCTTCCTCCCTTACGGTGGAGCCTCAGTTGAGGCCTCTGTGAACACTGATGTCCACCTACTGTCCCCTGCCCAGCTGGGCGGTCACTCGAAGTCTCCTGGTGCCTCGTGGTCAGGAGTTTCAGCCAAGGGGGTTCTGAGACCAACCCAATTCTGCTCCAGAATGGCCTTGCTCACTGCTGCTTTCTCCTGCAGTGCCGGGGGCAGGGAAGGTAGGCCAGCCCTAGCCTCCTGGGGCGTAGGTCCAGGTCCTACAGGCCTTATCTCCAGGCTGTGTGTGTGGAGGCTGTGGCCCTGCAGCATGGACACCCAACTCTCCCCCTACCATCCTGTAGCCAGAGAGCTTGCCCACCTACATGGCCCCTGCCAGCTGCCCCGGAAGCCAAGGCTCCGTCAGCCTGAGACTGAATCCTGGGTGTGCATGCTCCCGCCTTCCAGGTGCTCTCTGGGCCACATGGGCACATGATCTGTCGGCACGGGGCTGCCACCTACAACACACCCCAAGCAGCAAAGCCTGGGACTGGACGGCCCAACCTCCCCAGCTGTGCTCCTGCTGCCCCTCCCCTGCTGCTGAACTTCCTTGAAGCCCCCCAGCTCTCATGCCTGCACAGGGGCTGTGTGTATCCCCCAGACCACCTGTGGCGGGGCGGGGTCATGTGGCAAGGGCTGAGGCTCCAGGGGGAGTGCTGCCGTTCTTCACTTCTCCGAGCCTCAGTTTCCCCACCTGTAAAGGAGCTCAGAGGGAGGGTCCTGCCTCCCTGGCCTGGTAGGAGCTGGAAGACAAGCCCCTGGCTCCACCATCTGCTCTCACTAAGCTGGAGTCCAGCACTCCTCAGTCAAAAGGCCCGGCTAGGGGAGAGGGCACCTACTGAGCCCCAAATTCAGGTGGTAGGGCCCAGCCTGCTCTGGCCTGTGCTCATCCTGTCAAGTGATGGGAGTGGGCTGGGCCTGGTCTGCTGACCCAGGTGGCAGGGCGGAAGGACTGGCTCTCAGAACTATCTCCACAGCCAGGAGCATAGCCTGCAGCCACCCAGGCAGACACTACGTTGAGACTGGCAGGGTCTTCCTGCCACTGCAGCACACGGGCTGACCGGGCCGGCAGGTTGTATGGAGGGGCCCTGGGACTGGGGCCCCCTGGAGCTACAGACCACTTTGTACCCAGGCTGCAGGGGGACAAGGGCCTGTCACACATGCCGCAGGGGCAGAATGTGCAGTGCAGAGGGAGTGGGGCTGCCCCCAGGGCCTGCAGGGGGAAGGGATGGGCTTGGTTATCATGGCCCAGAGCAGAGAGGTGAGAAGGGGAAGAACTTTCCAGGAACTTCCCATCCCCCAACAGGCAGGTATGGCCAGATAGTTCTGAGCCAACAGGCTGATTCCTGGGGAGGCTGGTCCAGTTCAGCCACACTTGGAGCTCAGCAGGGCAGCAACAGAAGGAGGGAGGGGCTCCAGCAGGTGCCCCCCTCCCCACCTGGGCTCCAAATGTCAACAGCACCATCATGTGCACCCCAAGCTGACCCCTCTGTGCTGGACCAACCGCCCACAGGCAGCATGGCTCCAAAGACACAGCACAGCACCAGGCAGGGACCCACAGAGACCAGGGTGGTGGCCCCAAGAGTGTCCTCCCTGCATCCAGAACTGTCAGAACAGACGGGCAGAGCAGCTTGCAGCTGGCTGAGGCTCCACCCAGGCCCTCAGGGGACAAAGCCTGTGTCTGGCCTCTGTGGCACCACCAGCCACTGGGTCACCCTAGCCAGAGGCTGTGGCTCCTCCCTCCATGGCAGTCAGGACCCTCCAGAACTCTCCTTCAGATCCCTACTGCTGGCCACTCCACAGGACAGTGGCCCAGCCTGGGTCCTGCCTCTGCCTGGCTGACTCACCAGGGTCACCCTCTGCCAGGCAAGCAGCTCTCTCTACTAGCCATGCACTGACCCTTGTGTGGTCAGCTAGCCCTGTCCCAGATGCCAGTGACCCCAGGTGATGGGTCCAGAATGAGGAAAGGGGTGTTCTAGGGACCCTGCATGTCATGGAGCCGTGGAATCACCCTGAGCTCGGTCGTTCCCCTAGGGAGGAGCCGTCACTCCTATGGTATGCCCCACCCCCTGAGGATCAGGTGTGTCCAACTCAGCGACTTGTATTTATAGATCGGGCTCTGGCCACCTCCCGGGGGAGTGGGCAGGGTGTCAGGTGGAGGAGGGGGCTGAGTGTATGCGCAGGGGTTTCTGTGTGCGTGTGTGCATATGGGGGGGCCGCTCCTGGAGCAGGTGCTCCTGGAGGGAAGGAATCCAAGAAGTTGACCTGGTCAGGGCACCAGAGGACTGGGTCCGTCTGGGTCCCCGGGGAGGGGGAGGGGCTCGCTGGGCGCGTGGGGGAGGGACCCGGCGCCCGGCCCGCACCTGGCAGCGGCTGACGATGTCGGCGTCCGTGGCCAGCAGGTCCACCACCTTGCCTTTGCCCTCGTCCCCCCACTGCGCGCCCAGCACCACGGTCACGCGGGAGCCGGTCGCCGCCGCCTCCTGCTGCATCCGCCCCCGCTTGACGCCGCCTGCGCCTGGGGGCCGGTCGTTGGAGGCTCGGGTCCCCGACATGCTGGCTCGGCTCGTCCGCTGCGCTGGGCCGCCCGGGAGCCCGCCGCGGCCCGCGCGCCCGCGCCATTAAATGCCGCCGCCCGGGGCGAGGGGCGGGCCAAGGGCGGGCCCGGCGCGCGGTGACGCGCCTCGGTGACCTGCGGCCCCGCGGCCGCAGCTCCCGCCCCCTCGGAGCCGCGTCGGTGGCGGGTGTGGCGGAGGCGCACCGACAGGCGGCGGTGCACGCCGGGGCCCCCGTGCGACCCCCGCAGGTGAGCCTGCCCTGCCTGCAGCCGGGGTCGCTATGCTTCGTCCTCGCCCCGCTGGACTCGCCGGGCCCAGGACTTCGGGGTTCGACACTGCGGCGGTGGCTGTCCCCTACAGGGCGCGATTGCGGTTTGCAAAACCCGGCTGCGTCTTCGCCGCGCGCCTGGAGGTGCGCTGTCCCCGCCTCGCTTGCCCGCCGTGAACCCCGAGTCCTGGGACCGGCGCGCGCCCCCTGGCGGCCCCGGAGAGAGGCGCACGGCGCCCTCTCTGAGGTCAGCGTCCTCCGCTACCCACCCTACCAGCCCGGGGCACGCCTCGCTCTACCTCTGGCTGTAGCGTGCAGGTGGGCTGCAGCACCTAGCCCTCAGTGCCCAAATTTGGAGTAAAGGGACAACGGCGGTCAGGGTCACCTGATGTGCACCAAGTTAGGGTAGGGCCTAAATTTCAAGAGGCCCCACACCAGACCTCGCTCCTTTCCTGAGGGACTGAGGACCCAGAGAAGTGGGCCATGGTCTGTCTGGCTGCTGTGCTCCCAGCTGAGTGCACTGCTTCACACCCCTCCACCTGGCTCCAGGTGGACCTATCTCGAAGGGGGCTAGCCTGTGAATGCGGGCCTGCAGGAGGCTAGCCCAGAGCAGGGAGAGGGGCCCAGGAAGGGCCCAGGGCTGAGAGACAGTGCCTTCCTTCCCTCTCTGGGGGCTCCCTGTGCAAAAGGGCCTGAAGCCGGCTGGCTCACTTGTGGATGTGGCTCACAGAGCTGCCAGGTGCCTTGGGCTCCTGAGGTGGCTCTCAGGTCCATGGCAAGGAGTCCAGGGTGACTGGACAATGCCCACGAGGAAGGGTGTGGACCCTTGGCTTGTCCCAGTAAGGGTCACTGGCTGAGAGTGACTGATTCCAGAACAGCAGAGTGCTGCAGCCCCTGCCCAGCCTCCCGTGGCCCCTCCACTCTCTTCTTCCCTCTGCTCCTCCCTGGAGACTGGACCTGCCCCTCAGCCTGGGACAGAGGAGCTGTTCCCAGCCATGCCGTCTGCACCACCCTCCGTCTCTGTGCTCTGACTTGGGCAGGTCACTCCTGACACTCCCTCTCCTGGGTTGCTGTGGGGAGAATGCCCTCCTGTGGACTGTAGCAATCAGGGGGCCTGGAGCTGGGAGACCACATCCCCAGGAGAGAGCTACAGCCTTTCCCCACAGACCGCACGCCCTGGCCTTCCTCCAGCCCAGGGCAGTGGTGAGGCAGGGCAGAGGGCCACTCCAGGGAGGTAGAGCAGGCTGTTGGTACCTCAGTACTGCAGATGGGGTGCAGCTGGCAGGGGCAGTGTACTGGGGGCTGGAGGTGGACAGGAAGGACAGGACCTTAGCAGGAGAAACCGAGAGGGGACTTGCCAGGGCTTCATTTCCAAGTGAGAGGAATCGGGCCTATGAATGCCCAGTTTGATACATCAGACAGTGTGCTTGCCCTTGTCCCTCTGGGGCACTGGCTCTCCTTGCCCAGGAGACCTAGGGCTCAGGGTCAATAGGTGTGAATCAAGGCTGAGAGGAACCAGGGGCCACCTTGACCGGGCTACCGTGGGGGCTTTAGACAGGCAGTTCAGGGCCAAAAGCTGGCCTGGGGCACTGACTCCCCCAGGCCTAAGAATATAAATAGCCATGGGCTGGACTTGGAGGGGGGAAGGGCTTTTCTAAAAACAGCCCTATCCAGGCCCCACAGCTGAGGCCTGGCCAGTCACATGGCCCAGCCCAAATTAGAACACCCCACCCCTGCAGTGGGCCTGTCACCACGGTGGGGGGCAGCACAGCATCCCAAAGCCTGGGGACACCCGACCTTGTAGCTGTGCTACCTCAGACAAGTGGCCTCAACACTCACTACCTCGTGGGCCCAAAGGCCACCATGGAAGGACGTCACAGATAGTGGCCAGTACACACACAGATACTTAGACCTAGGCAGCATCCATCAACCAGCACGGTGCCAGAGATCCAGCTCCGCCCAGGTTGGTGTTTTAGCTGGTTGTAACTGCCCAGCTGATTTCCAGGGGGGCAGTGAGGAAAGGGGCCCTGGGGGCAGCCCTGCCCAGCAAGGAGGCCATGGCCTCTCCAGGCAGGTGGGCCAGGCTCCCCGCCTGTGGAGGAGGAGGGTGGGGCCCCAGGGGGCACACCATCCAATACTTGGCTCCCTGGAGGTTCATGGGGGACAGAGGGAGGGAGGAGCTGCCTTTCTAAAAACTACAGCCAAGTGGGAATGGAAGCGCAGCTGCTGCTTAAGAAGTTAAAGGTAAACTTGGCCGGTGGTCCAGCCCCTGTTCAGCCAGGATCTGCCCGAGAGAAGCGAGGACAGCCCACGCAAGGCCTGCATGCCAGTGCTGGCCCCGCGACTTTCACAAAAGCCCCAACTGGGAACAGCCCGGCTAGGTGACGGGTGGACAGAGAAGAGGCACGCAGTCTGGCTGAGCCCGGGAACGGAGCGGCCAGGACAGGCTGTGGCACAGTGAACCTCAGAAACAGGCCACAGGCCAGTCACAGAAGGTCATGTCCAACCCCCTCCCCCCATTCACAGGAATGTCCAGCAGAGGCAAACCCAGGGGTACAGGAAGCTGGGGGTAGGAGTCTGCTCACGGGCACGTCTGGCTCTTGGGAAGCCCCGTAGGCCTGCTGGTGGTAGCTTCAAGTCCCACACACTGGCTGGTGCCCACTCGGTGGGCAGTTTGCAGTATGCAAGTCATGTGTGGCTCACTGCTGTGGTCAGGGGCTGTGCCACGGAGGGGGGCAGGGCAGCCTGCTCCCCACTCCCCCAGGAACCTTGAGTGAATGCGTGAATGCACGTGTACCTGAAGCAAAAGGGCGGGTGCTGACCGTGGGGTAGCCCAGCGTGGCCCCAGGGAGCACAAGTGCAGCGTCAATCTCAAGGCAGTGGTGGCCTGCCCGTGTGGTGCAGGTTGTCTGGACAGTGCTCAGGGAAGGCCCAGGGGAAACGGGCTAAACCCAGGCTGCTGGGCAAAGGACAGATGGACAGCAGCTGCTTCCAGAGAGGGCAAGGAGGGCGAGTCTTGCTCAGCAGGCCTCCAAGTGTGGGCCTGGGGGCACCGCCCCTTGCTCCTTTCTGGTCCGTGGCTGCCCAGCTCTAACAGGGCGCCCCGCCACCGCCCTTCACCAGCCCAGCAGACCTCGGCAAGCGGAGCGCTCGCAGCCAGGCGTGCTGTGTGTCTCGCACACTACCGCTGAGCTACATCCCCAACCCTTCTGATTTTATTTTAAAATATTTTTTAAGTTGTTGTTGGACCTTTATTTTTTTCATTTATTTATACGTGGTGCTGAGAATCAAACCCAGTGCCTCACACATGCTAGGCAAGTGCTCTGCCACTGAGCCACGTCCCCAGCCCCCTTTTTAGTTTTTGAGAGAGAGTCTTGCTAAGTTGCTCAGTCTGGCCTCAAACTTGCAATCCTCCTGCTTTAGCCTCCGGAGTCACCATGGCTGGCTGCACGCACTTCTTCTTCTTTTAGATGTAGAGGGACACAATGCTTGTATTTTATTTGTCTTCTTATGTGGTGCCGAGGATGGAGCCCAGTGCCTCACACGTGCGAGGCGAGCCTCCGCCCCTGAGCCCCAGCCCAGCCCCTAAATTTTAATCTGGCAGGGTATTTGCTGCAAACCCCTGCACTGCCCCCAACCTGCCCCCTCTCCCCCGTCCCTCTGGCCCCAAATTCCCTCTGGTGTACATGGGTGGGTCACTGAAGGGCGGGTCTGGAGGCCCAGCAGAGTCCAGTCTGGGCCTGGGAGAGAGCCTGGTGTGGGCTGCATGCTGGCCCTGTCCCCATCTGCTCCACCTCCTGCTCCCATGTCCACAGGGCAGACCTTGCTCACCACTCGCCTGCCTACCCTTCCAGCCCTGCCTGCCCTCCCCTCCCTGCCCTCCCCCAGCCCCTGCCTGTTGGGAGGGCAAGATGGTGGGGATGCCCCGGTCAGCACCCTCTGTCCATCCCATGGCTGTGGACATAGTCACAGCTGGCCAGGATTGCTTTTTATTGGTCAAAGTCCCTGCCAGCCTCCAGCCTCCTCAGCACACGCTTAGGGGTGGGAGGAGGCAGGGCCAGGCTGCCCCTCACAGGGTGGACACTGAGGGCACGGAGTGGCTGCTGAGAGCCACCATGTAGCTGCTCAGGTGGACCCTCATCCCTCGGGGCCAGTCCAGTGCAGGGTTGGTAGGCCTGGCTGTGTCCATAGATAGAGAGCCCTCCCTGTCTCCAGGGACAGAGACAGAGGGGGCCTTGGCCTGCCCTGCCCTAGGCCTGGAGTCCCCTCACGGTCCCCAAGTCAGCTGCCTCAGAACAAGGAGGACTCAGAGAGGACAGAATTTCAATTAGAAAGCAGCTGAGCGGTGGGAGGCAGGGCGGGGGCACCGCTAAGGGCCGGTCTCCTGAGGGCCGGGGAGGTGATGCAGGCAGACAGGAGGTAGCACTGGGCACATGCAGGTGCAGGCTGGTTGAAGGGCAGGTCACCAGGCGGTGCGCGCAGAGGTCCAAGAGGGTGCCGGGCCCAGGCCATGGGTGCCTGCTGGGGTTCCAGCCATGACGACCTAAGAAGGCTTCCGGAGGCCCCGGCTGGGCAAGGCACGGAGGTTTGGTTTCCCAGGGGCCCAGTCCCAGCCTGGTCCTGGAAAGCTGCACTCAGCCGCACACCCAGCCGTCCACTGCTGTGCCCAGGCTGGCCAGAGCTCTCTCACTTGGCTTTGGGCTTGGGTCTGAGGCCTGTGGGGAGGAAGAGAAAAGGACATCATAAGAAACAGGCTTGCCGGGCTGTGGCTGTGGCTCAGGGGTGGAGCGCTTGCCTAGCATGTGTGAGGCACTGGGTTCGATCCTCAGCACCACATATAAATAAAAAATGAATAAAATAAAAATTCATCAACAACTAAAAATATATTTAAAAAAAAAGAAACAGGTTTGCTGGGGATGGCTCTGGGTGCCTTCTTCTAGGTCCTAGGTCCCTGCACCTTCCACAACCATTGCCAAGGCTGAGTCATATACCCCAGGTCCACTCTGACCCCAGGGTCTTTCCCTGGGGCAGCAAAACTCATCCAGGTGGAAGGTGCTAACAGGACGTGAGCAGGAGGCGTGTTGAAGGGCATGCCTCCAGGAGGCTTGGTGCCTTGAGCTGCAGCCTCCGCTGAGATGGGACCACATGGCCAGACTCAGCGACACTCACCTGGAGCTCCCCCCACACCTGCCTCCTGCCCCGGCACCGTGCCGGACTGGCCCGCCTGCCCTCCACTGCATGCTGGGAGCCCTGGGGCCTGGTGCCAGCAGTCCTATCAGCCGGACCGCCTCCCTGGTGGACCTGCAGGTGTCCTGTCCCCAACACCCTGGGCGCCTGTGCAGGGCCTTTGCTTAGCCCTCTCAAGAGCCCTTCCCTGCTGCCACCCTGGTGCTGGGCAGTGTCCTGGCCTTCCCAGAGGGGCTTGGGTTTGAAAACCCACTGCTCAGAAGAGAGTGAGATAAAGAGTTGAGCAGAAGCAAAGGAAAATCACTCAGAGGGGGACTTCATGACTCTCCCCCCAGGGGACCAAGACAGGAACCGCGAGTGCCCAGCCAAGTGGCACTGCAGGCTGGGACCAAAGAGGGGATGCTCAGAGAATGGGGCCTGCTGACCCCGCGGCACAGGAAAGGGTGGGCACCGATGGTCCCCATGGAAACGCAGGACCTGATGGAGGTCCCGCACTGAGGACAGGCAGCGGAGAAAGGGAGGGGAGAGGCCTAGACGGGATGAGGGGTGCGCTAGGCAGGGGGACAAGAGGGGCTCTGGCCTCACCCCAGCTGCAGGGCCTGCGTCCTGGAGGTCTGTGGACACCACCACCGTAGCCGTGAGTCCACGCCACGCCAGGCCGTCCCCAGTCCTCTGGGCTGGGGTTCCTGCCCCCGCCAGGGGAGGCAATCAAGACACACCGGAGCAGAGGGGTCTCCCAGAACGTGAGAGAAGACAAGAGGCAGGACCATGCGGGAGTAGAAGGCACTGAGAAGTGACCCCAAATACCCTGGTTCTGGACAGAACCTTGTTTCCTAAGACACCGAGCACTAACTCCTGGAGGTCCCGTGGGACCAGGGGGCGTCTGCCCAGCTGCTGTGAGGTGCCTGGGGTGCTCTGAGGGTTCCTACGCTTGGGAGGTGCCCGGATGTCATGGTTTGGATTGAGGTGTCCACGCAAGAAGGCTCAGAGGGGGAAATGACTGGGTTGTGAGCGCCTTAACCCATGGGTGAGCCAACCCCTGAGGGGATTAAGTGAGTGGGGCTGAAGGCAGGTGCGGTGTGGCGGAGGTGGGCACTGGGGTGTGGCTTTGGGTCTGGAGCGTGGAGTCCCCCTGCTCCTGACCACCACGTGAGCTGCTTCCCCCTGCCACACTGTCCTGCCTCACCTGGAGCCCGGAGGAGTGGCCTGCTGTCTATGGTCTCAGACCTCTGAAACCGTGAGCCCTCAAATAAACCTTTCCTCCTCTAAAGTTGTTCTGGTCTTTCAGACGCAGCAGCAAAAAAGCTGAGTGAGACACTGGGTGATGCGGGGCAGGCCTCATGATACCACAGCTCTCAGGTGGCCCGCCAGCCTGGCTGGTGCGGCACAGGGCCGGGAGGGCAGGCTCTGCGGGGCCTGCAGTTCTGGGAGCAGGCGCTGTGCGTCCTGATCCCGCCAACGTCCCATCAGAGACACGTTTTCCCAGAGAGCTGGGGCACTAGCAGGGCAGGATCTGTTCCTGGGGCCCCAGCCACCCAGGTGGCAGTTCTCTGGAGATGATGGAGTCAAGCAGGTGCAGATGGAGCCAGGGTGGCACTGGACTGGTCCCCATGTGACTGCCAGCCCTCCAAGCCCACAGACTGCATGTTCCCATTGTCCCCCACACCAGGGCAGGCCAGCCTCTGAGGGGGACCGGGTGCCCTGCTATCCCAGAGAGCCGAGCTCAGAGAGTGGCCCCTGGCAGCAAAGGCTCCGGCCAAGCACGAAGGTGGGCCCCACCGCGGGGACAGACTGTAAAGAGAAGCGCATCTTCTGGTCTCTACTGGTCTGGCCACTGGCACAGCTGACCCTACCCAGAGCCCAGATCTTGAGCATCAGGCCTGGCCGTCGGTGCGGGTGCAGCGTGAGCCAGATGTGGCCACCTGAGCAGTGCTGGAGGTGCTGGGCCCCTTTGGCCCCGAGCTCTCGGTCAGCCCAGGCTCTGTGCCCTCCATCAGGTACAGGCCAGGCACCAGCAGGGCCAAGCTGCCCTGGCTGCCTTGGCTGCACGCGGGGTCCTAGAGACCAACTTGACAACCACTGCATCTAAAGAGTCTGCTGTCTCAAGGACCTGGCCACAGGGCAGTGAGGGACTGTCCATCCCTGTCCCCGGCAGTGTCTGCCCCTGGAACTATCCCTGTCTCCTTACAGCCTCCCTGGGAACGTGCTTGGCTAGCACTTGGCTCACAGTAGGGCTGCCGTGGGCCCTGGGAAGGCCCAGCCTTGGGTGCAGACTCGGAGCGAGCAGTCCTCTGAGGGAGCAGGGTCAGCAAAGCTGCAAGGTTAGCAGGCAGCATTAGGGCTTAGACATGGGACAGGAGCAACCTCAGCCTGTCCCACCGGCCAGGAGATCAAGCCACCCCCAGAGACCTGGCACTGTCCACAGTGGCCCCAGAGTCCTGAAGGGAGCCCAGCTAGGTCCTGTCCACCTGCCCTCTCAAGGCCGTGTGCCCAGGCCAGCTCTGAGGTTGCATCCTGCCCCAGCAGAGGAGATGCCAGGAAAGTGACGCTTGGCAGCCTGGTCTTCCCTGGCAAGGAGGATGCGAAGGAGCCCTCCACCAAGGGCCCCGGGTGCTTATGCCCAGGAGGCTGGAGGGAGGGCAGGGTTAGCGTCCGGCAGGCTGAGGCCCAGCACCCGCTGCCACCCTTAGTCCACACGTGCCAGGCGGTGTACGTACCTCACTGGATGGCACACAGTCTTTTTGTTACACTAGCGTCAGAGCCAGGGGCAACTTCTGCTTTCAAATGAGAGAAACTGCACTCAGCGCTTGCCCCACAGGAGGAGCCCTGACGTGGTGTCTGGGGGCCGCGGGGCCAGGCCAACCTCACCCATGCCCCAGGGTGGATGTGCCACCGGGGTCCAGTGCCCCAGTTCTCTGGCCACTGAGCCCAAGGCAGCTGCGTGCCTAGTCCCCCTGCAGCAGCCTCTGGCTGTGGCCACACTGCCCTGGGCCCTGTGGGAGCGGGTGTGGGGCAGGAATCAGTGGGTCGAGGGTGTGGCGACCTGGCAGTGGAGGCCCCCAGAGCTGCCCACCTGTGTGGTGCCTGCTTCGCTGGGCAGGTGCCCAGGACTATTCACCCCCTCTCCAGGATGGGGTTGCACCTGGAGCACCCCTGGAGAGGAGAGGAGGGGCCGGCTGGCAGCGGGCAAGGCCGGGCCGCGTGGGGCACGGAGGGCCCACGTGGGGCACGGAGGGCCCACAGGCCGGCAGCCCCACCTGCGCACTGGTCCCGCTCCCCGAGTTACCTTCCTGGCTCCTGGAGGGACGCTTCTTCCTTTGCTTGCTTGTCCCCTTTGAGGCCCGGCCTCGGGCCCTGGGGAGGGTGCCAGACCCTGAGGAGTCTGTCACCGCATCCTCGGAGAAGGACTTGTCCAGGGATGTGTCCAGGGTAGACTCGGGGGCTGTGTCCTCCTCATCTTCATCCCCACCGGGGCCTGTAGCAGGGAGGCCAGCACTGTGGCCCTGGACAGCTGCATCCTCTAGTCCCTGGCCTGTGCCAAGCTCTTTGGCCTGGTGGACACCCTGAAAGCCTCCAGGCTCCTCGGCGTCCTGGCTCGAACTCTTGGACCCGGGGGGCTTATCACCAGAGAACTTGAGGGGCTTCAGGGCCCGGGCGTCTCCTAGAGTCACTGGCCAGGCCCCCTCGGAGGGCTGGGGATTCAGGGTGGCCTCAGGGGCCAGGAAGTCGCTGGCATCCACGTACCAGGAGGAACGCCTCTCCAAGGGCCGCGGACTCCCCTCCTCTCTCGGGGGCTGTGGGCTGGGGGTCACAGCATCCACAAGGTCCCAGCCCTGTGACTTCCCGGCTGTGGCAGCATCAAGGCCCAGCTCAGAGGCAGGGTGGCTGGCGTCCTCACTGGGGCCTTGTGCAGGGTCACTGGCAGCTGCTGTGGATGGAGGGACGTGTCAATGAAGGGCCATCCCAGCCCCTCCCTGGAGTCTTCCTGACCCCCAGGCTTGTCTGACCCCTTAAACTCCACTGTCTCCAGGGGTCCTCATGTGTGGCTTCCTGCAGGCTGGACAGGGCCCTACCATCCTCACCATGCCCTCAACATGGGACAGTGGAGGGCACCCAAGGGTCCACGAGCTACGCCTGTCTCCAGATCCCTTAGGTAGCCATCCGGGAACAGGGGCCTCTCCCCTAGGCCTGCCTCTCCCACCACCTCAGGTCCTGAGCCCCAGGGGTGTCTGTGGTGGGCACTAGCCCTCGTCTCCTGGCTCCCCCGAGGCTGGACAGACGGCATCCAGCCCCCCTGCAGCGACGTCAGAGCTGCCCCGAGCCCCCTGCTGTCCCCCCCTTCAGTGCCCCCAGGAAAGGCACAGGCGGGCTGCAGGAGAGACCTGAGGAGAGGAGGAGGGCCAGGGTCTCACCTGGTGCTGTGGCCCTCAGGAGCTCTGCTGAGCCTGCCTTGCTGCCCGCCTCGGGATCCCCTCGGCCTCGGGCTGTCTTCCGCAGCTGGAAGCCCTTCCTGATGTCGGCCAGCAGGGCATCGATGACACACAGCTCCTCCTGCCGCCCGGGGCCCTTCCTGACTGAGGAACCAGAGACGGGGAGCTGCTCTCAGGCCCAGGAGAGGCGGGGCAGGGGCAGTGCCCTAGGGGCCTCCCCAGCTTGCGCCCACCACCCCCGCTCACCAGGCTTCCCATCCTCGCCCCGCGGCCGCCGTGCCTCCTCCTCTGCCAGCTGCCGCTTCCTCCTCTCTGCCTTGGCCACTTGCTCCTTCCTGTCCTTGTTCTCCTGTTCAGACACATGGGCCCGTCACCCTGTGAGCCTAGGGTGGGCGTGTCCCCCTTCCTGAGCCACAGAGGGACAAGGGACAGGCCTGGCTGGCTCGTGCGACTGTACCCACCCACACCCCCTGGACTGAGGGGCAACTTCTGCCCAGGCCTTTCCTGGCCCACCTTCAGGGCGTGGGTGAAAAGGTCCCGGAAAGTCTTCATGGTGCTGAAGGTGTCCTCCAGGGAGAGGTGCTGGGGGTCCTCACACAGGTAGTCGGCCAGCTCCAGCTTCTTCTGCTCAATGGCCTCAAACACCCCGTCCAAAGCCCGGGAGGCTGCGATGCTGGCCTGGTGGCATTGGGCTCTGTCACCACCCAGGGCTCCTGTGTGGGCAGCTGCAGCCACAGCCTCCAGGCAGAGGGCTCAGCCCGAGATGAGTGGGAGTCCTGTCCTTGCACCCCTGGGTGCCTGGGCCTCGGGCTCAGGGAGGCCCCTCTCTGCTCGAAACGAGCCAGGAGACGAGAAGGCAGGCTCCCCCAAGGCTCCCTGGGCTCTGCTCTGCCCACAGCTCAGCTCCCTGGAGTCCACCAGCAGCCCCAGCTGCCACCCTCAGGGGTGGGTCCTGCTCACCTGGAGACGCTGGGCATATTGCTCCTGCACCTCAGGCTTGGAGGTGGACACCTTCCGCTCTGTATCCAAAAGCTTCTTCAGGTTGGTGCTGGCTTCAGAGCGAATGACTTCCAGGTTAATCCTGAAAGGCACCACGGGTTGGGCCTGGTCAAAGGACAGCTGATGTCCAGCCACACTGGGACTGTGGGGCCCTGCCCATGCCCTGCTGGGCCCTCAGGCTCAATACACTCCTGGTGCCAGAGATGGTCGGCTTTGAGACTGCCATGCTGTGGGGACTTGCTTCAGTTTGTACTATACATTGACCCCTCATGGTCTGCCTGCCTTCCTGCCTGTCCCCAAGCCTGACCAGAGGAGCATCTAGGGTGTGGAGCCTGGGAAGGGCCTGTGCTAGATGCATAAGCCCAGAATCCCTGGCCAGTTGCCCTCTGGGAGACCCTTCTAGGTGGCCACACTATCTTCCTGGCCTCAGTGTTCTGGCTGGCTCCCTGGAGTGGCACAACCTGCTCACGGGCTGTCATGAAGGCCAACCTTTTAAAGAGGCTGAGCCAGCTCAGGTCACCGCCTGCCCCTTGGCCTCCCTTCCCTGTCTAAGCCACACAGGGATAGGCTACGGCAGCCCACAAGGTCCTGTTGTCCAGTCAGTGTTCTATCAGGCACCAGTCCCTGGAGCACTAGGGTTGTGCTGAGCTGCGACCTGGCCCTGGCTGGTGTCCTATGGTGGGGACCAGAGTTTAGGGCTAAGGTCTGGGCCCCAGGCTGCTGAGGGGTTGGGCTGGTGAGAGCCGCCTACCCTGCTGCCTGGGAGGGCTGCTCCAGGTCCTGGGGCAGCTGCAGGAGGTCGGGGTGGCTCTTTTCCACTTCCTGAAATAGGATGCATCTACTGAGACCCTGCTTTGACCCCACCATGGACCTGGGGAAGTACCCGCCCCAGGGCCCTCCCAGGGCTCTGGATGCTTCCCAGCAGCCTGGCTATGATCTTGGGGAGGTCTGGCTTTGCCGAGGGACTGTCTCACTCCAGGCGGGGGGGGATATCCTGGGGCAGGGTGGAGGCTTGTCCCAGCACAGGGACTGCAGGACGAAGGCGATGCTGGGAAGGGGCTGTGGCGTGGCTCCCGCAGGCTGGAGGGAGCCCTAGGGAGGCTGGGGCGGGGCTCGGGCAGAGGGCACCCTGCAGCCTGCAGGTCCTGCCGGGGCCCACCTCCAGCACGTGGTGCAACAGCGTCACGCGGTTCTGCTGGGACTTGGTCTCTGTGAGCTTCAGCAAGGTGCTCATCTTGAAGCCATCGGCATCCCCAGTGTGGCTGCCCTGGGCGGGACAGGCAGTGAGTCTCCCTGCCTCCCAGGGCCTGGGGGCTGACGGGAAGCTCCCTGACTTACATAGTTGAGGAAGTTCCCGATCTTCAGGATCAGCTGGCAGAAGACGGGTAGCCGCTGACTGGTGAGCAGGCCTGTGGACGGGCAGGGCTGAGGAGAGCACAGAGGCCCAAGGCCCCAGATGCCCTGGTGTGGGCTCCGTTCCTCACTCCCCGCCCTCCAAGCCCCTTACCAAGGCTCAGCCCAGCACAGGGAAGGACAC
>CM053401.1:661967-684816 GCA_028644305.1 Xerus rutilus
GGAGGCCTTGTAGCACTGACAGCAGCTGGGCCGACACTGGAGAGCAGCTCACCTGAGTGAGGGGTCGACAAAGGGTGGTCAGTGGCAGTGCCCTCCCGTCCTGGGCAGGTGACACTCAGCCCGTCTGCCAGGGATGCCCGTTCCCATGCCTCCCTACATGCAGCTCAAGGCCGGGTGGCGAGCAACTCAGAGGCAGGGCTTTCGTGTTACTGGTGGCACTGGGGACTGTTCTGTGCATTATGGGACATTAAATGGCATCCTTGGTTTCTACCCATTTGATGCCAGAGCATGGCCTGCCCAGAAGTGACCACCAAAAATGTCTCCAGATGTTGCTGGATGGTGCAGGGTCAGTGAGCAGGAAGGGCCTGGGTGCAGCTCAAACTGTCTCGACCCTCACCTGGCTCTGAAGTTCCCTGAAGTCCTCTGACAGTGACCAGCCAGCTGGGGCCCAGGGTGGCATGGTCAGCTCAGGGCAGCCCTGGCCTTTGGAACCTGGTCCTTCTGGATCTTGCAGCCCCAACCCTGTTTCTAGGCTGCCTGCTCCATCCCTTGCTGCTCTCGGAGTGTGACCCTGGTTTTGCATAGCTGCCCAGGTCATGGTGGGGTCCGACCCCAGGGACCTATGCCCAGCCCAAATGTACCTTGTGGAACAGGGACGCAAAGACCTCTTGGTGGCTGTTCATGTTGAGGCCATCACTCACACGCTGTAGCTCTTCCTCATCCTCTGCCTTGGCCTCCTCGAAGGCCTCCAGCTGAATCAGCAGGTCAGCGTCCTCCAGGTCTCTGAGGCAGGAGGGACCGTGGCCAGCTGACCTGCTGTTCCCACCAGCCTCACTTCCCCAGGGATGCAAGACAAGGTAGCCCAGGGCCCCGCTGCACATCTGTTCCTGTTCTGCTGACCTGAGGACACTGGGCAAGGCTCCTGGACAGCCCTATGGCTGACACATGGCCACTGCAGCCAGGGGTGGCAGGCTGAGAGGTGGGCTCAGGTTTGAGCCTCATGCCCTGCCAGGCTGCCCACTTGAGCATCTCCACACCCCTCAGGAAGGAGGCACAAGTCTCCTGAGGGGGAGTGCAGGGTACAGCAGGCCTTCCTCTGGGGGCTGGGAGGGTGTGGTCAAGACCACACCTGAGGCAGGTCCACAGGGCCCTGGAAGCAGCGGGCAGGGCTTCTGGCCTGAGCAGGAGGGCCTGAGTATTCACTGGGCTCAGGCATTGCCAGTCATCTCAGCCTGCCCAATGAGCAAAGCCCTCAGCAGGCAAGGCCAGCCCCCTGGCCTGCCGCCCACTTGGTAGAGCTTTGTGCAAGGCCAGCTTGACAGAACCGTGCCTCCCGGGCGCCTCAGGCTGACTTCCTGGGGGGGAGTCACCCTAAGTGTGGTCCTGATGGAGGCTGAGATGGCGGTTCTTGGGTAGGCAGGTTCCCGGCAGGGCTGGGATTCAGAGCTGGCAACTAGAACCACACCTGAGTTGCGGTCTCAACTGCCTAAATGCCTCGTACTGTGCCCGGCAGCTCCAGCACGGGAGCCAGCCCGAGACCTGGCCTCAGGGCAGGCAACTGGGGCTACTCCTGGAAGCCACCTCTGCCATCTGGAGGTCTGTAGGCCTGGCCGCCAGGACACCAGGGAAGGTGGGCTCCATCTGGGGAAAAGAGGGCAGCAGCAGGACCACGGCAGGGACTCACCGCAGTCGCGTCAGAATGTCCAGCAGCTGCAGCCCTGGAGAGGGATGGGTGGGGTCAGGAGGCTGCCTCTGCCCCCACCCCCGGCTCTATCGCCTCTTGTACCTGACTCCTTCACCACCACCCCCACTCATGCCCACTGCATGCATCACCCGGCTCACAGGATGTTAGGGTCCTGAGGCTCCAGAGGTGGGGTGACCTGCTAGACACACCCTGGTGCTCCTTCAGTGGTCACTGCCAGAATGGGCAGGGCTGCAGTTAGGGACCAGGACACCTGTCTCCCTCCACTGCCCAGACAGCCTCTAAATGGAGGCTGACATTCTGAGGCCTGTGACCACTAAAGGCACAGGGGTGTCAGGAGACTCCCCAACCCTTGCCCAGCTTCTGGGGATGGGGGCAGATCTTGCTGTAGTCCCACCTCCCCAAAGTGTGGACCAGGTGGGATTGGCCCAGGGGACTCTCAGGAAGGCCCGCCAGGTGCCTGGCCAGTGGGAGGGCATCAGGAGCCCTCGGCAGCAGAGGGCCCAGGCTGGGGGGTGGTTACCGATGAACTCGCTCCGCAGCTGGGTGCGGGTGCGGAGGTCCTCAGGGCCAAGGATGACAGCGTTGACCACGCTGAGCAGGGTGACCACGTAGGGCACATTGTCACTGTCCGAGAGCTCGTTCATGATGACACTGAAGCGGTACTGCTGGCTGCACACCGTCTGTGGGGAGGGCACGGTCAGTGTGCTCCGGGAGGCCGCAGGCCCCACCCCGCCTGACACTCACCTTGTAGTGGTCCAGGGCATCCAGGGTCAGCGCATGGCCCTCAGGTGAGTAGATGCACAGGGCGGCCAGCAGCTCAAACACCTGCTTCTTGACCATCACGTTGGACGTGTCCAGGGCTACAGATGGGGTTGTGTCATGGGTCCCTGGTCCACCCTCCCTGGCCAGTCTTCCTCACACCCATGTGGCAGACTCAGGGACTGCCTCCCAGCTGGAACTCCCTCCAGGCCTGGCATGTGGACACCAGGGGGCACTGTGTGCTCACCCATGCCCACAGTAGGTGCTGGCACAGGGCCCTGCCTGCCAAGCTGACCCTGCCTCCCACCACAGAGCCAAACTGTGTGAAGGGAAGGTGACTCCCCAGCACCCCCAGGGTCAGATGAGGCTGGACTGGGATGGCCCCTGCCGCTGGCTTTGGGCCCAGGCTTTTCCAGCTGCGTTCCCAGCAGCCTGGATGTCTTTTCTCCATGAACCTCTGCCTTCTACCCTACCTCCTGAGCTGGGAAAGTTCTGGAGGTGTCTCATCTGTCCTCTGAGAACAGGCCGCAGGGCTTGACAGGGGCTAACCAGCCCCAGGCTAGGGAGGGGCTGAGGTTGGTGTGGGCCTTGGTTGGACAAGAGGTGGGTGGCCTCTGGCTTGCTCACCACACAGGCCCCTGCCTGCCCCACTGCCCCTGCAGCCTGAGTGCCACCCTGCAGCAGCATAGCTGGCGGGCGGGGACACAGAGACCACTGTCTACCCTACGTCTCTCGAGGGCCAGAGCGAACGCTGGCCACGGCCCGAGAGACTTCCTGGGGCCAGGACATAAAGCTCGAGTAGCACCTGGGGCCCACGAGGCAGAAAGCAGCGTGCACAGGAGGCAGAGGCCAGGGCCTGCCCGAGCGGGGCAGCTGGGGCTGCGCCCGGGCACCGCGGCCGGCTCACCCTGGGACAGCTGGCGCACGTAGCCCTGGTTGCTGAGAATGTACTCGAGGCCCTGCTGCGAGTTCATGACGGCGCGCACACAGCTGACGCACGTGAGCTGCAGCAGCGCGTCCGCGATGCGGGCCACGCCGCGGCCCGAGAGCCGCGCCAGCGCCTCCAGCAGCAGGTCCAGGCCGCTCTGCTCCAGGAACTGCACCATCCAGCCACCATCACTGCTCTCCAGGCGCTTGCGCAGGCCGGAGTAGTTGACCACAGAGGGCATCTGCAGCAGCCGGATGCAGAGCTCGGGGTCGGCGCTCTCCAGGTTGGCCTCCGTGGGGTCCGAGTCCTGCGGCCCCAGCTTCTCCTTCAGCGCTGCCCACTTGCGCTGCGCTCCCTCCTTCACCGACATCTTGCCAAACTGCAGGCCCGAGAAGGACAGGGCTGTCAGCCCGGCCGGGGGAGGCCGGGGCCCAGCTTGCCCCGGATGCCACTTCCGGCTGCCTCAGTTTCCCCATCGTGCTTCCTGCTCCAGCCCTGGCAGACGCCCTGCTGAGCAGGGACAGCCCTGACCAGGGCTCGCCGTGCCCCCACGAGCAGCGAGGTCCCCACTGCTCACATGAGGACCTGAGGCTCACAGCTGGGTCAGTGGATCTGCCGGCCCTGCAGACCCTAGACCCTGACGGGCAGGAAAAGGCCCCCCAGAGGCCACAGTGGCCATGTTGGCCGCAGCAGCACTGGGTGGTGACCACAGCGCAGAAAAGGGCCCTTTCTCTCTGTGCACTTCCGGGGCCGCCCACAGCCTTAGCAGCAGGGTGGGAGGAGGGCTGGGTCACGGGGCCCCAATGCCTCCCCGTGGGCAGCAGCTCCACCAGGCCAATCTCCCCAGGCCTCAGTCTGCCTCTGGTGGGTGGAGGGCACACAGGCGCCAAGCGGAGGCTGGGCATGTGGAATGGCCCTGGTCAGGGGCAGCAGGCTGACTGCAGCCTAGACCTCTCCCCAAAGCAGAACACAGGACAGGCAAAACGCACCCCTGCCTATGCCCAGCTGGCCGTGACGCCATCCCACTGTAGTCCCTGGAGACTGGCTCAAAGGCCAGGGGCATCCCAGGCCCTCCTGCAACCATGTATGGCTGGATCTTATATTTAGCCTCTGAGAATAGCAGTGTGGAGCCAGGGAGTGGGGGACAGGGTTGGTGGGACATGGCCCCACTGTGCTCTCCCTGCACCCTCCACCTGACCCCAGCTGCCCCCACCAGCATGGCAGGCATTTACACTGGGCGGGGTGGGGGTGGGGCAAACAGAGGCAGCCCCCAGGCAGGCAGGGTCATGTGGCCACGGCCCCACAGCTGGTGACCCTGGAATCTGCTAAATGTCCAGTGTAGCCTCACGTCAAGTACTCCCTCACCCAGTAAACTAGAGGGGAGACCTCAGGCCAGAGGCACCACCCAGAAGACAGGTGAGAGAGCCCAGGCCTTTCTCCCAGGGAGGCTCTGGGTCCCAGTGCCTGCCCTTACCCTGGTGCACTGCTGGGCTTTGTCCTGGGGAGCAACCTGGAGCACCTGCCTCCCTCCCCTGCTTATGCACCTGTGCTGCAGGGCCCATGTGGCAGGCACCTGGTGTGGACAAGAGAGCTGTCCAATGCATGTGGACCCAACTCAGGCCACCAGCACAGCTTCAGTTTCCTCATCTCCGTCTGGGGCATCTGGAACATCCTTGGAGGCTGTGGGTGTGCACAGCCCTGGCCTACAAGCAGTGGGGGGGACCATCTGGGGGGATACCAGGCCCCCAAAGCTCCTCGGTCTAGGTCCCTAGCTGGGCCTCAGTGTGGGGAGCCCAGGCCCTCCCTCTGACACCTGCCTGTTAACCTAGGCCCCCAGGCCTGGCCATCAGGCTGCCTTCCCTTGGTCCACTTACCCAAATGCGCAAGACCTTGCGGCTGCCTCTGCCCACCCATTCCGGGCCCTGCTGCAGGCCTCTCATCACCACAGACCTCTGCCAGCCTCGGCCCTTGTCCTTTCCGGGCAGTCTCAGGTCCCCAGAGCCCTCTGGGTGCGGAGCGAGCCAGGGCTCCAGGGCCACACAGCACAGACTGCCAGTCTCTGCACAACTCCCTCCACCCTGAGGAGGCTCCTGGAACTGACCCTGCCTCCCCACCCACCCTCTGCCTCCATTGGCCAGAGCTCCCGTCTCCTTGGCACAGGCTGGGTGGACGGAGTGTGAACTCTCCCAGGCCAGGCCTCTGGCATCCAGTGTCCTCTCCAGCCAGAAGCCCCAGGAGTCCTTGGTGCAAGAGAACCTGATCTTTCAGAGATAGCAGTCACCTAGAGCTGCCTATCAGGCTCCAGGCCTCCAGATGCTAAGGTGAGGGTGCTTGCAGACACGGGTCCTCCCTGCCCTGGGCACCCACCATCCCCAGGACTATAGGCTCACTACCTAAAAGACTCCGACTGACAGGAGCCTCCTCAGCCTGTAGGGCAGAACCTGGGCAGGAGGTTGTGTCCTGGCCCCATGCCCTATCCTGGGGCTGAGCTGCATGCGGTGGGCCATGCCTCACTTGGCCCTGTGTGGGGGCAACAAGCTGGGGCAGGGCTCTGCTGGGTGTGGGCCAGCTGGGAAAGGGATCTCAGCTGGACACCCAGAGGCTGGGGTGAAAGCACATTCCTCCCTCTGACACCGGCCAGACTGCTAAACCCCATTTGGGGCCAGGCCCATTCATGGGGTCAGGCCCTGGGCCAGGGACGTCCCCCTAGAAACAGTCCCGCTCTGCAGGATGAGGCTGAGTACACAAAAAGACAATGGTGACTGATGAACGGAACTCTGACCCAGGATTGTAGCAACCAGTCCAAAAGTCAAACAAAACCCTGCAGCAACTGGCCCCCAACAGCTGGGACTTGATTAATGATTGACAGTTTGTATAATTTTTGTGCCTCCTTTCAACTTAGGACCAACCACAGAAAGACAAATCCCTAAGCAGCAGATGCCCCACTTCCAGTTAGCCTCCAGGCAGGGCATCCCTGTGGCTTCCTTTTCTTCTATAGAAAAAACTACAAAGTTCTTTCCCTCCCCTGCCCACCTGCAGGTCTGTGCCAAACACAAGAGGTGGTGGCTGACCCTCTCTACAGCTAGCTCAAAATACGCAGCCCGTGCCCCCGCAGGCAGGTGGCTGCACATCTGCATGAGAGGCAGGGGGATCCAGTTTGTGGATGCATTAGGCCATGGAGTGTCCCTCCAGAGCCTCCCTCTTGGGCTTAACAGCCATGTTTCATGTTATGCTGGGCAAGTTACTCTGCCCCTCTGTTCTCCATCAGCAAAGTGGGATGTGGTGGGATTCACACAGAGGAACTAGGGTGGGGACAGAGTGGGAGCTCCGGAATGCTCATGGCTGTCTTAACATGGTACACAGACACCTGGCCTTTCCCCTGCAGCCCTACCTGTCCTCAGGCTGAGTGTCAGGGTCCCAGCCAGGCGTGGCACGAGCCAGAACACAGGACAGTCTTCAGCTCAGGATCCCTGGAGTGGGAGCGTGGCCTCCCCCGGGGTGTAGGAATTCGCATTCACGCAGCATTTGCAGGGTCCCAGTTTTGCAGGCCCAAACACCTGGGCTGAGGCCCTCGGGCAGCTGAAGGTCAGGGCACTGAGAAAGGTCCCATCTGCCCCCAGAGTCCCTCTCCAGTCCCTCCGCAGTGGGCAGGGCCTCAGGTGCAGTTCCTGAAGCCCTGGGGGCTCCAGCTCTACACTGCTGGGGTTGACGTGGCTCTTTACCAGTGGTGTTTTCTACCATCAAGGGTTTTCACTGGGACGGCCCAGGTATGGCTCAGACTGGATGCCGAAGGCCTGGTCTCCCTCCCTGTGAGGGCCAGCCCATATCTGAAGCACACTCTGCCCTCTAGAGAAGAGGGCACCAGGTCTAAGAGGCTCCTGAGCCACCTCTGGGGTATGACTCCTGCCTGCCTCCTCTGTCTGCGCCTGGGCATTCTGGAAGGGAGATGCCTGCTTGCACCCCAGGTGCTTGGCAGCTGTGCTGACTCATGGGAGGCCAGGAAGCCTCTGCCCTTGCCTGGTAGTCACCTGTCAGGCTGAGTCTGGGGATGCGGAGCAGGACCAAAGCTGCCCCCCAAGGGGCACAGTAACTTGCCCAGCATAACCAGACACCGTTTACCCAGCTCCGTTGAGTAGACAGAAACAAGGCCAGAGAGGGCAGCTGCCCAGCTGGCACCGAGCTGTGCACTGGAGGCCCTGCACAGTACGCTGGCCTCCAGTGGGCCTGCAGTGGGATCGTGGCTCTCTGGGACCTGGTGAGTCATTTAACCTCTGGACTCAGCTCCCTCATCCACACAGCAAGGATAACTGCAGCCACTGCCTCCGAGGAGTCAGCCACATGGGTTCTGCATACAGTACAGGGTAGGGGACCTGTGCCCTCGGATAGCTCCACCAGGCCTGGAGATCTGCGACATGTTCTGGGTCAGGCTCCCCATGACGGGCAGGCTGGCCCTTGATCCTGGCCCTGGGGAGGTGGGTGTTGCCATTTGTGGCTCATCCCTGCAAGGACTGCCAGTCCAAGGGGCTCAGGAGACCTCAAGGCAGAGGGGAGCACATGAGACCTGGGAGGGGAGCCACCATCTGGGGGAAGGAAGGCAGCTCTGAGGGGGCCTGCTGGTACCAGCAGCGGGGGCTGGGGTGCTTCTGGGCCTGGATCCAGCGGAGGCATAGAGATGGGGGTGAAGGAGGGAGCCTGTCTTCCAGGGGTGGGCGGAGAACATGGCAGGAGCAGGATTCCGGAACTGGGAGGCAGGGGCTGCCACACTGTATTTTTAGCTTCTCCAAAAGCCCAAATTTTTCCACTGCCTGGCAACCCTCGGCTCTCCAGAGCTGCACGGATTCCTGGCAGCTCCCCGGAGTTCAGGGGCAGCCCCCAGAGCTGAGCCTGTCCTGCTGCGACACCGTCAACTTCCCCCTTAACCACAAGCTGGGCTCCCTTGAGCCTGACTCAGCAAGTACAGCACCTTCTCACCAGGCTGCAGGCCCGTGGGGACCTTGGTGCCCTGTGCGGTCACCTGCTGCAGTTCGGCCCCCGTAGGTGTCCTGGGCACAGTAGGCCTTAGGAAAGGGTGGAAGAGTGTCCACTCACTGTGTGCATGTCCACAGGCATGGGTCATATAGGGCCTGAGGGGTGGCGGCGTCCAGGGAGCACTGCAGCCCCCGGGGCTCCCAGGGGCAAGGAGGCCCCACTGGAGCACTGTGGTGTGCAGCCCAGGGCAGAGGGTCCTAGGAGGGGCGAGCGGGAAGGCACTCACGGCAGCGGCAAATCCCAAACCAGAAAGATGGAAGCAGGAAGCCTTGGGTAGGGTTTCACCCACATGCCTGTGATGTGCCACCAGGACACCTGCTGAATGCCAACAGCAACAGTGAACAGGAAATGCCTGCTGCAGCTCGGTGGGCACTGCCCTGCTCTGTGCCCAGGCAGGAGGGTCTGGCACAGGGCTGCCCGTGCTGAGCACTGTGTGTCTGGAAACCTATTAAGGGGTCGGGGTGGTCTCAGAGTCCCCTCCTCCAGCGCACAGCTCACTAAGGCAAGAGGAGGACCGGAAGGGCAGAGGCCTCCATGCCAGGAAGCTGGGCTTCCATCTCCACCTGCTCCGAGATAAAGCAGGGCTCGGGCCCTAGACTTGCACTGTCACCAGAGGGACCCCTCTCTGGGCCTCAGTGTCCCTGGCTACACAAAGAGTAGGGCCACTGGGTGTTTGTTGAGGGCCTGGCCCCCTGATATTCTTGGGGTTGTGTAGAGTCTGGGGCCAGAGAGAGGCGTGGGGCAATGACGAAGACCATGGCTGCCAGTTGGGGTACAAGGCCCTCACCTCCAGCAGTGCCTTCTGTGCTGGGCCTCATCAGCAAACGTAAGTGCGGGGGTACAGTTCTGGGGTTTGGGATGGGGAGGCAAAGGACTTGCCAGGCCCTGCAGTGGCAGTGCTGGGATGACCATGGGCTGGCACGCCGCAGGCCTCAGGACCTGGCCACAGCTTCTCTCCACCTGCAGGGGCTGCACTGGGCGATGGGGGCAGGTAGCCATGAGGACCCCAGGCTCACCTCAGAATGCCTGCCTGGGTCTTCTCCCCAAGCCCAGGTCACTTGTCGCTCCCGGTCTCCCTGCTGTCCCCCAGGGAGGGATGGCTGACTTCGGGACTTGGGTTCTGACTGCTGTGTGCTTCTCTGGGTTTCACAGCGTCTGGTCCCGAGCCTGCCCTCTGCAAGCCAGGGCCTGCAGGCCCTGCCTCCCACTGGTATCCCAGTACCAGGCGCCCTCCCAGGAGCAGGGAGAACAAAGGCAGACTGGCAGTGGGAGGGGCAGAGCCTGAAGCCCCCAGCATGGCCAGGGCAGGCGCTCAGCTGATTCCAGGTGTGAAGGGGCCCTACAGCTGGTGCATAGGTGCCCTGGACAGCCCACTGGCTCTACCATTCCTGTCTTCAACTGGGTATGAGCATGTCAGAGCCTGTGACTCCTGTAACTACAGCAAAGGGCTATGCCCTAACTGCCCATGTCCACAAGGCCTGCCACCAGCTTGACAACCAGGAGAGCTGGGACAGTGCTTGAGTCTCCCAGGCTTCTGTCCCTGGGCAGCCAGCACCAGGGGACCTGTCAGTGTGAGGTCCTTGGCATGGGCATGAGACATGTCTTGGCATGCTGGTGGGGAAGCCTCGATGCCAGCACCCTCAGGAAAGCCAGCCCATTCGGTACTCAGTTTCCTCATCCGCAAATGGCCAGGCTGGCTCTTGCCCTTGGCTGGCTCACCCAGCACTGTCCTCAGGCCTGGCCTGCAAGGACTCCACTAGGCTCACCCCTCGCCTCCTCAGAGGTGACCTCCCGGGCCCCGGCAGCTCCCACTCTTCTGCCGGAGCCCTCTGGGCATAGGGGTCCCCACAGGAATCTTGCTCTCAAGGCACTCACATCTGCACACAGGGAGGCAGACAGGCGGGGACAGGCAGCGCCTGGGCTGGTGAAGAGCAGACGCCTGCCCCCGCTGCTGGGTGCAGGTGGCAGTGCCAAGCTGTACTTGGAGCAGCACGGGGACAACAGGCACGTGGAAGGCGGGGAGGCCACCACCCAGGGCTGGGCACAGACGGGGAGACGGGCCACGAGATGCCATTCTCATGCAGCTGGCCAGGCTGACCTCCAGGCCACATCCACCACTGGACAAGGACCAAGATCAAGCTCAGCACGGAGAAACCCCTGCCGTATATGCTGGACTGTGTTGGGGGCACCCTGGCTGGGAGAAGCTGCCACTGGGGCGTGTCCAACTGGGACACCTGCTGGCTCGCTGACCCACTGTGCTCAGGGCTGGCCTCCATACTAGCTCTGATGTTGGGCCTCAGTGGCACCACCCGCAAAATGGAAAGCAGACCCTGCCTCCACCTTCCCAAGTGGCCTGGCTGGCCTCCCGTCCATCAAGGACTTCCCTGTTGGGTCCTGGTCAGATTGGCCTCCTGGCAGTTATACACCCTGCCTGGGGAGACATCCGCCTCCACTGTGAGGCTGGCCCAGGGCACAGCCCCAGGGGAGTGGGGCTGCTCTCCCAGCCACCTTCTCCTCCCCTCTCACTTTGGAGCTGGAGTACTCAGACCAGCTCTAGCTCAGGGAAGGGGCAGTGGAGAGAGCTGTGGCCATGTACTGATAGGGGGCCTGCCCTAGGACCCTGCAGGGCCTCTATCACTGGCCAGGACCCAGCCTGGCTTCCTGGGTGGCGGCACACCAGGGGAGCAAGATGAGGGCGTGGAGGCCGGCAAAGCCCCGCCTGGCCTCCCCTCTAGACTGTCCCATCCTGCCCCCCTCTGCTTCCTATAGCAGGGTGCAGCTGGAGGAAGACAGGCAGAACAGGAAAGAGGCCACAGCCATGCTGTCCTCAGATAAAGCTGGAGAGGGCCTTGGCTTCAGTCCTGGGTAGGAACCCAGGCCATGAGCCCACATCCAACCTACCAGCAGGACCCAATGCCTGGGGCAGCTGATTCTGCCTAGGCTGCTCTGGAATCACACAGCGGGTGACCAGATGGGGACCTGCCCCTGTTCCCACCCTGTCTGGAGACCCAGCAGGGACTCCCTGACCGGGACTATGGTACCTGGCCCCTGAGCCTGCCCCACCTGTGGACCCTGTGAAGTGATGAGCCTGGGAGTGGGAGGGTTCCAAGGGCCCCCAGTTCTCACCCTGACCCAGGGGAGTGCCTCAGGGGGCTTCCCCAGAGGGGAAAGTGGCAGAAAGGCAGATGCCCACAGGGCTTTATAGGTGTCTCCTGCCAGAACGGATGACCCTGAGTCTGTAACCCAGTGGCTCCGGCCTCCATGCTCTCACCTGTGAAATGGACAGCACTTAAAGCACTCATACCTCACGGGACAGGCGTGAGGCCAGATGGAGCAGTGAGCACGTGGCAGGCGGGGCACGTGCCCCTTCACTCTCTCGGCTCACAGACCCGGCTCAGGAGCCTCAAGTGGTGAGAAGGCTTGGGCCAGCTCTTGGCTGAGAGGCAGAGGGGAGACCCGAGCAGCACCCCAGCCCTGTTCTTAATCTGAGAAAGGGGTATAAGAGAGTCCTCGCAACAGCCCCTGCTGGGGGCAGGCCAAGTCACCCCCACTTTCCCCGCCCGGCTCATGCACAGGTGGCCTCCGGTGGAGGTCTCATGTGCTGGGCAGATGAGGCTGAGGGCAGGCTTGGGCCTGGGGCCGTCTGAGCACCCAGGGAAGGAGTCTCCTCACTAACGTCCGCTGGCAGGGTCGAGGCCTCTCATAGGACGGCACAAGTTCGGGCCTGTTCTTATACCTCCATGTGGGGAACGCACCCTCAGGCACCTCCTTGTCCTTGATACTGGGTGTTCCCCAGGGACAGCCCCTCAGAGACGGGCTGTGCTGGCCTCTGCCTTCCAGCTCTCCTGCCCTTGTCCACAGACACTCTGGGAACAGAAGTGGACACGCCCACCTCAACGCACTGTGTCCACTGGGCCACAAACCGCATCTATTAGACTCCTGCTGTGTGCAATACCAAAGCGGGGGAGGGGCGAGGCAGCAGAGAGTCAGGTCCTATCCCTCCCACCTGGGCTCCTGGACAAGGCACCTACAAGAGCTGGGGCTTGAGCTTGCTTCAGACAGCACCCACTACGCACCCAGGGCTGGTGAGCTCCACCCTGCCCACACTGGCACAGGACCCTGCGTGTCCTCCTGTGGCCTTCATGACCCTGAAACTTTTCCAACCTGGGAAACAACTGCAGTTTGACGGAAGGCGGAGTCTACTTCAGGTAGGAGGCTTGGGTCCCAGAGCACAGGGTGTGCAATTAGCTGACAGCCGTCAGCAACCCCCACAGAGCGGGGGCCCCGAAGGTTAACTCTTTGCAGTCCCAGTGGCCATGTCACGGAGGAGCAGAGCCCTCCACAGCAGCCTGCTGGGCTGGTCCACGAAGGAAGGCCCCTGGAGGCCCCTCAGTTCTCCTGGAGAAGCTCCCTTTGCTTGCCAGGGGGTCTCTATTGTCTGGAGCTCCAGCTTCTGGGGAGGGCTGGGAGGCAGACCAGGTAACGCTGCCTGCAGCCCTGTGAGGGCCAAGCAGGCTTCTTAACAGAAAGTTGCTGATGACCTAAGGGGACAGGGGCAGGTGAGGCCTCAGACCCCATCCTTGCAACCAAAGGCCACAGCGTTCACTCCCTGAAGGCCCTGCCCTGGGCAGCGCCTGGAGGAAGGGTTGCTCTGGGTCCTATCTGTGCCTCGGAAATGGGCCCACTGTTCAGTGCAGATGGGAAACAGACTCAGAGAAGCAAGGTGCTGCCCATGCCATTGCCAGAGCGAGGGGCAAGGATGGCAGCAGATTCCCCCACCCCAGCCTGGGTGCGGGCATTGGTGCCACTCTGACTCGGTTTGGGGTGTGGCACTGCCACTGTGCAGCCTGGAGCTCTGAGTGGCTGGAGGATGACAGACTCCCGCCCCAAGACTGTGCTGCCCAGGGGCTGCTGTGGGCTGGGTCCCCGCACAGTCAACCTGCCTGCATCCCTCCCAAGGTCGTGGTCACTCCCGGGGTCCCTCCCTGGGAAGCGGGTAGACAGGTGGGACTAGGGAGCAGAGAACTCTCAGCAGCACCAATCCCGCTGTAAGGCCAGGGCGGGGTGCTAGGGCGCTGGGCCGCTGGGGACCCAGCAGTCAGGGCGCGGCCGCAGACCCGCCCACGCCTGCGGTGCCACCGGGGCGGCGGACCCGAAGTTGAAGTTTATTCTCCCAACTGTGGCTGATTCGCGGTCAGGATGTGGCAGCCGCGAGGCGGGAACTGCTCACCCCGGGAGGCCCGCCGATCGTGGCCCGCGGTGCGCGCTCGGGCGGCTCCTCGGCGCCCGCCGGGCCGCAGTCCAGGGCGGGGCGCGCCCAGCCGGCGAGGCCAGGGGCGCCCAGTCCCGGCCGCCCCGCGGACTCGCCCGCCACCCCTCGGACGCACACGCGGCGGCCCGGAGCCCCTTCCAAGCCCCGAGCGCCCCGCCTCCTCCCAGACTCAGTTTACCCCGGGGTCCTGGCCGGACTTACCAGGTGGGGGCGCCGCGGGGCGGTGGCGCGGCCGGCGCGGCGTCCGGGCGGGTCGGGGGCCGCGGCGCTCCGCACGGTGGGACCCGGCTGGCGAGGGCTCGGGCGGGGCGCCGGAGGAAAGGGAGGCGCCGCCCCGCCCCGGCGGCCACGTGGGGGGCGGGCTGGGTGGGGTCGCCGGGAGGCCCCGCCCGCGCCGGCCCAAGCGGGCGCCGGCAGGGGTCCCCGCGCGTGCGAGCGCCCTGGTCGGGCCCCTTCCCGCCCTGCCAGCCGGGCGTCGGTGGGCACAGACGGAGTTGAGGGTCTAGGGAATTCGTCCCTCCAGCCGGAGCTCACGGTCAGCCGCCTGCCCCCCAGCGTCCCCGGCCCCCCAGCATCCTCCTGGTCTACCCCCACCTACAGCCTGGCGTCTGGTGAGCAGAGGGACGGGATTCCCTGGTGGCGGCGTCACTGTTCCTCTCGGTAAAGGAGAGCCTTGTCAAACCGGCGGGATCTGGGGTCCTGAGGCAGGTCCCCTCTGGAAGATGGCTCTTCCCTCTCTGGGGATGCAGAGCACACCCACCCCCGGGCCAGTCCTGGGGAGCACCTCCTGGGGAACTCCAGGTGATCTCAGACTGGGCTGTGACCTTGCTGAGCCTCAGTTTTCCCAGCTGTAAAGTGGTACCTCCACGGTGACATGAGGGTGGATGTGGTTGGTGGATGAGGGTTGCCCCTCACCTGGCCTTGACTTTCCCCTGCCAGCGGGCAGCGTGGCCCAGGGCAGAACCACGCTCTTCAGACCTGGGTCCCAGTGGTTTCCGGAACTTGTAGCCAATGGTATGTCCTCTGGGTGCTCCACATTCTCCCCATCCCTTCCTGGGCTCTAAACATCTATTCTGAGGGCAGATACCCTCCCAGCCTCAGCCCTGGAAATCTGCCTGGCTCAGCCCCAGTACAGGAGCAGCCTGTCAGCTGGCCATCGTCCAAAGAGGGCCCCTGAGTGCTGGGTGTGCCCAGGGGAGCCACCAAGGCCAGAACTGACTGGCTCTTGGACACCCTCCAGCCTAGGACACAGTGGCTTCTCCAGTGCAGAGACTCAGCCATTCTTGGAATGCATGAGTCCTTGCAGGAGTGTCCCTTCTGCCCCCCAACCCCCAGCTAGGGTTCAGACCTCCCTGTGTCTCCTGGGCCCCAGCAGTGTCCTGGTGTGGCTCACCTGTGAGGCAGGGCAGGCTGGGACCCCAGTGGTGGCCTGGTACCAGTGGGGGTGGGCAGGCTGGCTGACTCATGTCCGGTGCTGGCGCCAGGCTGCAGCACTCTGGTCAGTGGGTGTGTTTGTTGACCTGGAGGAGGAATGTGGCCTTTAGCTCCAGTCCAGGCGCATGTGAGAAACTGGCATTGGGCTCCCCTCCTTGACCGCCAGCGCCCAGCCACCTGAGCCTCACTCAGACGCAGGCAGGGTCCCTGGCTGGGGGGCAGCTGCACTTGGGCCACCTTTCCGGGATCTTCTGCAGCACTCTGGGTGTGAGGACCCTGCCCTGATGGGAGAGGGGTGGGCCTGCTCCCTGGGTAGCTCCGCCTAGGGCTTGCCTCCCTGCTCCTGCCTGGGGGCAGCCGGGCCCAGGGACTAAGCCCCAGTCCAGGCACTATGGGCACTGTGGAGGAGGGCCATCAGCTGCACCCCGGGGTTGGGCCAGGCTGCCCAAGGCCAGAACAGGGTGAAAAAGGCAGGGTGGATTGGGGTCAACAGGGGAGACCGAGGAAGTCCCTGGGGTTGGCTGAGCGGGGTTGACTGTGTGGCGTCCATGTGTGTTGTGGGTAGTGGGCATCTGAGGTCAGGGATCAGATCTTGGCAGAGTGTAGGTGAGGACACTGGAACCAGAGGGGTTTTTTCTTGGGCTTTGGGCCTGGACCAACATGTCCACAGCTGTGGATTCAGCTTCTTCACCACTGGTTTTCTGAGACATTCAAAGGCCCTCCCTATTTCTTCCAGTGGCTCAGCTCTAACCCTCTGCACCTCGGGCACCCCCCAGCCCCATCCTGAGCTGCTTCCTGTCCGTGAGATTGACAGGAGGACCAGTGTGAACTCAGAAATTTTATCCGGGTGAGGTAGTACACACCTGTAATCCCAGCTACTTGGAAGGCTTAGGCAGAAGGATCCCAGGAGGAATCCAGCCTGTGCACCCTAACAAGACCTGTCTCAAAATAAAAACAAATTCAAAAAAGGGCTGGGGCTATAACTTGGTGGCAGAGCACCTTGAGTTCAATCCCCAGGAGAGAGAGAGAGAGAAGGAGGGAAAGAGGGAGACATTTTCCTCCTGCAGCCACTGCCCAGCATACCGGGCTCTAGCTGACTTTAGCAAGTTCCTTCTGGAAGCCATGGTCTGTGAGCAGCTCCCCTCCTGGGCCTGGGTCTGTCCTCAGAGCTGGAAGTATACACATGCCTGCCCACGGCTCTGGACATTAGATGCCCAAAGATGTGCAGACAGACACAGCCCAACACCCAGCAGCCTGTCCGTACCTGGGCAGGGCCAGATGCCTGCCCACGTGGAGAACACAGAGGCGCCCTCTCTGTGGACAGCTTCCCCTTGCCTCTTGCCTGGAGGCAGATTCCGAGACTGGGACAGGGGTGCGACCTCTGGGGATTCAGCTTGAGCTCCACCAGAAACAGGCAGGCATGCGTGGGCGCTTCCCAAGAGGAACCCGCCAGCCCATGTTCCACATGTGCAAAGCTGAAAGACCCCAAGTGTAGCAGGTGGCCGCCCACAGGCCAGAGCGCCACCAGGACCACTCTGACCCAAGCAACAACCTGGCTTGGCTTTCATTTCCGGCTTGGCGCCCAGAATGCTTTCTACCTCTTCGTTTTAAAATCTTTTTCATTTTGCGTGGCGCCAGGTGCCCTGAGATGACCTCGTATGTGGTTACAGAATGAAGTCACTGAAAACACATCCACCCACCCCCACATCAACCACAGCCCACCTCCCCACCCACCTGCCCATGCACCCATGGCACCTTGGTAGGCCTGCCGACATGGACAGCACCAGAGAGGTGGCTGCAGGCTCTGCCTGGGTCTCCCCTGCACACTCCACCTCCCCTCTGCACCCTGCCCTGTAGCTTAGCAGCGTGGGCTGCTGTGGCCTCGACACCCCCAAGGCAGCTTCTCAGTACTTCCCCCGTTTCTCCTGCACTTCTCCATTCAGCCTGAGAGCAGCCGAGTGCCAGACTGCAGGAGGTTGACCTCAGGTGGACCTTGGTCAGGGTCATCTGTAGTGTGGGGAAGGGGAGGTGTGAGCTGGGCCCAGGCAGCTACCCTTAGAAGGTACAGTGGGTCCCTCAGCCGTCAGTCGGGGCTTGGCTCAGGCAGGAGCCTCCGTACTCTTTGAATGTCACCCACACAGAGAGCAGCATCTCTGCATACATGCAGATTCTGTATTTGCAAAGTTGCCTACCTAATGTATCTTCAACCCTAAAACTTAACTGTAACCCTAAGATCGAGTACCTGAGTTTTGCAATCGTTCGTGAAGGCTGGAGCCCCCGCTGCACAGGTGCTGGCCCGGCCACCCTAAGGCTGCCCTCTGTTCTGCTCCGCACTCACTGTGTATTCAGGGCCCTCTCTTGGTCTGCTTAGTGCCTTTTTTTTCTTTTCTTTTCTTTTTTGTGGTTTTTCTTGGCGACTTTGCTTTTCAAGTGGCCCCAGGCACAGTGCTGGGATGCTGTCCGCCGTCCCGAGCAAGGAAAGGCTGCGCTGTGACTCATGGAGAACGCACGTTGCTGGGCCTGGCTGGGCGTGAGCTTGGTGTTCATGAGTGTGACGTGTGCACTTAGGCATCTGCAGCAGGAACACATAAAATGGTGGCAGGGACCTCAAGATCAGAGGCTCCCAGGAGCCTAGCCCTGGGAGCAATGGCTCCATCGGTGCCAAGTCAGCGACTCTGTGGACCACAGCTGCTGTGGTGGCGAGAGTCCCTGCGCACGCGTTTACTGATGTGTGGCCGAATCTGGGCGTGCAGCCTGGTGAGTCTCATCTCATATACCCGTTGCACCACCCCACTGGAGCCATGGCATGCTTCCAGTGTCCTCCCCACACTCCTCCCCCTCAAGTGACTTCTGCTGTCCCTGTGCACACCCCTTCCCCGCCTGGCTGTAGATGCCGTGCCTGTGGCTGGCCTCCTTCCTCCGCGCAGGCTCCCAGAGCCATCCTGCTGCTCTGTGTAGCTCATCCTTTTCCGCGGCTCTGTGCTGCCGGCCGAGCACGCTGGACTGCTGCTGGCAGTGTGGATGGTGCAGTCCAGCCGTAGGGCCGCCTGCCTGCATCTGGACATGCCCTGCAGGGGCCTGCAGATGCAGGTGTTCAGCCCTGACCCTGGTTCTCCCTCTGCACCAACCCATAGGGTTCCCTGTGCCACTCATGACAGGGCTCTGGGGATGGGCGGGGTCAGGCGGGGGCCCACCAGCTCCTCAGCTGCCTTCCCCATGCTAGGCCCACGGCTCCCCGGGTCTGCAGTCTGGACAGGCAGCAAGGCCCACTGCTGAGGAGCTGCAAAGAGAACAGTGTCCCAAGCTCCAGGCCCTCAGTCTGAGGCAGTGCCTTAGAGCCAGACTGGGGTGTGGTGCCTGTAGCACCCCAGGCAGTTAGTGACTGGCTAAGGGGAGCAGCCTGCTGACCCCTGAGTCCCCCATGGTCCCTAGGTGCCCCTCTTTTCCACGGTGGCTTCAGTTGCCCCCTTGAGAGTCTTGGTTGTGCATAGATGGCTCAGTGGGCAGGGTTGAGGATCTGCTCAGCTGTGACCGCTCAGGCCAGAGTCCCTAAGGGGTTCTGCTGGTAAGGAGTTGGGGAGCTGCTGTGCCTGCTGCCTGGTGCTGGGAACTGCAAGGTGGGGCTCGGGTGCACAGGTGGAGTCCTCTGAGGGCTCCTTGGGAACACTGAGCAGAGGGAGGCGCCTGAGTCCTCCCCAAGGCCCAAGGCCCGGTTTCTGCAGGAGTGTAGCTCTGTTCCTAACTGTCCTGCTGGGCCCTTGAGCCTCCACAAGGGTCATCAGGGTCAAGGCTGAGGAGCAGGAGCAGAGAAGGCTTAGGCAGGACAACCCCAGGGCATTTGGGCTGAGGCATTGGAACCTGCCTGGGGTCCCACGAGAGATGTGGAGGACCTGGTTTCATTGGTGGTTTTGGCCCCTGGACTGTTTTGTAGACTCAGCCAAGCCTGGGCACCCAGGTCTGGCAGGGGTCTGGGAGGCCGTCGCAGCATTGATTAGTGTTCCTGAGTCCAGTGCTTGCTGCTGTCAGCTGGCTCCTGACTGCTCCGCAGGTCCTGGCCTTCCCAGCTGCATCTTCCCAGCACATCCCAGGCTGTGGTTTCCCTACTCCAGGTCTCCTCAGCCTCCCTCATTTCCCCTTCTTACATGTCACACTGGCCCCTGGGTCTGCTGGTCACCCTCTCTGCCTGGCCCTCTCTGCCCTGCCACGCCCAGGCACTCTGAGAAGCCAGGTCCTGGGTTTTCAGCATGAATCCTCAGTTTGTTAAAGCAAAACTTTCCACGCCACACTTCCGAAACTGGACATCAGATTTACTTTACCATCTTACTGTTCTATTAATCTAGTAAATTCGGACAGTGACTTTCAGTGTGGCTCCTCTTCCTTTTCCAATGTGATATATGTGATTTGCATCATTAGCACTTTAAACAGTGGATCTAATGGAACAAACCTTTAAATATAATGATTCTCAAGTTCTTTCAAGAATCTTAATAGTGCCTACAAAGGGGGCTAAATTATTTTATTCTTTTTACTTAAAATCACAATCTATTACTCAGTTACCCATGACTGAACTGTACCAGCAGCTGTGATACCCAGGGAAGCACCTGCAGTCTGCTCTCAGCCCTATGAGGTGGGCACTGAGACCTTGCCCCGTGGAGGATACGGAGCCCAGGGGCAGGACGCCCCCTCCTGGCCCAGCCCCCAGTGCTGTCCCAACCAGACTGTGGGACTGAGTCGTCCATAGACACACTATATTTCTCTGGCATTGCGAAGGTGTCAGCGATCTCTAGCACCTGCCAGTGTGTGCAGTGACCTGCCAGTTCAAGCAGGACAAGTTTATCCCAGGCTCAGTTGTCCTTCTGTCCACACAGGCACAGGACTTGCTTGAGAAGGAGGTGGGGTTCTGTGATGGCCACCCATGTCCTGGGCTGGGGGCAGCCAGCCACCTAGACCATCCCTTAGGACCTGGGTGGTTGCACAATATGCGCCTGAATTAGGTTGAGAAACACCCACTCCTTAACAGTTCTTACACAACCTCCCTCAGCTTTACTGCTAGATTGGGGGTAGATAAGACTACCCTCATCCGGCTTGCTTCCCAGCTCCATGGGACCCCTGCCCACCACTTTTCTTTTTTTGGTACCGGGGATTGAACTCAGGGGCACTCGACCACTGAGCCACACCCCCAGCCCTATTTTGTGTTTTATGTAGAGACAGGGTCTCACTGAGTTGCTTAGCGTCTCACCGTTGCTGAGGCTGGCTTTGAACTCGCCATTCTCCTGTCTCAGCCTCCCAGAGTGCTGAGATCACAGGCGTGAGCCACCCCTGCCCCTTTTATGGCTGAGTCCTGATCTGCGTTCTTCCCTTACCTGGGTTGGCAGGCCCTGCAGCCCTCCAGGACTCCCTGTGACTCCAGGGTGTGCTGCCAGTCGGACAGTGGGCCTCACTTGGTCTGGGCAATAGCTCAGGTCCTCAAACCCCACAGCCCTCTGCTCACCCTTGGTGACCCAGCTCAGGCCCCAGGCCCCTGCTTGCCCAGCAGGGGAGCTGCTTTGCCCTGAGCCCTATGTGGAAGGGGCCCTTTTGCCCTGCTCTCAGGGGAGGCGAGTGTCTGGAGGTTGGGCAGGAAGAGGGTCCCCTCACTCAGCAGCCTGCGTGGCTCTCTGCTCACCCCCACCCCAGCCCCAGCTCCATGCCGTCCCACCCTGGTGCCCAGGGCGGGCCCTCTCCTCGACCCTGCACACACACGTGGCTCCACGTTTGCTCTGTGTCCTCTGCGGCCACCCCAGCTGGTGTTCCCCTTCTGTCATCCATCAGTGCCTGTTACCTTGGCTACGTTTGCAGGTGGAATGCCAGTCAACCCCTGAGAGGGGCCTGGCCTGCGGTGATGCTCTTGGTCTTTAACTCGCCCCGGCTGGGGACCCCCTGCACAGCCTGTGGGTTTGATGCAAACTGAGCCCTTCCACAGTGAGTCCTCCCTGGACGCCCCCACCAGTTCCGAGCCCAGCTGGGATACAGCGCTCCCCATGCGCCCCACGTGGAGTGTCGGGGAGGTGAGGAAGAAGGCTGCCAGGCTTCCTGTGGCTGGCCATCTCCGGAACATTCTTTATTTCTTTTTGCGCATTTGATGTGACAGTGCTTTATCTACAGGACACACAGGCGTCTGTCCTGCCCGCCCTGTTACAGTCCATGCAGAAGACCCTTGGGTCTGCAGTGCAGGAATGCGTATCCCCAGGGCTGTTTCCTCCTGAGGCTGCTGCCTCTGCTCAGCCCAGCTCAGGCGCAGCTCTGGCTACTCACACCTTCCAGGGCCTGCCTGGAGCCGGGTGGTGGCTGAGAGTGAGTCAGTGGCTGCTGGGTGTCCTTGGCCTGCCTGGGGTTTCCAGCCGGGGGCTGTGAGTGACCCGCCCTCCGAGGGCCCATGGGTGAGCCCTTCAAGTGCAGCCCCTGCTTCCCTGACTCTAGCTTTGGTTGCCCATGCTGGTGTCCCTGCAGCCCACCGACCTCCCTGAGTGTTGGCTCCAAGGCTCCAGCCAGGACTCCCACTGGCCCTGCGGGTGGAGCCTGGCCTTTCTGGGGCCCGTCTGTGGCTGCCTCCTCATGAGGCTGCTGACTAGGGCCTGACTCATCTCTCCTTGGAGCTGCGACCAGAGTGTGGGAGAGCTGGGCCGCAGGGCCTGGGAGGGGTGCTGTCTGACCTCTGCCCCTCTGCCTGTGCTGCGGGAGCTCCGCCCACAGGCGGTGGCCAGGGCTGAGAGGATGAGGGTGGGGAGGTGGGCAGGAGGCTGTGGTGGGGGCTGAGCTATGAGGGATCTCTGCACAGGGAGCTCAGGCTCCCTGCTTAGTGGAAGTCCAGGAGACAAGGGCCGTGCCAAGCAGAGGCAGCCAGTCCTGCTGGTTTGGCTGAGGACGAGGGCAGTTGGCAATTTACAAAAGGTTGGGAACCTGGGGGCCAGTCTTGCCTGGAGAATAGCCGCAGTTGCCGGGGTCCCTCCAGGGATGGCCAACTCCTCTGCTGCCCTTTCGGGGCCAAGCCCTGAAATGACCAGAGCCACAGGTCACTGGCAGCTCTGCCTCTGGCCCTGTGTGGGCAGTGCAGTCAGGCCCTCTCCTTGCCGTTCACACTCACACACGTGGCCAGGGGCCAACTGTTTACAGCCCCTGGGCAGAGGAAGCAGAGACCCAGGCCGTGCTGTGGACGGTGCTCAGGGAGGCGCACGGTGCTCAGTGCTCAGCACGCGGTGCTTAGTGCATCGTCCAGGCTGGCGGGGTCTCATGGGTGCCTGGTGAGGGTGGCCTGGCTCTTCCGCCCCTCAGCAGCTCTGCCTGGAAGATGCAGCCACCTCTTTATTGGCAGGTGGACAGTAGACCAGGGTCCAAGAGACCAAGAGGTCACTCAAGGCCTGGGGCTGGAGCCTTGTTTGTGACTTGGTCTGGGCTTTGGCCGGCACAAGGCAGCACCTTGGAGTGACATTTCAACTCCTAGAGGAGGCAGGCACCCTGCACCCCATCCCTTCCCCAGGACTCTTCACATGTCCAGGGGCAGTTGGCAGGGTCCTCATTGTCCCCAAGTATAGGTGGAGAAGCTCAGGCTAACAGTGGGATCAGATGCTGTGGGGAGGCCAGGAAGGAGCCTGGTCATGGCTGGACATGTGCCCTTGGGCACAGCTCTTGGAGAACCTCTGCAAGGCACAGGAGCCCACATGGGCCTGCAGGTGACAGTGTGTTGCTC
>CM053401.1:685316-714787 GCA_028644305.1 Xerus rutilus
TCTAACGGGCTGACGGGAAAGCGGACGGATTGGGCTGCATTTGTCAAGAACCGGGCAGGGGTCACAAGGGCAGGGTCTATGCTGGGAAGAGATGGTGGCCACACTGCTGGGGACAGGCTGAAGCCTGGGTTCAGGGGAGGTTGTGCCCACAGCCTGGTGGGGGCCACACAGACGCCAGAGGTGGCAGGACAGCAGGCAGGAGGCCGGTGGCCGTGGACTTAGGTCTCTGTGGAGCTGGCCCCAGGCATGGCTGCCCCCATTGTGGGGCCCCACTTGGGCCCCCAGGATCTTGGCCAAGACAGAGCAGCCTCTGCCCTTGGGCCCTGGTCTGTTGTTATTTCTGTGGGAGCCTGCCCGCCACCATAGTGGCCCACCATCAGGTGTGCCACTTGGAGCAGCTGGATCATGTCCCCCTACTCCCCCGGGAAGAAGATGGCTCTGGGGGAGGACTGGTACCTTTGTGCCTAAGTGCAGGTGTGTACACTGGAGACCAGCAGGTGCCCGCGATGGGCGCTCTGGCAGAGCAGGTACCCACCCAGGACACCGCTGATTGATGACAGGCAGTATCCAGCACTCTCCACCAAGGCCTGCAGGACTGGCATTGGTGTGGTAGTGCCTGAAGATAGTCAAAGGTGACCACTGTGCCCATGGCCCCCCAGAGGGGCCGGAGTGTGCGTCCCCATGCCCCGCGGCTGCTCTCACCCTGGATGGGAGCAGCACCCCTCTGCTGCGGCGTCTCCAGGGGTGGAGCAGCCCTACACCTGGAGGGCTGGCCTGCCTTTCCCTCCTGGACTGCTGGCTCCTTCCATTTGGGGTGTCGGGGGGTGAGCAGACAGAGCTTGTGTGAGTAGGACCTGGGGCTCCTCAGGCATGGGAAGATGGCCCCCCGCCTGGCAGGGGAAGGCCGCCTGGCACACTGGTGTGTGGCTCAGGCACTCTGTGGTCACCACCCCTCCTGGGCAGCCTGCCCGGGCACTGCTGGGAGCACCTTGCAGCCTGTAAGAAATTGTTTCCATCGTGGACTTCGAGAAGGGCGGTGCCGTCTCTTGCCTGCCATCCTGTCTGGTGAGGACTTAGAGGGGCTGGAGGGGGCAAGGGGCCGGGTGCCTCTGGGTGGGGGATGTCCCTCCAAGGGAAAGAAGCTGGGACACAGTGCCTCTGCCCACGCCCTCCGCTCAGGTGTCCACCTGGGCTGTTTGTGTCTTCTTTCTCTTTGCATCCATTTCTATAGGCTCTCCTATGTCTTCTGGACTCCAATTCTGTATTAGTCACGTGTATTACCAAGATTTCTCCAGGTCTTTTTCATTTGCGTTTTCTTTGTTTGTAGTACATTTTTGACATTCAGAGTTACGCTAGGCAAATTCGTTAATGTGCTCCTTTGGGCATGTTGGTTCTGTGGTTTAAGCAACTGCTCCTGGTCTGCACTGTCAGCATGCTCTCCTATGCTTTCTTCTAGAGCCCTTGCCTGTTTCTTTAACCCAGGTGGGATTTCATGTGCAAGAAATAGGGTTAGCCCTTCTGTGTGGAAGGCAGTGTTCCCAGTGCCATTTGTTGAAGAGACCAGGTTTGTGAACCCTGCAGCCACTAGCTGCACGCAGCTGGTAGATTTAAATTAGCTTACATTAGGTATGATCTAGAGTTCAGTTTCTTGCACCTGTTGGACCAGTCACAGCCAGGTGCTGACAGTCACAAGGACACAACAGCTACAGTTGGGGACAAGGGCGGGCAGGATGGGACACGCACCGACCGGTCAGCCCCAGGGATGCGTGGCGGCTGCTCTGGCCAGACGGAGAAGTTGCCACAAGTGGACACACACACAGGGGTTGCGCAGGCCACACATCTGATCAAAGTGCAGCAAACTAGGAGTCAGTCATCAAAATCAGAAGCCGCAGCTGTGAAAGACACTTAGGAACAGTTTGCTTTCGAAGAGCGCATCCTGGGGGGAATCAGCACAGGCTGGCAGTGCGCAGTCAAGGCCATGGGAGCTGGTGGGTGCGGCCGAAGCGACACCTGCCTGGCAAGGTCACCTTTGCGGGGACAGTGGTTAGTTCTTGCTGGCCCTGTTCCCTGCTCCGGGCATTTCTGGTCGTGACTTTCTGGTTCCTGCTTCTACTTTCTTGGTTATGATTTTTCTGTTCCTTGATTTGCATTGATGACGGAACCTAGTGCTGGTGATGGAGCCCAGGGCGTGGTGCGTGCCAGGCAAGTGCCCGACACTGAGCTGTACCTCAGCCCTTGACTGGATCCTTAACAATCGTAATGATTTATTCTGCTGTGATGTGAGCCGCTGTAGGCTGCGCATTTCCCTGTGACAAGCACGTTAGCTACGTTTCACCAGGACCGTGCTGCGTCTTTCTACTTCCTTCCTGTCCTTATTAGTTTGTTTGATTTCCAGTTATGAAGTGAAACTGATCTTCCAATCTGAATGTCGATTTCTCAATTTTTCATTGACAATGATGCTGTGCACTTTTAATTGGTATTTATTTAAAGCTATATTCACCAGTATGCAGTAATTCTCTTAATCCTTATTAAGGCTTTATTCTTGATATCTACTTTTTCTGACAGCAATATAGCTTTCTGAACTTTAAGATAATAAGATAATGTTTTTTCTTCCTATTTGAAGCTTAAATGCTCTGTGTTCTCATATTAGCTATCTTGTGAAAGCGTGTGATTTCTTGTGATGTTTTTCTTTGCTTTCCATTTCTGATTTCTACTGGGTTGATGACGTTTTCTTTGTTCTTTTTTCTCCCTTCTCATGGTCTGGGTATTTCCCGTTCTATTTCTATTCTTTCATTAGATCCCTTTAAGATCTTTAAACATGCATAACTGCCTTGAAAATATTCAGTCAAAATTTCTGAGACCTTCTACGACGTCAACCGGACTGCGTTAACTCTGCATTGCTGTGACCAACATGCCTGACATAAATAACTTAAAGGAGGGCAGATTTATTTTGGCTCACGGTTTCAGAAGTCTCAGTTGATGGTCGGCTGGCTCCACAGCTACGGGCCTGAGATGAGGCAGAACATCACCGCACAGGTTGTGGTGGAGGAAAGCGGCTCACCTCAAGGCAGTCGGGAAGCAGGGGGGTGGGCAGGGAGGACAGGGCCCTGGACGAGGTCTACCCTTCCAGGGCACAGCCCTAGCGGCCCTCTCTCCCTCTAGGCCCCACCTTCTGTGATTTCCACCACCTCTCAAAGTCCATCGATGAGGTCACGATCCAATCACTTCCAAAGAGCCCCGCCTCTGGACGTTGCTCCGTTGGGGACCAAGCCTTCAGGACAGGAATCTCTGGGGGACATTCCAGATCCAGACCAGAACACAGGCCTTACACTATTTTAGCTATAATGATATCCTGTTCTCATGTTATTCTGAATTGTGATTTTAGTTCCATCTTTTTATATTTTTTATCTTTCTGAAGAATATCCTTTCAGAATCATTTCAGTGAGGGAATGTGAATGCTAATTATACAATTTTGGTGTGTTGAATGTTTGTTTGTTTTAAAATACTATCCCTGGCTAGTAATTCATCTGGGTATAAAACTCTAAATTGTTTTCTCTGCGGCATGAGGACATTTCCCCTCTGTCCTCAGCGTTCTGTTGTTGCTGTAGAGAGATCTTGCTGTCACTGAATTGCAGGAACAGTGGGGGTGTCTGCTAGATTGTGCCGCCCCATCCATACACTGAAATCCCTATCCTCATACCTCAGACTATATGTAATTGTGCTTGGATGAGGTTGGCCAGAGGTGATGGAGCTAAGTGAGGCTATTAGGGTGGGGTCAGTGGTGGCGTACTCGCCTGGCATACTTGAGGCCCTGGGTTCTGTCCTTAAGAAAACACTCACACACAGTAGGCCCTCTGGTAAGAAAGGAAGAGACACATGGAGGAAAGGTCACATAAGGGTACAGTGGCCATGTGGCTGTCTGCAAGTTGAAGAGAGTAACCATACCTCCCCACACGGACACCCTGATTTTGGACTTCCAGCCTCCAGAACCACAAGAACTGAATTCTGTTCTGCCAGGCAGCTCGAGCGTACAAACGCTCCTGTTTTTCTTTGCTCTTCATACATTCTCTCTGTCATAAGGTTCTGTGGTTACACTGGGATGTGATTGTACACGCGCATGCGGCCACACATGCACACAGAACATGCTTAGGTGTGTGGTTCATTTTACTTGTTCTGCCTGGAACTCGTCCTAACCCATGGCTCTGGGAATTCCTCCTCAGCATCGTCTATCTGCAGAGAAGTTCGCAACAGGTTCTGGACTGCTTCCCAGAAAGACCTGTGTGAAAGGCCGGCCCTGGGCTGCCCTCTGGAGTGCAATTTTCCTGGAAAGGACAGGAGCAGCTCTCTGCGCCTAGCTGCGTGCACCAACAGTGTGGTTATGCTCAACACCTGCTCCTCTTCTTGGAGTCTGGAATTTTGGCTTGTGCCAGGCTGGGGCTGCCTGTGTGACTAGCACCTCTTAGAACCCTGAGCAGAGACTCAGAGCTCCACTGGGAGATGACACTTCACCTGCCCTGTCATACTCTCTGCTGGAGGGATCAGGCATGTCCAAAGGGACTCCATGGTGGGCTTTCTTGAAGCCTGCACCTTGTCTCCTCTGGACTCCTCTGTACCTTTCCCTGTTGCTGCTCTTCCTCTGCCTGCTTCACTGCAGGGAGTCTTAGCCACAAGTACTACTGTAGCTGCGTCCTGTGAGTCCTCATAGCATATTTGGGGGCATCTTGGGGACCCCTGCAGTCTCTCCAGCATTGTCTGAGCCTCAGTTCTTTTCCCTCCTTCTGGAACCCCCACTAGAGACCGGCTTCCTATCCTTCTCGACCCATATGCGTCATCTCTTCCTTTCTGGGGTAACTCCTTCAACTCTGCACCAGGCACTAATTCTCTCCACAGCTGTGTCTAAACTCCTGGTCAATCTATACATTGATTTCTTCTTCTTAGGTTTTTTGGTTTTTTTTCCAGTGCTGGAACTCAGATCCAGGGCCTGTGCTTGCGAGGTAAGGGCTGTACCACTGAGCTGCACCCCAGGCCTCCACTGATTTTTAAAACTCTAATGACTGTAGCTTCTTTTTAAAATATTTGTAGGACTCATGCATTTATTTATTCATTGCTCATTCACTCGTTTATTTTCTTCAGTGCAGACTCATGAATACTTATCCATTATAATTGAATACTATTAGTTTTTGATCACTTTTATATTATAAGATTATTCTTCCTTTTCCTGCTCCAGCCATTTCTTCAAGAAGCTGTGGTTCCTTTTACTTGTTTATGTTTGAGTATGTGAAACATTAGCCTAGTTTTAGAAGTCAGAGCCATACACAAAAAAGCATATTTGTGGGAGCATCTCCCCCCCTGCCATCCTGCTCCCACCAAACCCCAGCAGGTAAAGGACCATCCACATTTCTGCTCTGTCCCCCCTGTTCCTTTTTGCACAGAAGATAGTTATGCACACACCCTCTTGTTTCCACTTCCTTCTTACCCAGAGAGAGCGCCCTATGGATACTCTCCTGCCCTGTGCTTTATGAACTTAAACACTTCCTGGCAACCACAATACAGACGCGAGTCCACAGGGGTCCTAGTCATTTTCCAGAGCTGCATAGAATTCCACGTGTGGGCGCATCAGCATGTTATCCAAATCCTCTCCTGCTGCCTAGTGTATGGGCTACACCCATAGGAGGTATTCAGGGTGCTTCCCGGGTTTCGCAGTTGAGACAAGGCTGCGTTGAGTAATCACGTGCTCATGGATTCTCGGAGTGGACCCCTAAGAGTGGGACAGCTGGGCCAAAGGCAGGCGCATGTGTGGTTTCCTAAGACGCTGTCAAGTCTTCAGAGGGTGCGGATCTGCATTCCAGTCACATGCCATGGCCCGCCCGCCGGGCGCACCAGCGGGCCTGCTCGGCTGCGCCCTCATTTCCACCAGCAGGAGGCGGTGTGCGCGCGTAGCGGTAAATCTAACAGCGCGAGGGTCACCGTCTTAACCTACGTCCGTGTGAAACCGCACAGCAACGGTCACGGGAACTTTACTTGTAATACTCCAAATTAGCCACCACCCAGTGCTCCTGGGCGGGCGAGGGGCACAGACGGCTGTGGGGCGCCAATCGCGACAGCCGGGACTTCGCAGGGCGAGGACGCTGGGAGGCTTGCTGCTGCGGGTGCACCGCGCCGGCCTTGGGAGGCAGCGGCGCTAGAGGTGCAGGAGCAGCCGCCGCGGGGCCCTCGGGCCACCCATCTGGGAAGGCGCGTGCGTGAGCGGGGCGCAGGTCCACGGGCGAGGGCACTGCAGCGCGGGTGAGGGCACTGCAGCGGGGGTCTGGGTACTGCAGTGGGGGCCTGGGTGCTGCAGCGGGGGCCTGGATACTGCAGTGGGGGCCTGGATGCTGCAGCGGGGGCCTGGGTGCTGCAGTGGGGGTCTGGGTACTGCAGCACGGGCCTGGGTGCTGCAGCGGGGGCCTGGGTGCTGCAGTGCAAGCCTGGGTGCTGCAGCGGGGGGTGGGCGCTGCAGCGGGGCCTGGGTACTGCAGTGGGGGCCTGGATGCTGCAGCGGGGGCCTGGGTGCTGCAGTGGGGGCCTGGGTGCTGCAGTGGGGGCCTGGGTGCTGCAGCGGGGGCCTGGGTGCTGCAGTGGGGGCCTGGGTGCTGCAATGCAGGTTCCCTGCACCCCGTGGGGCGCTGAGATCAAGCCAGGGGTCCTGACTCAGGTTTTCCAGGGTGTCTCTATTTTGGTGTGTTTGTTTTTCCATGTAAACCTCAGTGTTAAATTTTCTACCCCATAAAAAGCCTTGCTGGTATTTGAGCAAGGACTTCTTTACATTTATAAGTTGACCTAAACAGCACCGACTCTTCAGGATGCTGTTTTTTATCCAAGAGCAGGGCTGTCTTCCCACGACCTTAAGTCCTCTGGGAGCAGTTTTAGGTTTTCTTCATGTAGATTTTACCCATTTTAAAAAAAACCAAACGTTTATTCCTGGGTACTCGACCTCCGCGGCTGTTTCTGGGGGTTTCTGTCCAGGCTTCCTGATGAGTGTCCCCTGTTGGTGGAAGCTGCTGGCTTCAGTGTTCCTAAGCCCTGTGCCCTAGGGAGTGAGTTCACCCCCGCTCTGCAGGGTGTTGGAGCTGAACCAGCCGCTTTTACAAGTGGACACGGGTTGGCTTCTTTCTAATGCTCCTCCTTCTGCTCGGCTCATGTTGTCCCTGACTCGCCCTGGTCGCGGAGGACCATCCGCCCTACTTCTGATTTGGGGAGATTTAGGACTAGGCACATCTGTCTGTCCTCACCTGAGATCCTCCCAATATGCATGTTTCATTTAGATTTGGTCATGTCAATAAACTCTATTATTTTCTTGAGTTCTTTGTTAAAAATCTGGAGTGGGTGCTGAATTTTGTTGAAAGTTTTTTTTTAGCATCTATGGAGATAATCATCTGGCTTCCATTTACATATTTTACTTTTATCATTTACTTATTATTTTTATTTTTTGGTACTGGGGAATTGAACCCAGAGGTGCTCTGCTACTAAGTTGCATCTCCAGCCATTTTTTTAAAAAATGTTTTTTAGTTGTGGATGGACACAATATCTTTATTTTATTTATTTATTTTTATGTGGTGCTGAGGATCGAACCCAGGGCTTCACGCATGCGAGGCAAGCTCTCTACCACTGAGCTACAGCCCCAGCCCCTCCAGCCATTTTTAAGTTTTAGGAACAATCTCTGTGATTGCCTAATTGTAAAATTGGGTTAGGGGAAGGGAAGAGCTATAAGAATATCTGAAAATGTACCACAGACTTTCTATTTCTCACAGAATCTAATTCTTTTTTCTTTATTTTGATTGATAAAAGGGTTCAGAATTATGAATTTAATCATCGCTCTACCTGTGCCCTAGAGCTTGAAACGTCATCTTTTCATCACTGCTATCTTTGTAATGGAATGACATGGTTTCAGTGTGTAGTCTGTTCACTGGAGGATTATTTGTTAGATCAGAAGTTTCCAGGCGAGGGCCTCTGCCTTTTTGCTTTGTCAACAGCATCGTTTTTCCATACTGTGGGTGGATATTCTGTCACGACGGGGGACTTACTGATTTCTTGTGACTTGGTATGTAACCATCTTTGTGCGTGTTGTGCAGATGCCTGGGAGGGTGTGCTTGGTACTCCCTGTACCAAGCCAGAATCGTGTGTGTGAATAAAACAGGTCATAGGCTCTGCCCTAGTGGCTTGTGCTTTGGATCATTAGTGTCCTTACGTGGCAGCCTGGTGCTGTCACTCAGGTCTTTCCAGAAAGAACGTGTTGCTGGCTTTGAGGAGAGCAGTTAGCTGGCAGCCTGTGGCTGTGGCACCGTGCGACCAAGGCTGCTATGACTTGGGCAGCGGCAGGCAGCGCTGGGCCACGTGGCCATCGGGGTTGGCCACTGCGTTCACGTGGGACTTCTCAGATGTGCAGACTTTGCCCCGGTGGGTTGCTGTGACTCCAGCAGGTGAGCCTTGACAGTGCCCCTCAGCAGCCTCTGGCAGGTGGCTTTGCTGCTGGCCTACCTCCGGCGCCCTGAGCAACACCCCGAGTACGTTGTGCCTGACCCGGCTGTTCCAGGGACGCCCCGGCCACATGTGTGCCCCACCCTCCTGCGTGTCTGCATTTGCTCCATGGCGTTGGTTGCTGAGTTATTTGCTGCGACAGTTTCACCTTTGTGGTGAATTGTCTTTTGGCATTGAACAGGTCTTTGCTGTGCTGGGAGCTTCCTGCCTGGAGCTCTGCAGGCCCAGCGCCCTCCTCTCCTCTTGCCTGTGTGTGCCGGGCGCCCCTTGCTGTTCTGCAACTTGAGCGTTTTGGACCATGGCAAGGACGTCTTACACAGCACACAGGTGCATGTTGTTCATGGGCCAAATGGAAGCTTTCTTCTCTTCTGGGAGAGTCAAGCCACCTACAGTTACTAGGACTGCTGTTTTCTGACTGTATTGCCCCCAAACTCACATGCTGAAACCCAGCCCCCACAGCAAGAGCAGTAGGAGGGGACCTTGGAGGGTGTGTAGGTCCCGAGGGCTCCTCCTCTCTAATGGGATTAATGTCCTTGTAAAGAGACCCTGGGGAGCATTTGCCCCTTCTGCAGAGTGAGGACACAAGAGGCTCCACCTCCAAAGAACAGGCCATCAAGACTCAGGTCACCTGGCACCTTGATCTGTGACTTCCAGCCCTGGAACGCTGAGCAATGACTTGCTGTTGTTTATAAATCACCCAGTCTAAGGTGGGCGTGTGCGGTCCTGGGGATTGAACCCAGGGACGCTCTACACTGAGCTATGCCCTCAGCCCCTTTTTATTTTGAGACAGGATCTCATTATATAGCCCAGGCTGGCCTTGGACTTGGGATCCTCCTGCCTCAGCCTCTGGAGTGACTGAGATTACAGGCACGTGCCACAGACTGGCTGGAGAGTTTTGTTGCGGCTGCAGGACGTGCGGCGGGGGCTGGTGATTCCGAGGTCCGCCGTCAGATGTGTGCCATTGTGTGCCTGGGCATGCGCACTCTACTCTTTTTCCTGCCGTTTCTGGAGGCTTGTGTTTGTTTTAGGGCCACTGTGGTGCTCACTCTTTCAGCGCCTCAGCTTCCTGCCCTCTCACTGCAGTGCCCCTGTGGTTCTGCCAGTTGCTGGTGGTGACGCTCACCTGCTGGGATTGCGAGACAGCCAACTGATGAAGCTCACTGTTTCTCTCTCTCTCTCTCTCTTTTTTTGTACTGGAGATTGAACTCAGGGGCACTCGACCACTGAGCCACCTCCCCAGCCCTATTTTGTGTTTTATGTAGAGACAGGGTCTCACTGAGTTGCTTAGCACCTCGCCATTGCTGAGGCTGGCTTTGAACTTGCGATTCTCCTGTCTCAGCCCCCCTAAGTGCTGGGATTACAGGCTTGAGCCACCATGCCCAGCTGTTTCTCTCTTTTCTCCTCGACTTTTCAAAGTTGCATAATTCCCACTTGGTCACACCACACAACGTTAGTGCATGAGTCTTTCATCCTGTCGTCTCCCCAGGGACAGATCTGAACACACAGCTAAAGGGAGGTGAGCCTGTGTACCTTTCCCCGGCTCCTCATGTCTGAAGCTCTGCAGCTCCTTGGACTTTCAGGCGTCCTTTAGCCTGGGGTACAGTAATTTTTGCTCAGAGAGCCACGACCTTGCAGTCTCCCCCTGCAGTTAGCGCTCTGTTCCACCAGGACACTGCTCTCACATGGCGCAGGCCTTCCACTTCCGGGGGGTTTAGAGCAGTTGTTCACCCCTAGCTTTCGCCTCTCTTTCCTATGACTTCCTTGTTCTGCTCTTACTCACTCACGCTGTGCAAGATTGCACGCGGGGTTCTTCTTTCTTCTTGTGGGTCTGTCTCAGGGGGCGTTCCCTGCCTTCTGTGGGGAATGGCCTTTGTGTGGGCTACCTGTTCTGTCCTGGTTCCGAGTGGACACAGTCGCCTGTCTCCCCAGATGCCCGGGACCCTCCTAGAATGGCTCCATGTAAATGTCTCTCCTATGAAGGATTTTAAGGCTCTTCTTGCCTGTGGGATCAGTTGGCTTTGTTTCTGTAACTGCATCTCGCTTGACCCTTTTCTGCTGCTGACCATGGGCTTTGCGCATAGTCATTTCTATGAAGTCTTTTCCCGTATTGCGGGCAGAGGGCGATGCGCCTTGGAATGGTTCCTCTGAGTTCCTCGGCTGTGTACTTGCTTTGCGGAGGGGGCCTCATTCTGTGAGCTGCAGCTGCAGGGCTAGTGGTTGAGTGGACCTTCACTGGGCGCAGAGACCTGGGATCAGGGTGTTCATGTAGGAGGCCGGACGGGGGCACTCAGCTCCCTTCTGGAGCCGCAGAGAGGGCCCAGCCCAGGGGGAATGGCTGTGTGTGTGGCTAGGGGCCTCTGCAGCTCTTCAGGTCCAGAGATGAAAGGAGGGCTAGTGAAGACTGTGAGCGAGTGCATAATCTGTGCACTCTGCAGCATTGGAACCATTTGCATAAATATTGTATGCAAAAAGCAATTAGCAGTTCATTTACATGCAGTGAAGCAGCAATTTGCACTTTTTTCCAGGGACAGTTTCTTTGCTGAGGTGCAGATTCCATGCCTTGCCACTGACCCTTTGGTAGGAAGCCATTGCAGTTTAGTTATTTATTTAAATTTTGGCTCCTATCTGGATTTCCTGAGACTTAGAAATATTCTTTTAAAAAAGGAAGTGCCACCTTACGAGCCCAGGTTCTCCAGATTTGGCGTTTCCCAACAAGCTTCCCTCTGCCTCTACCTCAGAGAGCCAAATTGTCCTCTGGAGACCACTCCACATCCCTCCGCTGCCCCATAGGTTTAAGGATGGCAGCTGGGGGCATGGGGGCTTCTGCTAAATCAAGTGTCCCTGGGGTGCATGAGGCTGGTGGCCTGTTGCCTTGCAGGACAGGACGCATGTGGCTGTGGTGAGCACCTGCTCCCTTCTCTCTCTGCATTCCAGCTTCTGTACCTGCCTAGGTCTCCCTGTGCACCTGCACCTGCCTTCCTGGCCTCTTACCCATATTCATGTGATGCTTCTGACTTGGCAGTGACAGCCACCTCTACACACTGTCCTCCTCCCCACTTTGGGCTAGGGCTGCAGTGAGCAGGGTTGGCCTGGGCAGCAATGACTGGCTATTGATTCAAAGAGTCAGGACCACCCATATCTGGTGTCTGGTGTCCCCAGGGAAATGTGGAGCATGCTTGCCCCACTAATGCCAAATATCCCAGCAGGCGTGGCCTGCCCTCTTGTGCTCCTGCTGATAGTGGAGTGTAGCTGCACCCCCTGAGGGGGTGGCAGAGACTGCAGCAGGCGCACTACTAGCAGGGACTCTGCACCACGAGGGTGACTGCACAGAGGAGCAGCACCCAGCTTCCAAGGAAAGTCTACCTTGTGGAAGGCATGCGGGACGCAGTGAGGAGAAAGAGCTGCAGAACCGCAGCTCCATCAAAGAACGGAAAGCCAGCACGACTAGTGTCCCCAGGGGGAGACCAGGCCTTGGGTGCCTCAGAGAGCAGGAGAGAGGTCTTGGAATCAAAAAACAAAAGTTCAAGGACAAAACCAAAATGACCTCCACAGATGGGCTGAGCTGCACAGAGGACCTCCGTGGGGGCAAGGTGGCCAGGCTTCAAATAGAGTGTAGTGCAAGGGACAGAGTCAGGAAGCATCCACGGCCAGCTGAGATGCAGAGGGCAGAGCCGGGAGTTCCAGGCTTCATCTAACAGGACACCACGGTGAGGAAACGCACCTTATTTTAGCAGGTATTGAAGACAAATAAAAATGGAAACTGTAAACTGTTCATAACTGATGACTATGAGGATAATTCACATCAAGACCTATGCGATACACTGGGCACCGTGGTGCATGCCTGTAATCCCAGCGGCTTGGGAGGTTGTATTAGTCAGGGTTCTCTAGAGGAACAGAATTAACAGGAAGTATAATTATAAAAGGGACTTATTAGGTTGGTTTATGTGACCAGGAGCTGGAGAGCCCACAATGGCCACGGGCAGGCTGGAGAGCTGGAGGAACCAGCAGCTGCGCAGTCCAAGAGGCTGAAGCCCCAGAACAAGAGGGACCGATGGTGCTCCCCTAGTCCAAGACCAAAGGCTTCTGGGGAATCTGCTTTGGAAGAGTGAAGAGGTGAGAGTCTGAAGTCCTCAGAGGATCGCAGCAGCAACCAAGACCCCATTCCTGAAGAACTGAGCTTGCATCTGCTGCTACTTCCTTGTTCTTCCAACTTTTATTCCATCCAAGCCATCATCCTATTGGTCGGTGCTGCCCATGCTCAGTGAGGGTCTCCATTTCAGTTGGCTAACCCACATGCCAATCATTCCCAGACACACCCTCACGGACACACCCATAATACTCAGCATCTCTCAATCCAATCAAGTTAACAATTCAAATTAACCATTATAGTCCACCCCTTGTCAACTTGATATCCAAATATGACTTTTTACATCATACTCAATCTCCAGATAAACACAATAACAAGGTCATAATTGCACCTAACATAACTATCCTTCCTACACCTGAATGCCCTAGTTCTTTCCCCAGAATAGGAAAAATATTTCTGATGTTAAGTCAATCAATATTACATCACATGATGAATAACAGGAGAGTAACAATCATTTCCTCTTCAGGCATGTGTAAGTATGCCCAACCATATTATTAATGGTATAGGGAAGAATTATCAATGGCAATTACAATCTTCATTCCTGTAACTGGCATGTGGCTGTAGTGGGTATTTATGACTACCACCTACTACCCATTCTGTATGCCCTCCACCTTCAGCAAGCTCCTCAGCAGGTCTTGGCTCTTTACCTGGAGGTGTGACCCACACCTTCCTTCTTGAAGGTTCTGGGTCATTTGTCATCTTGCCTGGATTGGGTTGTGTTAGTTTCCCATTGACCTTAATAATGGGACAGGGCAATCCCAAGAGACGCCCTACGGGATCTCCTGCACCCCAGGAGTATGCTTCCTCACCTCTGTTGTGGAGTAACAGTCCAATGTCTCTTTGGTGAGACATTTTGGATCAGTCACCCCACCAGCACCGTAACCCCTTTTGAGCCTGTTGGCTCAGAGGCATGAGGAGCCCAAAGTGGCCGGGGAAGCCTTAACTTCCAGTTTAAAGCAGTTGCTATATCTCCAGGCAGCAGCATTCCTCCTTCCGGAACTAAGACTTCCAGGCCTGCAGAGCGTCAGGTTGCAGGGACAGGAAGCAACAGCTTCCCTGGGGGGTTAGTAGGGGCGATGGTGAGTGGTACCATTCCTGTCTCCACCCCTCGATTCCCGGACCCATGAACTCTAGCAATAGGAGGGCCAGTACCACACAGCGGATGCCATTCAGAGTGCAGATAGCCTTCTGAAGAACCTTGCCCCAGCCTGCAAGGTACTGCCACCTAGGTGGCGCTGTTACTGCATCTTCAAGAGTCTATTCCGTTGTTCCATCAAACCAGCTGCTTCAGGACGGTGGGGAGCACGGGACGACCAGGGAATCCCATGAGCACGGGCTGTTGCCTCATTTCTTTGGCTATGAAGTGAGATCCTTGGTCTGAAGCCATGCTGTGTGGAATACCACAACGATGGATAAGGCATTCTGTCAGTCCACGGATGACAGTCATGGCTGAGGCACTACGTGCAGGGAAGGCAAATCCATACCAGAATAAGGGTCTATTCCAGTAAGGACAAACGCTGCCCCTTCCATGATGGAAGTGGCCCAATGTAGTCAACCTGCCTCCACGTTGCTGATCTCCCCAGGAACGATGCCATGTCGGGGACTTAGCGTCGGTCTCTGCTGCTGGCAAACTGGGCACTCAGCAGTGGCTGCAGCCGAATCAGCCTCAGTGAGTGGAAGCTCAGGCTGCTGAGCCCAAGTGTGACCACCACCCCTGCCACCATGACCACTGTGTTCATGAGCCCAGTGGGCAATGTCAGGGTGGCTTGGGAGAGAGGTTGACTGCTGTCCACAGGTCGGGTCATCCTGTCTACCTGACTATTCAAATCCTCCTCTGCTGAGGTCACTTTTGGTGGGCATTTACATGAGACACAAATATCCTCACATCCTTCACATCCTTTGCCCATTCAGAGGGTCTATCCACATACCTCTTCCCCAAATGTCCTTGTCACCAATTCTCCAATTATGTTCTTTCCCGTTCCCCAATCAGCTAGCCAACCCATTGGCTGTGGCCCATGGGTTGGTGTACCATTGCACATCAGGCCATTTTTCCTTCCAAGCAAAATGCACAACCAGAGGCACTGCCCGAAGCTGCCCATTGTGAAGATTACCCTTCACCACCGTCCTTCAGGGCTGTTCCAGAAAGGGGCAGCAGCGCTGCCGCTGTCCACTTGCAGGTGGTACCTGCGTATCATGCAGAACCGTCCGTGAACCAGGCCTTGTCTTCTCTTCCTCTAATTGACCACAAAATGCACCCCGTGGAGCCATAGGTCCATGCTGAGGGGCAGAGGTACTGCAGCAGGAGTAGGAGCCATGGGCAGTTGGGCCACGTCTCCATGCAGCCTACTTGTGCCTCAGGTCCTGCCCATGCCCAATCACATAGGTACCACTTCTTGTTGACAGAGTGCTGCTGCGCCCGTCCAATGTTATGGCTTGGTGGGTCAGATAACACCCAGTTCATACTGGGCAGCTCAGGTTTCAGAGTCACCTGGTGGCCCATGGTCAAGCGTTCAGTTTCCACTAAGGCTCAGTAGCAGGCCAAGAGTTGCTTCTCAAAGGGAGAGTAGTTGTCTGCAGATGATGGCAGGGCCCTGCTCCCAAATCCCAGTGGCCTCCTCTGTGATTCACCAATAGGGGCCTGCCAAAGGCTCCAGACAGCGTCCCTATCGGCCACTGCCACTTCAAGGACCATTGGGTCTGCTGGGTCACATGGCCCAAGTGGCAGCGCAGCCTGCACGGCAGCCTGGACCTGCTGTGGAGCCTTCTCCTGTTCTGGACCCCACTCAAAACAAGAAGCTTTTCTAGTCACTTGGTAGATGGGCTGAAGTAACACACCCACGTGAGGAATGTGCTGCCTCTCAAATCCAGATAGGCCCATCAGGTGTTGGGTGTCTTTCTTATTTGTAGGAGGGTCCAGATGCAACAACTTCGCCTTCACCTTAGAAGGAATATCTTGGCAGGCCCCACACCACTGGACTCCTAAAAACTTTACTGAAGTTGAAGGTCCTTGAAGTTTAGTGGGATTTATTTCATCCTCTGATACACAAATGCTCCACTAGCAAGTTCAAAGTGGTTGCTAGCAAGTTCCTGCTCAGTTGATCCAATCAACATAATGTCATCGATATAATGGGTCAGTGTAATACTTGTGGGAGAGAAAGACGATCAAGGTCTCTAAGAACTAAGCTGTGACACAGTGCTGGAGAGTTGACATACCCCAGAGGAAGAACAGTGAAGGTATACTGCTGGCCTTGCCAGTTGAAAGCAAATTGTTTCTGGTGGTCCTTATGCACTGGGATGGAGGAAAAAAGCATTTGCCATGTCAATAGCCACATATCAGCTACCCAGAGGTGTATTAATCTGCTCAAGCAAAGAAACCACATCTGGTACAGCAGCTGCAATTGGAGTCACCACCTGATTAAGCTTACAGTAATCAACTGTCATTCTCCAAGACCCATCTGTCTTCTGCACAGGCCAAATAGGAGGGTTAGATGGGGATGCTGTGGGATTACCACCTCTGCATCCTTCGAGTCCTTGATGGTGGCACTAATCTCTGCAGTCCCTCCAGGGATGCAGATTGCTTTTTTTTTTTTTTGGTACTGGAGATTGAACTTAGGGGCACTTGACCACTGAGCCACATCCCCAGCCCTATTTTGTGTTTTATGTAGACATAGGGTCTCACTGAGTTGCTTAGCGCCTCGCAGTTGCTGAGGCTGGCTTTGAACTCATGATTCTCTTGTCTCAGCCTCCCTAAGTGCTGGGATTACAGGCTTGCGCCACCATGCCCGGCTGCAGATTGCTTTTTTAAAAAAAAATTTACTTTTTTAGTTGTAGGTGGACACAATATCTTTATTTTTTAATTTTGTAAATGTGGTGCTGAGAATTGAACCCAGTGCCTCACACGTGCTAGGTGAGCACTCTACCACGGAGCCATAACCCCAGCCCCTGTACATTGCTTTTGATTCACTATTTTCCCAGGTACAGGCAACACCAGAGGCTTCCATTTAGCCTTCCCCACCATGCAGCCCTCACTCCACAGGCTAAAGAACCAGCGTGGGAGTTTTATCAAGGGCTGATACATTCTGGGACTGGGGAAATAACCACAGGATGAGTTTGGGTGCTCACTGGACTCACTATGAGTCGGAACTTGGCCACAACTCCATTGATCACCTGACCTCCATAAGCCCCTACTTTCACTGGAGGGCCACATTGATGTTTTGTGTCTCCCGGAATCAATGCCAATTCAGAGCCTGTGTCTAGTAGTCCCCGAAAGGTCTGATCATTGCCTTTTCCCCAGTGCATGGTTATCCCGGTAAGAGGTCTTAGGTCCCCTTCAGGAAGGATGGGAGAAAAACTAACAGTAAAGATTTTTGGTATTGCACCAGGGTCCTTCCTCAAAGAGACCTGGCCTCCCCTTCATTCAAGGAGGTTGGGATCTGTAAATTGACTCAAGTCTGGGAAGTGGTTGAGGGGCTGTGATTCTCTGCTGTTATGATCTGGGGCAGGCTTTTCTGCATTTGCCCTGAAAATTTTCTGTCTATATAAGTCAAGTAAGAATTTGGTGGGTTTGGCATCTACTTGGCTTCTAGAAACACCATGAGTAATTAGCCAGCAACAGAGGTCTACATGCGTCTGAACACCGTGTCCATTTCTTCCCCTTTGCTGTCCATTATGGTAACTACTGTTGAACCCGTGACGCAAAGAAAGGACCAGACTCCAATTTTAAATCAAATTAAGCAAGCTTATATTGTGCACACAAATTAGCTGTACAGCGGCTATCCCCTTCAAACAGTGAGGGCAGCAGCCTTGTCCAGGAGCAGGGAGGTTTTTATAACACAGAGAATTACAAAGGTAGGTGTCTTAGGAATTTATAACTGACAGGGTTCTGGCAAGTGCAATACAGAGGCAGAGAGCAAGTCAGTGACTTATGTAGCTTAGCATTTTTACATAAGGGAGTAAATTCAGGTTCCAGCATGGGGGCGCCGCTGGCTGAGATTTTAAAGAGGGCACTTACCTAACCAAAGCCAAACATGGTCCAAGCAAGTAAAACAAAAAATAAACCTTTATGACCTCTTGTTGAAATGGCTTTCGATCTTAAGGTAGAATTAGGCTGGGTTCATCACTACGACCCTGTCTTTGGCCATTGAGGGCTGCCACTTGGCCTCTTCCTCCTGGACATCCAATCATGCCCATCACATTTAAGTCCCCCAACTGATGGACAGCAGCTCCCACGTAAGCTCTGGCATGAAAAGAAGAGCAACGACAGAGCTCTTCAAGGATGCCGGTGCTCCCTCACAAATTTGTTTCTTACAGTTCTGGTGAAGCGCACGTCTTCTGGACCCCCCAGTATGGAGGAGAAGGTCGCACATGGCAGATCCACTCCAGCATTCCAATCTCTCTGAGCCTCTGAATTCCCTCATCCACAGTAAACTAAGGGATGTCAGGTTTGCGGCTCACTTATAGTAGGCCATCTTTGGACCCATACTTCAGCCAACCAGCCAAACTACTAGTACCTTTTTAAATGTAATACTTGTGAGCTATTACATTAAATCTAGACTCTCTGCTTAATGGGCCAATATGAGTAATTTCAGCCTGATCTAAGTGTATGTTGCTTTTGCCATTATCCCACACCCTTCAAACCCATTCCCACATGCTCCCCAGACCTCTGCTTGCATGAATTAGAAAACTCAAGAAGTTCCTTTGGAGTGTAGGAATGTAGGGTAGCTCCTGTGGGTCACACTGTACTTTAGCTCTAGGGGCCTGCTTAGATTTGGATCTCGTTATAGGTTTGGAGGCACAAGTGGGCGGTGAGGGTGGGTCCTGAGGAGTTATCAACATTTTCATACTGAGCAACTGAATCACTCAAGGTTTTTACTGTTTCCATAAGCAAAGCAGGATTAGTTTGCTCCAGGGAGAGAGGAGAAGCCAATGCCACAGAGGGTGGGGTATAGATGTCTCAGTTGTGGCTAATGGTGGGCACTCAACAACTTCTGACAAAATAAACTCATCAGAATATGGGAGTTCAATGACCTCAGCCCCTTCAGGCTCCTCCCATACATCGCCATCCCAATTTGCAGGATCTCATTCTTTTCTAAGCAGGGCCCCACAGACACCTTTTGAGGCTGAGAGTTAAACTTCCATCTTAACTTAGCCAATTACAAGATTAGGGTTTGTGTTTGTTTTTCAGCAACCTCAGCCCTATGACTACAGGAGAGAAGAGTCTCTTTCAGAACACACTTAGCCGCTTTCAGATCAGTTATATGCGACTGCAGCTGAGAAACTGAATTTTTGAGCTCATCATTCTCCTTTATTACTTTGTCCAGTGAAGCCAGAGGCAACCACACAACATCATGATATTTCTTAGTTTTCCAGAGCTGTTCAAAGGTATCACATATACAGTGACTAAATGCCTTTCTTTTTACAAGTGGTGAACTGGGAGCATCAAATGCATTGACTTTATGAATCTCTTTAAACAGCTCATGCCATGAATTATCAGTGCTCTCTATAGTACCAGTAGGAGAGACTTTAGTAACTTTAGGTCTAACCAATTTAGACAGCCAACTCCAGAACCCACAAAACCAATTAAGGAAATTCATTTTTACAATTGTTTCTCCAGAGCCACCCCACTCTGGTACCAATTTCTATATTAGTCAGGGTTCTCTAGAGGAACAGAATCAATAGGAAGTATAATTACAAAAGGGGGACTTGTTAGGTTGGCTTACACTGTAAAATCCAAACTCAGGCTCAGGCCTGCATGTATCTGCTAACCTGCTCTTTGTGCTTCTGTGATCAATGCTTTGCTGTGCTTGCTTCTCATGGATGGGGGTGGGGGGCAAAACCACAGGCTGCCAGACCCCCTGGTCAGTTACCTAAAGTTCCAGGAACTGAAAGGGGACATAGGAGGCACTGTCACAGTTGAACTGTAAATAACTATAGATTGAATATCGGCCAAATCCTGTTGTTTTGAGTCATGTAGCTAGCCCACCCTATAATAACCTCTGAAACCCTCACTTCAGGGTCACTCTCTGAAGGAAAGGAGAGCTGACTCCAATCGATTGGCCTGTGTGCCTATTTCCTCAATAAACTTTGCTGCTTCTGCAGAGTTGTCTGGGCTGCACTTCTTGGGGAGAGGTGCCAGCTGGATGTAACAATAGGACCAGACACTGGATTGTCCACAATGCCTGTCTGCAAGCTGGAGAGCTAGAAGAACCAGTAGCTGCACAGTTCAAGAGGCTGAAGCCCCAGAACAAGAGGGACCAACGGTGCTACCCTAGCCCAAGACCAAAGGCTTCTGGGGAATCTACTTTGGAAGAGTGAAGAAGCCAGAGTCCAACGTCCTCAGAGGATCACAGTAGCAATCAAGATTGCATTCAAGAAGAACTGAGCTTGCATCTGCTGCTGCTTCCTTGTTCTCCCAACTTTTATTCCATCCAAGCCATCATCCTATTGGTTAGTGTGGCCTATGCTAAGGGAGGGTCTCCATTCAGTTGGCTATCTGCCAATCATTCCTAGACATACCCTCATCCACACACCCAAAATCCTCTAAATCCTCGGCATATCTTAATCCAATGACAATTCAAATCGACCATTAGGGAGGTTGAGGCAGCAGGATTGTGAGTTCAAAGGCAGCCTCAGCAACTTAGTGAGGCCCCATGCAACTCAGAGAGACCCTGTCTCCAAATTAAATATAAAAGGCTGGGGATTAGGCTCAGTGGTTAAGTGCCCTTGTGTTCAATCCCTAGTACCAAGAACCTGAAACAAAACAAAAAACCTATCAGATATGGCCAAAAGTGTTACCAAGAGGAAATATATAGACTTATTTTATTTATTAAAATTGAAAAATACTAGGTTAAGATTTTTTCCATTTTGGTGCTGGAGATTGGACCCATTGTCTTGAAAAGCTAGAAAAGAAACAAAATAAGCTCAGAGAAATAGTGTATTAATCAAAACAGCAGTCTTGTAGTCATAGAAAAAGGGAGGCCCAGAGCCTACTACTGGCCAGTACTGCCCATGGACATAGAGTCTCCCAGCTCGTTTTGGATCTCAAGTGCTCGCAGTCACCTGGGCAGGTGGACACTTTTGGGAGATGGAGATGTCCTCTCCTCTAAGGCTGAGCTAATTATCATGTGGTGACCCCAGACCTTTACTGACTCTGTTCTCCAGTAAGCCTCTGATCTGTGCTCCATGATCTGCTCTCCATGGTGCCTCTCCCTTGGCACTGCTGACCAGAAGCAAATGCATTCACGGGGTATGGGTGTCTTTTCTAGTCCTGCTGACAGTCACCTCCAGGGTCAATCAGTACACTGACCTTTGAGATTCCTATATTGGACTCTGAATCAGTTTAGGGAGTGCTGCTGTGTCCTCTTGGACCCAGGAACCTATGTTTCTGAGCCTGTTGTGCTGAAGCCCTCACCCCCAAATGGTAAACTCCAGACTATGAACAACATCCCATGAGACTTCACCAGAGTCAGCCTAATGGTGCTTTCCAAAGTGTGGCCTCCAGGACTTGCTAATCATTCTCTATCCCTAACCTCTCCACCCAGTGATCCACCTGCCTGCCCACTTACACATCCATCAACCCCTCCACCCCTGCCACTCCATCAATACATTTATTAATCCTCATCCCCTTGCCACCCTCCCATTCGTCAATCCATTCATTCACTCTCCCACTCACTCATTCACTCACCCACTCACCCAACCACTCACTCACCCACTCCCTCATCCATCCACTTACCCATCTACCCATTCACCCATCCACTCACCCATCCACTCACCCATCCACTCACCCACCCACTCACCCATCCATTCACCCATCCACTCACCCACTCACCCACCCATTCACCCATCCATTCACCCACTCACCCATCCACTCACCCACTCACCCACTCACCCATCCACTCACTCCCTCACCCACCCACCCATCCACTCACCCATCCACTCACCCACTCACTCACCCACTCACCCACCCACCCATCCACTCACCCACTAACTCACCCACTCACCCATCCACTCACCCACCCACCCCTTATTCATTTATCTCCCCCACTGAGGTACCAACCCACTCACCCACCCCCTCCTTCCCCTCAGCCCTGCCACCCCGCATCAGGCAAGCTTCTCAGCAGCGCCCCCAGCAGCGCCCTCAGCAGCGCCCCCATCTGGAGGTTCTTCAGGGAGCACGCTCATTTCTCTCCCAGTGTCCTGGGAGAACAGGCCTGTGGTTCTCAGGTGGAGCACAGGGGCTGAGAGGGAGAAGGAGCTGTGGATCCTCAAGCTGTCTTGAGAAGGAGAGACTCTTCCTCTGTGTCACCTTCCCTGTGTCCACCCTCAGAGTGAAGAAGTGGCTCTGGGCCTTCTGTTCCAGTCTCCCCGGGCCACTTCTCACCCTGGCCTCCCTCAGCCTGGTCCTCCCCGCCAGCCCCTTGTCCCCTTGGCTGGAGGCCTCCCAGGCTCACTCTGCCACCCATCTCTGCGTCCTGAGTCCTCCTGCATAGCCTGTGGCTGGTCACAGCCACAGCTCCATCAGGGACATGGTGGCCCGGGGCAGCACCCACTGAGGGGCTCTTTCCCAAGGCTCTCCATCCCGCCTACTTGCAGACCTCTCAGGGCACCCTGTCCCTTCGCTAGTTTCTCTACCCCTCAACCCCTCCAGCTCTCCAGGTCCTTCCAGACCCATTGGGCTCACAGCTTTCTCCTCCCTGGCACCTCTGCCACATGGCCACCTGGCATCCACAGCACCTGTGACTTCTGGGTGTCTGTCTTCCATCCCACAGGCATGCGTGCCTGGAGGGCACTGCTGTGTGGCACAGCAGGTGGCCTCTGTCCATGGAGGAAGGAGGGGAGAATGAGGCAGGGTCCCTGGCCAGCCCTCAACAGCCTGGGTGGTGGGCAGGGCACAGTTATTGCGACTTTGCAGGTGGAAAAGCTAAAGCCTGGGGAGCCAGGGCTTCTGGTCCATCAGCCACTCCCAGACTTCATTCCTGTGGCCTTGTTAGCAGGGTCTGAGCAAGTGTGTGACCTGACCTGATTTTGGTTGTGAGCCATGGAGGGAGCTTGGAGGGAGGGCAGAGATAGTGGTGGAGATGGATCACTGGACACTAGCCACCTGCAGGCGAGGGGACAAGGGTCACAATGTGCAAAGGACAGGCAGGCCCTGCTGCTGGAGTGGGCATGGGCAGGGGCTAGAAGAGCCATTAGGAGTGAGGCCACCGCAGTCAGGAGGCCAAGGAGCCCCACAGGGCAGACGGGCAGAGGATGGAGGCAGGGCCCCTGAGACTCAGAGGGGTGCCTGTCCTTCTCCCCAAGAGCAGAATGAGGACTAAAGGGACCGTGTTAGTCAAGGTTCTCTAGAAGATCAGAATCAACAGGAAGTATGATTATAAAAAGGGGATTTATTAGACCCGCTTACATAACCAGAAGCTGGATAGTCCACAGATCATCATCTGTAGGCTGGAGAGCTGGAGGAACCAGCAGCTGCACAGTCCAAGAGGCTGAAGCCCCAGAACAAGAGGGATCAATAGCGCTGCCCTAGCCTGAGACTGAAGGCGTCTGGAAACTCCCTGGAGAATCACTGGCAGAGTCTGCTTTGGAAGAGTGAAGGAGCTAGGGTCTGATGTCCTCAGGCGATCGCAGCAGCACTCAAGACCCCATTCAAGAAGAACAGAGCCTGCATCTGCTGCTGCTGCTTTGTTCTTCCCACTTTTATTCCATCCAAGCCTCCAGCCTATTGGATGGTGCTGCCCACGCTTAGGAGGGTCTCTCTCCTCTTCCATTTGCTATCTCACATGCCAATCATTCCTAGACACACCCTCATGGACACACCCAGGTGACTCTTGATCCTCAGCAGTTCTTAATCCAATCAAGTTGACAATTCAAATTAGCCATTACAGGGCCTCAGACATTCTGTTCTGCCCTCGTCCAGCTCTGTGGGTCCCCCAGAAGCAGAGGTTTCTTAGGGTGCAGGAAGCCTGGGCCATGGGTGAGGAGTGCAGGGGTCAACTTTCAACTCATTCTGGGTGGCTTTCCCAACTCTGTCTCACTGCCCCCTCCACTGCCCTGACCTGCCTTCCCCACTCCCCAGGTGCTTTGCTTAGTGCCTGCCCAAAGAACTACCAGTCCCTTACTCCATAGGGGGCAGCAGCGCTGGGTCCTTAACCCGACCCCTACTGCCTTTGGAGAGGGTGGGGCTCCCTCTTCCTTTGGCCCTCCTGGGGCAGGGCACATAGCTGCTCCCTGGGAGGGCACCTCACCCAGAAGCAAGAATGAGGACACTCAGGTGCAGTCCTATCCCAAGGTGAGCTTCCCACATGGAAGCCCAGCCACTCTTGGGACCACAGGGAACCCCCAGCTCCCCTTTGCCCCGCCAACCAGAGGAGGAGGGATGGTGCTGGTCCAGCCCAAAAAGCAGGTGGCAGAAACAGGGGTGATTGCCGCCTGCTTCCAGGCTTGTCTCTTGAATGCCAACCCTGTTGCTCACCTGTGGGTCCGTGGACCACACTGACCTGGGCACAGGTGGTGCGGTGCTCCTTTGCCAGGCAGGGGCTGGGAGTGTAGCTGCGTGAGGTCAGACAGCCCGCCCCGCGTTACACATGGTATTCTGGACACGAGTGCACGCACAAGGGCTCAGCCCTGTGGAAGACACCTTCCAGCGAAGCCTGCAGGCCTGACCTCTGTTCACTGGTGCATAGTTCTGCATCATAAGAGTGACTAGACTCCCCAGCCTCTGCCTGGAGTGCGAACATTCTGGCTGTTTCCACTTTTGGCTGGAACAGGCAGGCGTAATCAACCTGCATGTGCACATTTCCTTATGAAAAGACCTTTTCCTTGGAGCTGTGGCTTTGCAGCAGTGCACAGGCAGGGCCAAGGAGGGGTGCTGGTTGTGGCTCCCACCAAGTGCTGCCAGGGTCCCTTCTGGAGCAGCACAGCCTCCCTGCCAGGCGGAGGCCCAGCTTCGGCAGGGTCAGCGTCTTAGGGCCATGGGGCATGTCTCTGCATCTTCCCAGAGCAGTGTGGGGTTATATTCATGCCCAGTCTCCACTTCTGTCCTTTGTTTACCAACCTGCCCCTGAGTCGGGGTGTGCAGCGAGACCTCGCCGTCTGTGGACATTTCTGCCCATGTTCCCTTTCACTCTTTTGTTTCTCTCTTGACTTTGATAATAATACATTTTATTTTGCCACAAAGGATTTGAAATTTTATGTGGTTTAATCTTTCTGTCTTTTCCTCTATCATTACTGGATTTTCTGTCTTGCTTGGAAGTGTTACCCTCACCTAAGATCATGCAAAAATAGGTTTTCTTCCTCTCTTATTATTATACTTTTGGTGCTCTGGCGGTTGGAACACGTGGGTTGTTTTGCACTGGGTGTGAGTGTGGTGGTTACTTCTATGTGTCAACTTGCCTGGGCCAGTTTTCATTTAACGTCATTCTTCACTTGATGAGGCTGTTTGTGTCAGTCAGCTTTTTGACGCTGTGGTCCAACACCTGGTGAGAACAACTCAGAAGAAGGAAAGTTTACTTTGGCTCATGGCTTCAGAGGGTCCAGTCCATGGTTGGTTGGCTGCATTGCTCTGGGGCTGAGATGAGGCAGGACATCATGGTGGGAGGGAGGGCGTGATGAGGGAAAGCTGAGAGAGAGATGGAGGGAGAGAGAGAGCGGCTCAGGGACAAGGAGACCCTTCCAGGCTCATCCCCAGTGACCCACGCTCTAGTTTCCTCCCCTCCCCACAGTGCATTCAGTTACAAAGGATTAACCCATGCAGAGGCTTCATGGTGCATTTCCTAAAGCTCCGCCTCTGAGCATTGCTGCATTGGGAGCCAGGCCTTCAACACACGAGCCTCTGGGAGACAGTCCAGGTCCAAGCTTAACACTGTTCCTGGTCTAGGTGAGCTTGTGAACTGGTGCAGGAGTGAGGGAGTGGGAGGAGGCCCTCATCCAACCACTAGTTGATTTGAGGGTGCAGAAGTCCAGCCCCTACCCCGTGTGGGATGGTTCAAAAGGTTCATTCCTGTGGGACTGGCCAGTCCTTAGCTGCCCGAGTCACTGGTCACTTCTCCCTTGGCCGTCCTGCTGCTCTTGGTGGCTCCTATGTGCTGTTCTCAAGAGGATCCCAATGTTAGTGTCTGTTTCCCAGCACCAGCCCAGGTCCAGTTTTCTGGGAGACAGACACTGGGCTTTGATGTTTGTGAGCAGGAAACTAGGTGCTGGACCAGGGCTGGCAGGTCAGCCATGGGGGCCACCTTGCTGGTGGCTGGTGCAGAGTGATTGCCCCTCCCTTGGGGCACCTGAGTACCCTGTCAGGGGAAGGAAGTGCCCTGGTTGGTGCTCACCTCAGGAACTTGAGAGGTGGGGGCAGAGCAGGAACTGCAGAAGCATGGAGTGGATTGGATGGCTGATGCTGGGTACCCTGGATGCCCCTAGATGGATGAGGAAAGCTGAGCATGGCTGGTCTCTGATTTAGGGCCAAGCATCCACCCAAAGAGGAATAGTTTATGCACATTTTTGAATCATCATTATTATGGAGTGTTATGCTCTTATTAAAAAGAACAAAATAGATCTGTGTTTGCAGGCAAGGAATAATGTCCATATTGTTGAATGAAAGAGCCTGCAGAACACATGTATAGCATGAAGCATTTTTTGGTAAGTCATGTGTGTTTGAGTGCAAAATGTCTAACAGTATAGATGCTAGATCGTTAAAGTGGTCACCCCTGGTGTGACAGGGGTGGGGGGAGGAGAATTTAACCTTTTATATTATCCATGTCTATACAGCTGGGATTTAAAAACGAGCATAATATTACTTTGGCAATAAAACAAAGGGTTTTAGTGCTTGCAACAAAAGTGCGGATGTGATTTCCAACCGGAGGCACAATCGTGGGGCTTCTTCACTCTGGGAATCGGACTAAATGTGACTTAGTCTTCAGGGAAACTAGAAAAGGCATTAATTCTATTAATTAATGCATCAGTGGAATCCACCTCAGCAAAGATGTCTTAATGAGGTGCCTGGGGCATCCATTATTTATCTTATAAACATCAGCTGGAGGCCCTACGGTGTCGGGCTGAGGCCTGGGTGCTGAGATCACAGACAGCGCCCGCACCGGCTGCTGCCCGGCAGCGCGGCCCTCCCCTCTGTCCCGGGTGACCTCTGTTCCATTCTCGTTGACCCGGCTCCTCCACGCGCTCCACTCCTTCCCTACCCGGCGCGTCGCACGCCAGGATCCTGGCAGATGAATCCTCGCTCTAGCCCAGCCCTCAAACTCATCCCACCTCCTTTCCTCGGCGCCCACAAATGTTGCTAGTGGCACAGCTACCGCCACAGGCCGGTCTCCATAAGCTGTACTCCGCTCCCGCCCGGGTTTCCGCGCCGCATCTCCATCGGTACAGCCTGGCCTTGACCCGCGTGGCCTTCACCCAACCCACCCACATTCTGCTCCTCGCCTGGCGCGCGCGCCTGGAGCTGTCCGCGGTGCTGACCGCGGGAGCGCCCAGCGCTTGGCCGACGCGCACGCGTCCGGGCGGGGCGAGCGGGACTCGGCAGCGCCGCCACTGCGCAGCCTCCCGCGCGGCTCGGCCCCGGCCTGCGCGCTGCGCCCGAGACTCGCTGCCCGGCTCCTGGCGGTGCTGAGCGCCCCTCGGGCCGGCGCGCGCCGCCTCCCGGGCCTGCGGCCTCCTCGCGTCGCCCCTCTCACCCGCGCGCGGCCATGGCGCTCAACAATTTCCTCTTCGCGCAGTGCGTCTGCTACTTCCTGGCCTTCCTGTTCAGCTTCGTGGTGGTCGTGCCGCTGTCCGAGAACGGCCACGACTTCCGCGGCCGCTGCCTGCTCTTCACCGAAGGCATGTGGCTGAGCGCCAACCTGACGGTGCAGGAGCGCGAGCGCTTCACGGTGCAGGAGTGGGGCCCGCCGGCCGCCTGCCGCTTCAGCCTGCTCGCCAGCCTCCTGTCGCTGCTGCTGGCCGCTGCGCACGCCTGGCGCACGCTCTTCTTCCTGTGCAAGGGACACGAGGGGTAAGTGGGGGCCTCGCGGCCGCTCTGTCCCGACAGACGCAGCCCCCAGCCCGCTCAGGTGCCCCTTCCAGGCCCTCCTACCCGCAGGCACGAGCACCTCCGTCGCTCCGGCAGCCCAGGGGCCTGCAAGTGTCCACACTGGGCCCTCCCCACCTACGCAAACCGCCTTTTGCCTCCATGCACACGCACACACCGCACACACCGGGGCCATAATGATCACCGTCCTTCCTCCTCATGAGCGCACCCCCTCCGGCTTCCGGGCATCCACACCCCTTGTGGTGCAGATGCTGCACAGTCATGGCCGCGCAGACCAGGGCCTTCCTCTGCTGGCTCAGCCCGGCTCCCACTCTCCAGGACTGGGGTCTGCTCCCAAACCGGTTCTGTGCCTGCGCTCTGCTCTCTCCTGGGTGGGGGGAGGGACCACGCCTTGGTGGGGAGGGAGGTGGGTGCCCTCTGGTCCTCCCCATCATCCTGGGACAGAGGCCTGTCTGGAGGGACCCCCTCCAGGCACACCCTTCGGGGGGCAGAGGAATGAGGGAGGACCCTGCTTCCTGGTGCTACCACCTCCCTTCCTCTGCTGCCACTGTCCTAGGCACCCTGTCCTGCCCTGGCACCACCCTGGAGCTGTGGGAGGAGGTTCACATGGGCAGGTGGGTGCCTCAGCCAGCAGCACCTCGTGAACCCCCACTGGCTTGAGGCCTGCTGGGCCTGGGGGGAGCCAGGGCTCCTGAAGGTGAGGGAGAGTGAAACCCAGGCCTTCAAACCCACCCCATCCATCACTTGTTGGCAGGTTTTAGTGGCTTCTCCCTCCTTGCAGGGAGGCGGGAGCTGAGCAAGGGCTCTGAGGATGTGAGGGTGGGCAGGGACCCCAGCTGCCTACCCTGAGAGCTTCAGTGTGGCCGTGCCACTGAGAGGACAGAACGAGGATGAAGGGGCTCCCCGGGGCACAGAGTGCCAGCAGGCTGTGCCTGGGTGGGGCCACAGGACTTGGAGGAGGAGTGCAAGTCCGAGGATCCCAGATGTGGGAGTATTCTGGAGCTGCTGTGACCAAGTACTGCAAACTGGGGGCTTCAAGTACTTTCTGTTCTCCAGGATCTGGAGGCTGGACATCCAGAATCAAGGTGTCTGCAGGGCCCCTTTCCTTGGGAGGCTCCTTCCTAAGCTCCTTCCAGCTCCTGCTGGCTCTAGCAGCCTGTCTTGTTCCTTGGCTCGAGGCTGTCGCTTGGATCTCTGCATCTATCTTCACATGGCTTTCTCTCTGTTTCTTGGTCTTCCGTTCTTCTTATGAGGACACGGTCACTGGATTTAGTGCCCACCACCCTAAAACCAGGATGATCTCATTCTCAATTCTCAAATTAATGACACTTATAAAGACCCTGTTTCCAAGTAGTCACAGGTACCTGGGGCTAGGACTTGGACATAGCTTTCTGGAGACACAGTTCAACCCACTCCACTAAGGTTCTGCACACAGGGCCTGCAGGAAGCCAGGTGTCAGCTGGGAGGCCTCCAAGTGTTGAGGGGCTGGGACCCCAAACTCTGGGCTGTGAGGCTGGAGGCAGAGTCTTCCCAGGGTAAGCCTGGCTGGCCCCACGACAGTGTCCTGCTCTTCTGCAGGTCTTCTTCTCTCTCAGTTCCTCACTGGCTAGGGTCCCAAGGAGATGTTTGAGATGTCACCTGAACCCACATCACCAAACCAAGACTTACCCGTCAGCCCTCTGCAGGTCCAGGCGGTAGAAATGTCTCTGGACAGAAGATGGGGCTGATGAGGTGGTGTGGGAACAGTCAGAGGAGGGGATGCCCCAGGTCCTGAGGTCC
>CM053401.1:715287-729699 GCA_028644305.1 Xerus rutilus
AGCCAGTGCCCCTGGCAGCCTCTAGGCTCCCGCTTGGCCCTGGGCAGCCTGGCTCATCCTTTTAGCTTTAAATAGGTGAATTAGAGCAGACCATATGGCAAGTCCCTCATGCAGTCCCAGTGCTTTGGAGACCGTGAAGGTAGAAGTCCTTCCTTGTGTCTTAGGCTGTTTGAGAGGCTAAAGCAAAATACCCTGAGCTGGGGCATGTGACCAACAGGAGTATACTGCACCCCGTCCTGGAAGGAGCGTGTCCACAGTCAAGGTGCTGTCAGGTTGAGCTGGTGAGGGCCTGTGCCCTTGTTCATGGATGGCGCATTCTTGCTGTGTCCTCATGTGGTGGAGCTCACTGGGTCCCTTTTAATCCAGTTCCTGGGGCTCCACCCCATGACCAATCTGCGTCCCAAGGCCCAGCCCTGGTGCCATCACCGTGGGGTAAGGATTTCCACAGATGAATTTTGGGGGTACAGATATTCAGCCCACAGTAGTCAGTGACCGCATGGAGGGGATGGCCTGAGCCCGTGGCCTTGGGGTGCACAGTCTTAGAAGGGTGTCCTGATTTCCAGTGTGCATACTGCCCCCTGTGCCTTGGAACTAGCAGGTCCAGGGCTGGCCCTGTGGTGGCCCTGCCTCCCCTGCACAGTGCTGACGGTGCTGTGGTCCAGCTCTGGGTCTTTGGGAGGGTGAGATGGGCAGCTCCGGGCCAGCATGTTGAACTAGGGCCAAGGGATGGCTGTCGAAGGGGAAGTGGCCCCCGAGGCCCCACCTGGCCGCATCTGGGGCGCCAGATGCTAGCCAGGAAGTCCAGAGGGTTGGGCCCCACGTGGGGGGTGCTGGGTGCCCCGTGCCCATCTCTTGTCCTTGGCTGCAGCTCCTTCTTCCATGCCTTTGTGAACCTCCTGGTCAGCGCCTTCGTGGTCTTCCTGGTCTTTATTGCCAGCACCATCGTGAGCGTGGGCTTCACCATGTGGTGTGACACGGTCACCGAGAAGGGCACTTTGCCCCACAGGTATGCTGCCCCCTGCTGCGTCCCTGGAAGACCCTTCCCCAGCCCTGCCTGTGCCCCAGGCATCTTCCCTCTGAATCCCATCCTGGGTCTGCAGCTTGGCCCGTCCTGTGCCCCCAGCTGTGTACCTGGTTGCCCCTCCTCAGAACTCCCCTCCTCAGCACCCAAGCCCTCCTTCCCAGCTGGGAGGACAGTGCCACGCAGGAGTGATGCCTGCGGAGTCCCCTGGGTTGGACGTGCAATGGGGTGGGGGCCTGGTGGTCAGCAATTGCATCCATCCCCTCATGGCCACCAGGAGTTGGAGGACCCTGGAAAGCTCGAGGTGGCCATGTAGCCTGAGACCCTGGAGTCTTGCCCTGAGCTGCCAGTGGGAGGTAGAGGCCCCAGGAGGCATTGGGATGGAGGCGTGGGTCCCAGTGGGTTGGAGGGCGGGGGTGGTGGTGAAGAATAGAAGTCTCTGGTAGGGCAGGGACCTTGTCACCAGGGAGGCCACTTGGCTCTGACCTGGGCCAGACTCTGGCTATCAGGGCGCCCAAAGTGACTGTCCATACCCCTCAGGGGAATCCTGCTGCCCAGACCTAAAAAGGCCCAGACCCGAGAGGCAGGACCTCACATCACCTCTTGAGGAGACTCCACATTCTTTCTAAGAAAATCAGCCCTGGAACCTGAGGTCTAACTAGGTGACCTCAGAGCTGGGCCCCTTGCCTACTTGACCTGTGTGTCCAGTGGTTATCCCCGGCCAGGCTGGGGCAGGTCTGCTGGTTCCTATTCCCAAAGCCAGGCTTGCTTTGCTGATGGGGGGTGGAGACTGATACCCAGAGGCCCCCCGCCGCCAGTGGACAGCCCCTCAGTGCTTGGGGTTGGTGCTCACGGCTCCCTGCCAGCCGCTCTGCCACAGAAGCCACGCTCCATACCTGTGTCTTGCACTTTAGCTGTGAGGAGCTCCAGGACATCGACTTGGAGCTGAATGTGGACAATTCCGCCTTCTATGATCAGTTCGCCATTGCCCAGGTAGGGGGGCCATCACTGCTGGACATTTGTGGATCTCCTCCCTTGGAGGAGGAAACGTCATGGTTAATGACAAGGCCAGGCAGGGAGGGTGAGGGCTGGGGGGCAGTTGGGAAGGTTTCCCAGAGGTGGGGCAGGAGGCCTGCTCTTAGAGACAGCTGATTCTTGTGGGCAGGCACAGGGAGGGGCAGGTCCAGGCAAACATGCAGAAGCAGGAAGGTGCCCCTGGAGGGGAGTGGCAAGGTGCCGGGCGGCTGCACAGGGTGTGGGAGTCCTGGGTCTCCTGCAGGGAGGGGTCTGTGTTCTGGACAAGAGTGCCCTGTGCAGGTGGGTGGTACAAGGCCCAGGGTCATCCTAGAGCAGAAAAGGAGGCCATTATGGTGTCTCAGGTGGCCCTGTGTGCGGGAGGCTCCCACTCTGCCTGCCTGCCTGCTCTGCCAGCCCTCACTGGGCTCCATGCTGGGCATCCTGTTGGCTGGACACATCAGTGGCCAGTAAGGTCCCAGGCAGGGCCTGGAGGTGAGGGTCTTTGCTGAAGTGAGCTGAAAGGGCCAAAGACCCCTTCATGCAAATTTAGCAGAAGATGCTTTCGGCCTGATTTGTGCCAATCAGATGAAGTGTGGGGCAGCCAGGCTCGTGGGGATGGGTTAGAGGAGGTGCGCCTGGGGCTGGTTACATTATTTCCTCCTTCAACTGTCCGCAAATAGTAGTAAAGGTCAGTTTATTCCAGTGGCTAGAGAGGGCTCCGGGGTGTGCAAGCTCCTTGGAGCTGAGCAGTCCCAGCTGCTGGGAGGACACGGCTTGCCACCTCCTCCCTAGGGACCCCGCTTCTGGGCGAGGGGGCTGAATTCCACAGGCTCCTCCACAAGCTTGGCTCTAGGGGGAGCTGTAGAGAGGAGTCAGAGGTCCTGAGCACGTGGCCCTTTCCTGCAGAGGTGGGGGCTGGCAGGGTGGCTCGGTGCAGTGGGTCCAGGCTGTGTCTTGATGCTGCCCCCTCTCTGTGCAGTTTGGCCTCTGGGCGTCCTGGCTGGCCTGGCTGGCCATCACCACCCTGGCCTTCCTGAAGGTCTACCACAACTGCCGCCAGGAGGACCTGCTGGACAGCCTGGTCCACGAGAAGGAGCTGCTGCTGGCCAGGCCAGGCCCCCGCGCCTCCTTCCCGGGGGAGAAGAGTGCCGTCATCTAGGCTCCCTGCAGGCTGGAGCGCCACCCCAGGACCCCTGCCCAGCGTCCTGTCTTAGGGGAGCGGCTGCCACCTCTGCCAGAGCCACCCTGCATGTGTCCCTCCACCCTGCCTGCTGTGAGGTGAATGCCCCAATTCCCACCCAGGACCTGGCAGTGGCTGGCTAGGCAGCACAGGGACCGGGAGCTGCCAGGCTTCACGTAGCACTTGGCTCTCGTCTTGGCCAGGTCCCCTGAGTCCCTTGGCCACTGAGGCGCTCTGCCTGTGTGACTGAGTGCCTGTGGATGTGTGGACAGGGAGGTGCAGTGCAGACCAGAGAGGGGGCCGTGTCCCCAGCCCCCGGGGAGGGTACTGCCTTCCTCCCTACAGACTGCAGCCCAGCCTGCAGAGCACGACCAGCCACCCCCACAGCAGCGATGCAGGGGCGGGATGCGAGCTGGGAGCCTGGGCTCTGCTCAGCTGGCTCAGTGATGAGCAGCCAGGCTGCTGGCTGTGCGGTCCCTGCAGGAGAGGCTGGGCTTCCCTGGCTGGTGTGTTCCTCTGTGCCCTTATTCCAGGGAGTGGGGCTCCACATGGAAGAGTCCCACCCACCCTGACCTCGGTGAGCCAGTTCAGTTGTCCTGGGCTAGTCCATAGGGTCCCACAGCTACTGCCATGCCCTTCTGGGAGGGAGGGCCCAGCTGTGTCCAGCTCTCTGCTGTCCACCACCAGCAACTGGTGTTTCAGGTGGAGAGTGGCTCAGGCCAACCTGGAGGGGCTTGATGGGGGTGGTTAGCTGGGCCCTGGGAAGTAAGGTCAGCAGGGACTGGCCAGGACACTCCAAAGGCAAGTGCCAGTCCAGGGGAAGTCCAGGCCAGGTAGGGCAAGGTTCCTGCCAGCCCTCCAGAGCTCTAGCCCAGGGTTCAGCTGAAAGTTTCTAGCAGGTACTCAGGGGACAATATTTGACAGTCTGAGGTCCCCAAAGCTGCTCTCCTCCTGGGACCCTTGCACCAGCCCTAGTCCACTGGACACGAAGACCCTTTTCAATCCCATGGGTCCTGTCTGTCTCCCCAGCACAGGGTGGGGAGGCTCCTGCCTCACTCTGCTCCAGGGTTAGCCCCCAGGACCTTGGAAGGAGGAGCAGGGGACAGGGCATGGGACAGCGCAGGGGACAAGGGCAGCTGTTGTCAGGGCTGTGTGGCCCTGCATCCACCTGCACTGGAGCTCTCTCAAGGGGCTGTGCCTGGCTCCCCAGACCCCTAGACCATGGAGGTTCCCAGAGGGGGCTGCTTACCTGGGTGCTGGCAGGAGCTGGTGGCCCTTACCATGGGCCCTGGTTTCCTCCAGGGCTGTGGTGCAGGTCCCCATGGTGGCTCTGCCACAGACTGCTTTTAGGATGCCTGGGCTTCTTCCCGGCTTTTTCATGGGGACATCTAATTTTAATTTTTCCTTCTGGCTAAACTGAAAGTGAAGATCTTGAACCTTCATGTATCTCTTTCTCCAAGTCAAAATAAAAGCGAACCCCAGCTTCCCCGTGACCAGGGCCTTGTGGCCCTCATGGCTCGCCTCCCTCGGCCCCTCTGTTCCCGGGCTCTGACTGTGTCTCATCTGTGATCTGGACGGCTGCACCTGGGGCTTGTTCTCTCAGTTTTGGGGGCTTAGCAGGAGCAGCCTCCAGGTGTGGCGGGCCTCTCTCCTGCGTTTCAAGGGTTTGAGTCTCGGGGCTCCCAAGTGACTCCTTGGGTAGGAGGATGGATTTGAGGGACTCCTCTAGGTGTTATTTGAGCAGCATTTCTTACAAAAACAGCTGGGGTAGGAGTTCTGTGGGCCCTGCAGAGCTGGGCAGGTCTCTCCTTGGTCGTTGCCGAGGACAGCTGGCTGTGGGGAGGGGGCTGCTCCCGCCCATTGCTGCAGACACGGGGATGGAGGGCCAGCCCCCTCCTAGCCAGGGACTTTCACCCAGAACCAGGATGAGAAGGCAGCCCCTGCCCTGGGGCTGAGCTGAGGACCCATGAGCTCACCACTTAGAGCCTCTGTCTCCATCTGCAATGTGGGATGGTGACCTGCGGTCCTCTTCCCAGGGCAGGTGGGATGGGATGGGTCCGAGGGCAGCTGGGCTGGCGCAGGGGAGTGGGAACAAGGGAGTCCCCTGGCACCCCAAAATGGTCCTCTGGAGGCTGCTTTTGGAAATGGCCTCTCTCTGCAGGGCTCCTCCCACCCCAGGCTCCCTTGATTCTGAAGCTGCAGGAAACCCTGGACACCCCTGCCATGGTCTCTGAGGCCCAAGGGAATGGTACCCTAGGCAGTGCAAAGAGATGAGCTGGGTGTCTAAGTAGGACTTGCTGGGGACGTGGCCCCAGGGTCTCAGTGCATGCCCCCAGTTCTCAAATGACAGCTGAAGAGGGCACGTGGGCTGCAGGGGACATGGAGGCATTCTAGTGACCAGGCAGATGCTCTAGCCACAGCACAAAGCCACCCCACATCTCTCGCTTCTGGAAAAATTCCAAGACTGAAAGAGGTGATGGGGATTTTAATAGGAAATGCTCTTCTCTCCACATAAGTAGTGAGGGATCGTGCAGCTAGCTCCAAGGGCTATTCGGGCTCTTGGGGTTAAGCAGGGGTCAGAGCTGGGCCCAGAGGTTGGACCAACACCAAGGGCCTTGTGAACTGTAGGGGGAGGCACTTCCCCAACAGTTGGGCCTCCTCCCCTGCTGGGTTTTGCGGTCTAGGCCCTGGCTAAGCCCCCATACAGCAGAAGGCTCTGTCTGGCCTTCTCTAAGTGGTCCCACAGATGCGGGCAGGGTGCCTGTCCTCAAGGGGCTGCACACAGGGACATTCAGACCAGGGTTCCTGCTGGGTTGAGGGAGGTGAGGCCCAACAGCTGGCAATTGGATCTGTCCTCTGATAGACTCTCACAGTGAACCCCGACACGTAAAACCAGAGGTGAGAGGCTGTGCTGGGGGTGGCCATTGAGTCACCCTGTCTGGCTTCGAGTCATGGGGGTCCCTGTCCCTAGTTTCCCCTGGGTTTGCCAAGCACAGTTAGCAGGGCTCTCCTGGTTCAGAGCTGGGGCTGCTCTAGTCCTGGAGCCCAAGGACTGCCCAGCACTACCCCACAGCCTCATCTACCCAGGGCTGTCCAGAGGTGACGTCCTGGCTGGCCACTGGCCAGAGACCCAGGAGGCAGTGCCAGCAAGCGAGGACCATGTGCCACAGGCGCATGAGGAGGACAAAGAGCCGGGCTTGGAGGTCTTCCAGGGACGCCGCAATGGGCTTGGCCCGGCCACAGTACAGGCCCAGAGCCACCCCCAGCAGGACGCACACAGAGAGCCGCAGGAGCAGGGAGCCGCCACCGGGCACGAGCTGGAGCAGGGAGCCACTGTGGGGTAGGCGCCGGCCCGACGCTGTGGGCCGAGGGTGGGGCCGGTCAGTCCTGGCCTGTGCCCTGACCGTCTCCGGTGAGGACTGGCCAAGTGCTTCCCCTCTGGTGGGAAAGGGGTGGAGGAGGCCCAGGCTGCCCATCTGCTGTCCTGTGCCCATCAGGATGGGCATTCGGGGAGCTCAGGGGTGGCTCCCAGAGTCCCCATGTGATGTGGATCCCACCCCATCCTGGTCGGAGGCAACCGCACCGTGGAGAGGACACCGCTGCCCCACTGTGTCCACCAAGGACCAGGCGGAGGGAGCAGCTTTGCAGCTGCAGCTTTGGAGCAGACAGAGGGTGACTGAGTGGGGCCTGGGGTGATAGGGGCATGGGGACAAGGTGTGGGGCTGGGACGTGCCAGGTACTCCTTGCTGGGTAGAGGCCGAAGGCCCCTGGGCAGATGGGACGCAGGCTCAGAACTCACCCTTGACAGAGGCCCTGGTGTCCCTGCTGGCGACATCTAGGAGGGAGAGCGCAGCTGCCTCAGCCTGCCTCGCCCAGCCCCGCTCATGTCTCCCCTGCCCCCAGCCCAGAGGACGCTGAGTCAGGCCATGGCAGCAGCCACCTAGCCCACCCGTAGGAGGCTCAGCCCCTCAGGGCCCTGCCCCTCTGGAGCACAGTGGCGATGGAGAAGCAGCTCTCTCCTGTCAGCAGCTGCTCCACTAAACACAGCCCTGTGTCCACGTGACCCACCACCCAGCTTCTATTGGGGTTCTACCCTGGAAAACTAAACAGGGACTGTGGTCCCTTCTGGTGGTCCTGAGCCCTGCCAAAGCTGTGTGGGCACTGCTGGCACTGCCCTCCCAGGTTCTGATGCCAGCTGTGCTGGCTGGCCCATGTGCCCCTCTTACAGTGAATGGCCACCTCCAAGGGCTCTTGGAACCGCACGTGCCTGGACGTCCTCTGGGGCTCTGCCCCATGGGGCCCGTGCTCTGGCTGTCTCCGTCTCAGGATGGAGCGAGGGCACTTCCTGTCACTCTCCTGGGGACGAGTGGGAAACAGACAACAGTGAGCACTTTCCACCAGGGACAGGTTGTTCCGACCAGTGTCCTTGCTGCCTCCCCTGGGCTTTACGTAGAGGGACGAGCTGTGGAGGACCTGAGAAGGGCGTGCCCTGTGCCCCTACCCCTCAGCTGCTCCTGTGTGATGAGGCCCACACAGAGCCCGGACAGTGCTGAGCAGACAGGTCAGTAGCCAGCAGGCCCCTGTCCAGCCCAAACTGTGCCTCCCAGTCCCAATGGGGCCAGAATAACGTTTGCATGTCACTAAGAGGAATAACCCCATACTAAGGGTGACCCCATGGTAATCAGCCACTGACTGAGGACCGTCTTGGCGTCAGGGTTTGGAGCCTGCCCTGCATCATCTCACTGAGTTCCTGTGGGCTCTGTTGGGGGACCCAAAAACGAGACATGGAAAGGCTGGTTACCAGGGATCAGGCGGAGAGGGAGTGGGGGCAGCCCTCCACCGTCCAGAACCCCCTCGTCCAGGTGAGGAGCAGAGCCCGGACAGGGCTTGGGGACCCACCAGCAATGCAGGAGGCTCCTCCTCCCTGAGGGGAAATGCCAGCCCCCAACCCCCTCCTCTGCATTGCCTTTGGCTGCTGTTCAGGCCCCAGCAAGGACTGGGGGACCTGGAACATGGGAATGGAGTAGGGTGGGTCCCAGCTTAGGGAGCCAGGGTAACAAGTTCCACCCAGCTCCGCAGGGCTGGCCATGGCCTTGGCTGGCCACTGAGGTTTTCCCTCCAGGATCTTGGCCTCCCCTTCTGTGGCAGATGTCTTCAGGCTGCTCTGGGGCATGCAGAGGGCAGCTGTGCACCCACTGCCCACCTGGGGCTGCCACCCCCCTGCTCTGTTACCATCTCATCTGCCAGCCCCAGGTTGGAAGACCAGCTCCTGGCCTCTGTGGACCCCAGCGTCCTTGTCTGTGGCACAGGGACAGCAGGTGGTCTGAGGGCCATGCCCAAGTTGCTCCCAGCTGGGCACCACCACGTGCACAGCCCGCAGCTCTGGAGGCCGGGAGGACGCCCTCTGGGCACAAGCCTGGCAGGGAGCTTAGAGCCTCCATTAGGCATCAGGGTCTGGTTGGACCCGCAGCGGCTCCCTGGAGAAACCCCCGTTGCTTACATTTCCTCTCCTGGTCCCCTCCCCGCTTCACCCTGGATGGAGGATGCTTGGTGACAGCCTCAGCGTGTCCTGTGTCCACCTGCTCCCCCGCTCCAACACTGTCCTTTCTGGGCCACTCAGTGTGGTGCCCTTCCGTGGCTCTACTCTCTCTCTGTCCAGCACCCCTCCCTGCCACGACTCCCTCTGTCTGCCCAGCATCCCTCCCTGCCACGACTCCCTCTGTCTGCCCAGCATCCCTCCCTGCCACGACTCCCTCTGTCTGCCCAGCATCCCTCCCTGCCACGACTCCCTCTGTCTGCCCAGCATCCCACCCTGTCCCTGTGTGCTGCTCCCGTGCTCGGGACCCTGGCCTGATGCTGTGTGTCCCACACCTGGTGCCTCACCAGACCCAGCCCTTCAAGGCCTCCCTGCCCCCACCAGCCCCTCAGAGATTTCCCCTTCTGCGGTCCCTAGGGCAGAGGACACCTTCAGAGCAAGGTGGGGACCCTGCCTGCCCTCAGCTGCCCCCACCTCTAGGGGACGGCAGTGCGCAGGGCCGGACATCTCTGGCAGCCTGCCTCACCTTTTCCACCCTGGGCACCCGTGAGCCCCCTGCGGCCTCATTTTTCCTGCTCTGATGTCGGGTCCCTGGCGGGAAGTCGGGGTGTGAGACTTGTGCGGTGGTCTTCATTTACTGGAACATCGTCCTAAGATAAGAAAGAATATTCACTGCACAGACAGCCTCGCAGTTAAAGACGAAAGGAGGAGAAGATGACTCCCAGGAAGCCCGGCTGGCTGCCCGGCTCTGACCAGCCTCGCCAGAGTGGCCACCGCCCTCCCTGCCCAGTGCAGAGGAGCCCTGTGCCCCCCTTGCTCAGCAATGCTCCTGGAGGCCATCCCCTCTGCTCCTGCTCGGTCTTCATCACCCTTGTCTTTCATGGCTGCGTAATACTCCTGAGGGCTACCCCCGATTTGCACCCACCCTCTTGGGAAGTGTGCCTTCTGCTCAGCAGGGGTGGCCCTGGCCCCCACGAGGGGTGGGCACCTCACAATGCAGAGCTCAGCAGGCCCTGGGAAAGGTTCTTCCAGAGGGTTCTGCCGTCCTCCCCAGCACTGACCAGGTTTGTCCCTGGGGCTCTCTGTTCCTGTACCCTCTGTCCTTCTCTGTCTCTGGTTCTCTCTGTCTATAATAAGTACGTCTCTCTCTGTCTCTTTGTCTCTGATTCTCTCTATGCCTCTCTGTCTGTCTCTGACCTGGCCCTCCCTGGGTCACGCTGCTCACTCTCTGGTGCAAAGGCACTTCTTGCTCCCTCCGTGTGTCCTGGTTGCCAGCAGTGTGTGCAACTCCCTTGTGACTTGCTCAGGGTGGCTCCCCAGCACGGATTTCCTTCCACAGCCTCGGCAGGGCCCTTGACCTCTGAGGTCTCCTGTCCTGCTGCAGGTGCAGATGCCGCTGGGCCCCCCAGCAGGGGAAGCCAGGTACCAGACATCAGCCCTTCCGGGGCCCGGGGGCTGCCGAGCACGCTTCCCTACTTTTTCAGGGGGAAATGAGGTCAGAGAGGGAAGCAGTGTCCTTGGCCACACAGGCTGACATCAGGGGCAGCTGGCAGGTGGGTCCTCTCTGCCCCTTCCCAGCTAGATGGGTGGCTTGGGGCCATCTGCCTCCTCCACCCCGCCCAGGCTCCCTCAGGGTCCCTGGTGTGGGGTCTTTGGTGGGCATTATTGCCCTCAGTGTGGTGGCAAAAGTTTGAATTTCATGAGAAGTGTCCTGGTTTCCACGGACCCTGCAGGGCCCTGTCCCTGAGGGCTGGGACCAGGCTGAGGGGAGGGGTTTTCCCTGTTCCCAAGCACAGGGAGTGGCTGCCTGGAGGGATGAACCAGGGCTGCTTGCAATCTTCTTCCTGGGAGAGAACTGGTCACCCCGAGCCCCATGGGACCTGAGCCTCGAGGTGAGCCGAGCACCATGACGTCCACACCACAAGGCCCACTGGGCTCAGTGACCTCACGGGGAGCTCTTTCTTCCATGGTGACATCAGGTTTTATTGCAAATAGGGCTGAGCAAGGAGCCGGGTGGCAGGGAGCCAGCATGTCTGCACCCATGCTCAGGGTGGATGCTACGGAGAGGTTGGGCTCCGTGTCTACGGCTGAGGTCACCCAGAATATGGGCCCATGTGTCCTCCAGGCCAGTGCTGTCACAGAGCACCATGTCTGCTGTGTTTGGGGATGCTGCCTGGAGGTGTGGTCTGGGCAGTGTCTACAGAGAGGGTGCTGGACGCAGTTTACACTTGAGAGGACCAGGAACTGCTGAAACCCCACCAGGTTTTCAGCAGGCTGGGGTCAAGGGATGGGCAGAACCCTGTCAGTCTCCTGGGCCCAGACCTGGGCAGAAATGGGAGCCTGTGAATTCCGTGGCTTCTCCTGTGGCTGCACAGACTGGGATGCTCCAACTCTGCAGGCAGCCTGCCCAGGTCAGGCCCCACCCTGCCTTGGGGAACAGGCTGGTAGACCAGGGCCACTCCAGGCAGGACCACATCAGGAAAGGCCACACCAGGTATGACCACACTAGGCAGGCCCTCACCAGGCAGGGCCACACTGGACAAAGCCACACCAAGCAGGGCCACTCCAGGCAGGGCCTCAACAGGCAGGGCCACCCCAGCTAGGGCCACCCCAGGCCTCTGACCTCTGCTGCACGGCCAGCAGCCCTGCAGTGTGCCATCCCTGGACAGGGCTTTTTGGGGGACTGCAGACTGACATGTATGTGTGAGCATGTCTGTGCATGTCTGTGTCTTGCTGATGTGTGATCTGGACAGTGGCCTCAGGAGGGAGAGTGTGTGTGTCCTCGGGAGTGTCCACACGTGTGTACCTGTGACTGTGGGTGTAAGGGAGAACACACACCTGCCACTACCGAGTGTGCACACTCAGGTGCTCCTGTCTGTGTGTGTGCATGTGTGTGCTGAAGTGTGATTGTGTGTCTTACTTGTGTGTGTGCGTGTGGGTGTGTCTGTGTGTGTGTGCACTCGCAGCTTGTAAGTGTGTAACGGGCACATGTGCAGTGTGTTGTGTGGGTGCCTGGCTGGTTGTGGTTGTGGGTCGGCTCTGGAGTGCCTCGTGTGACCCTCTGTGACCTTGGGCAAATCTCAGCCTCCCTGGGCCGTGGCCTGATGGCTGCTTGGTGGGAGCCCTGCCGGGGTGCAGGCAGACTCATGTCGCAGCAGACCTGTCCTGGAGGCGTCTGCAGTGATGTCACTCCTAGGAGGGTGGATGCCCAGGCATGGGGACAGCCCCTTCTCCTATGCCCCACGGCCCTCTGGAGCCACGTACCTTCACCTGGCCACCCTCGTCCCTGCCCCCGGGAGGCCGCCCACCCCTGTACAGGCAGGTGCTGCCTCAGCCCAGACTTCCCCTTCAGGAGGGGAGGAAGCTTCCGCAGGAAGCAGGGCCTTTGCTGTCCCCAGGCCTCGCAGGGTTCTGGTCTCTGTGACCTTGGTCACGTGAGTGAGCTCCTGGGGCTCATGTCCCCACAGTGACGTGGCAGAGGGGTGGCCCTGGCATGTGCAGCAGCAGAGGAGGCCTGCCTGTCCCCGCCCCCCCAGTAGAGGCCTGGGTGGCAGGGACAGGGTGTAACTTGAGTGCACTTGCTCTGGGGCCGGCTAGTGACAGATGGGTGATAAAGGATGGAAAATAGTTCCAGGGCCTGGGCCTGGGGAGTGTCACTGCCACACCGCGCTGCCACGGAGGGTGCCTGTCTGAGGGGTGCTGCCCCTCACTCTTGGCCAAATGGGGCCCCGAAGACCCTCCAGGCAAGCTTGGGGTTTGTCCAAGTGCCCCCACCTCATCCTGAAGCTGTTGGGAGCTGGTGACGCCCCAGTGCCGTCTCTCCACTGCCATCCCTCCCCTAGGCCCCGCCCCTCCCCCAGCTCCAGGCCTGTGGAAGAAGGCAAGGCGGGCCACCTTCATGCCTGGGGCAGCTCTTGGCCTGCTTCACGGCCCCTGCCCCCCGCCCCCCCAGCCACGACTCACATCTGCATCCTCGCCCACCGCCCAGGGCACCCACTGCCTGAGTGCAGCAGCTAGCCTGTGCAGGCCCCAGTGCCCTGCCCCCTCCTCAGCTCTGACCACCAGTAGACACCCTGGTTAGCACCCACCGCTGCTCCTTGTGCGCCCCCACACAAAGCTGGGCCCATGGACATGCAGGACCCAGGCCCACGGTCCTGGAGGGCAGGCTTTCTGGAGCCGGGTGAGTAGCGGGCTTTCCTGCCGCAGCAACTCCAGGGCACCCTCAGGGGGCTGGGGATGGGCCAGGCTCCAAGGAAGCAGGAGACCTCCCTGGAGAGTGAGGAGGCTCGTGAGCCACACACACGCACACACACACACACACACACACATCCCACCTGGGCTCCTGCAGTGCAGCACCTGTCGCAGGTGACCTGGCCCACTTGCCCTGTGTTGCTTGCTGCTGACCATCAGCCTCACCCAGGCGGGAACCAGAGCTGTTGAATGTGGCCCACAGGCCAGCGGAGAAGTTTCCATTACAGAAACAGTGGCCTCAGTAGCCGCCAGGGCCTGGCAGCCTGGGTGGCCTCTGAGCAGGGGATCCCCAGGGAGGCTGTCACCATGGGGCTTGGGGGCCCCCATCCCAGTCAGCTAAGCATTTTGGCTGCTGGGCTAGAGGAGCTGAAGCTGCAGAGCCAAGCTGTGGCTTCTCCCAGCTGGAAAGACACAGGAAACTGGGGAGCCCGCGCTGACCTCCCTCTGCGGGCAGGGGCCAAGCACGGGGTGCGGGCGCAGGCCTCTCAGGAGGCAATCAGAACCTGGGGCAGCTCCCAGATACACACGCTTCCAACTTAAGCAGGAGGCAGAACTGAGGAGGCCCTGGCTACACTGTCCACGCCTGGGCTCACTCAGGCTTCTGATGCCACTGGCTGGGGGGACAGGGAGCAGGGGCTGGCCCTGAGCAGCTCTCACCATCCAGGGGTGTCTGGAGGCTGTGTGTGGCTGAGAGACCTGCATTCCAGCTTCTGCCCCTGAACCAGCCGGCTCCGGCTTCCCCAAAAGATGGCCCAGCTTGGGCAGGGCGTGGGCAAAGGGCATGGCCTCGGGCCAGTCCTGGCAGCCCAGGAGGCTCGGAGCACCAGAGGCCAGGACGTCCCTGAGTCTGCTCTTCAGTCCCCCATGCAGATGAGGTTCAGAGGGGCTGGGCGCTTCTGGGGCCACCAACTGCCTTGCACTGTCCCATTTTAGGGGGACCCTCAGTCCTGGGTAAAAAGCAGTGGGCCCAGGGTCACTTGAGGGAGTCCAGCCGGGCTCCGCCTGTGCCTGCTGTCTGCCTTGGCAGGTTCCTCGCCTGCACCCTTGTCTGATCCTGGGCAGGATGTTGGGTCCACCTGCTCCTGGAGCAGGCTCTCTCACCTGGCTTCCTCTGGGGTCCCTGCAGTACAGAAGCAACCACGCTCTGCAGGTCCCAGCATGGGGCACAGCCCAGCAGCCTCGGCTGTGTCTGGGCTGGCAGAGCCCCTCCTGCCGCCCCAGGAGGAGGGCCAGGGGCAGCCCCGCAGGGCACACAGATGAGTCCTGGCTTCCCTCGGCTCTGGTCTGGAGGGGCTCCCTGCTCATCCGCAGAGCCCAGTGGGTGCAGCCTGCGTCCTTGAGCCTGGCCCCTCTGCTCTGTTGTGGAGTCTGTCCAGCTCACAAGGGCTGAGCTGCGATTACCTCTCC
>CM053401.1:729799-747508 GCA_028644305.1 Xerus rutilus
GGGGCACACAGGCCTGTCCAGGGGGCACACAGGCCTGTCCAGGGGGCACACAGGTCCGTCCAGGGGGCACACAAGGCTCTCCACTGATTCTGCTGCTTGCCGCTGCTTTGCCTCGCAGCTGTCATTGGCCCCTCATTTACAGATGAGGAAAGTGTAGCTCAGAGAGGCCAGGCAACATGCCCAGAGTCACACAGCCAGGAGGAGGTGCTGGCTCAGGCTCCTGCTGCTCGACAGCCCCATCTGCAGGTGCGCATGGCAGCCCTGGGGGAGTGAGATCTGAGGGAGGCTCTGTGGGCTGCCACAGGCATGGGGTCTGCAAGTGGGCAGACCTCTGGCTTGTGGGGTTCAAGTGTTTTAAGGCACAGCCCGAGGAGGGTGGAGAGACCCTGTCCCATGGTGTTCCATGGGGCATATCCTGCTTAGGTAAAGCCACAGGACCCCTGAGCCTGGGTGTGCAGGATGGGAGGAGCAGGGGGAGAGGAGGGATGACACCTGGGACCCCCAGGGGCCACACTGGCCACAGAGGCCTGGACTCACCTCCCGTGACCATGCAGGGGGTACTGGGGGCTGGTGCTCCCGTGGCTGCCTCCTCACGCTGGGACAAGGCATGACGTCCCCTGTAAGGGCAGGTGGTAAGTTCTTTGCTCCGTGGGCCACGCTGAACTCTGCCTCTCAGACAGTGGCATGGCTGTGCTTCAATAAACCTTCATTCACACAAGCAGGTCCTGCTTGGTCACCGCTGGCCGTGGGGTCAACTCCCACTATTGTGGAGCAGGCAACTCGTCATTCTCAGACTGAAGCAGGGACGGTTAGGGCTGCATCTGGCCACCCTGCTGCAGAGCGAGGCCCTTAAGGAGGCGAGGGTGCCGGCAGTGCCTGGCCGGAGTGGGAGGGACGTCTGTCCTGCCGCAGCACATGGCTGGGCTAGCGGGAACCACGGGGCCCAGTTGGCACTAACAAAAGCGCCCCCTTTCCCTCCTGCTAAATTATTCATGACCTCCAAGAGGCCGTAAATGTCCCCAGCTCTCTACAGGGGCCATAATTACAATGATAAATTTTATTTATAAAGTCAGTGCCTCCCACGATCTGGCTGCCTGGGGGGCTGTACGTAGCCGTAACTGAGACGGGCCTCAGACAGCTGCCGCGTCAGCTGTTTTCCTGGGCCGCGCGGGCAGTCAGGGAATGCGGGGGTGGGGGTCTCCGTCTGCCCGCGAACTGTGGAGGAGGCGGTGTGGGGTGTGTTTGGCTACAGGGGCAATCACAGGGTGGGTTCTGGGTCCAGCTTGGGGCACAGTGGACCTGGGCCTTGCGGCAGGTGCCCTCGCTCGCTGCCCTTGATCCCTGGGCCTGAGGACCCATGGAGGGGGCCTGGCTTTGGCTGCTCCCGGCTGAGCCTGTACACTGCATGCACCCGAGTTCTCACACCCAGAGCTGTGCCTCCTGCGCAGGGCTCAGGTTTGGGCATGGCTAGGGCACGGTGGGTGGGCACAGGAGGGCGTGTTCACGGTTGCCCACTGGGCACTGCTGCATGCTCCTCTCAGCCCCCCCTGAGTCCACGTTGGTCTCATGGGCTGCAGAGGATGAGGGCTCTTAGAGGCAGGACCTCGTACCTGGCCAGCAGTGGCTGCTGCAGAGTCTGATGAGGACAAGGGCATGGGGTGCTCCCTTGCCCCGACCCTGTGCACATGGCTGTTGGGAGCAGGCCAGGAGATTGGTGACGAAGAGCTGAGAGCCTGGCAGGGCCTCCTGCTGGCCCCTGCCCTGGCCATGTGACCTGGGCTGGAGACTGTCCCCTTTCCTTTCTCTTATCCCTTCAATAAACTAATTCCTGTTACTGAGTGACGTGTCTGAAATCTTTGACTTGATCGCAAGTATCGGGATTTGAGGGAGGGAGGTCTTCATGCCAGGCCCAGCTCTGTGACAGCACCACGCCAATGCTCCTCCTATCCTGTCCCACCCAGTCCTGGGGGTGTTCCTGTTCCACCTGTATTCATGACATGGTGCTTGACCGAGGTATCACGGCCAATACCGCGTCTGCATGGTATCCATGACTGGCCCCAGAGGGAGGCCCAGGGCACAGAGCCTTCAGGACCGTGTGCGGTGCTGGCCACCAGGATCTCCCTGCTGCTGCCAAGTTCTAATGTCATGGGACACAAGATAAGCCACTGGATTTGCCCCTCATGGGCCAGGAATTGTCAGGTGACTGGGCCTGCACAGGCCAGAGCACGTGGGCCAGTCATGTGAACAGGCGGCCCAGCCTGCCTGGAACCTCGGCCCCAATGCCACAGACAGCTATGACTCACTACCAAGGAGGAAAAGCTGTGGCCCCAGGAAGCTGGCTGGAGAACCAGCAGAGGGCAGTGACTGGCATATGAGTGTCCTCTCAGCCACAGCCTGAGGGCCAGGGTCAGGTAGGGCAGGGCTTGGGGCTCAGCCCTTCTCTCCTGGCTCCTGGAGGTCCTGAGCCTGCAGGAGGCAAGACAGGCATAGCTGAGACTGGAGCCTGGGGTCCAGACCAGGAGGCCAGGCTCAACTGACTCAAGGGCAGCCGGGCAGGACCCACTGGCTGCCTTTCTCCATCAGGGGAACTAACAGGTCTGGCTGTGAGGACCCACAGCCCAGGCGACATGGCCTTTCTGAGCCTGAGCTGAGAATCCCTGAGAGAAACTGGCTCCTGCTCTGTCCTGTCTCTATTACTTACTAACCACAGCCGTGACTGGTGAGCCAGGAGCCCGGTGGCATTGAAGCAGGAGCTGCCCTGGGTTCTTTCTGAGTAGCTTCCAGGAGAGCAGCCATGCAAGTCTCAGAGAAAAAGTAATTAAAAGAGTGCTGTGCTGGGACAGGAGAATCGCGAGTTCAAAGCCAGTCTCAGCAATGGCGAGGCGCTAAGCAACTCAGTGAGACCCTGTCTCTACATAAAACACAAAATAGGGCTGGGGATGTGGCTCAGTGGTCGAGTGCCCCTGAGTCAATCCCCGGTACCAAAAAAAAAAGTGCTGTGAACTCTCTGGAGGACTGGGAGACCAGACATGGGCCCACCGGGGGTCCTTGGTGCCCTGTGGGTGGTGGGGTGGGGGTACCCTGAGTTGCTAGGCCTTCCCTGCAGCAGGGGCTGCTCCAGCTCCTCCCAGGGGGCCTGCACCAGGGCTGCAGGAGGTTCCCAGGAGAGGCTTGCAGGGGATGAATTCAGGGTCAGACCAAGGAGCAGCGGGGCGGTTGGCACTGGCAGGAAGGCTCGACTGACTGGGGGTTTGGAGCCAAGAGGAAGTGCTAGTCTGGAAGATCAAGCCCCGCGGTCATGCTTTTGGTCTGCACAGAGGGGCTCCACGTGGTCGTGAAAGCTGGCCGAGGAGCCTGTGCTCTCCCCATCAGTCCCGCACCTTTCCTTTACCCCCCCAAAGCTGCCCCAGGAAGCCCCGAACCTCAGTCCAGACCCAGCCCCAACTACACTTGCACTGAGGGCCTGAGTGTCCAGGCGGAGACCCCGGAGCTATGACCGGGACTCAGCCTTGCACGGGCAGTGACCACCCCAGGTCCCTTGCTGGATGTGAGTGATGCCCCAAGCAGGGCCCATTCTCGTGTCCCATCTCCAGAGCTAAGCAGGGCTATGGTCTCCTTACTAGCAGGTGGGGACTGAGACGTGCCCACCTCTAGGGACATTCAGAGTGAGCAGGATCAGATGCAGGTGGCAGTGGGTCCGTGTTGTCACTGTTACTGTTATGGTGTTATTGGACACGGCCCAGCTCACGCCCCGTGTGCCACATGCCCACGGGCCACATGGTGTCACCTCAGGACCGTCCAGCCTCTGTGAGCTCATCTGGGTAGTGGGTGCATCTCCTGTTACACAGCAGCCAGTGACTCCTCTGGGGCCATGGGGCACGTGGGTCTGCCAACGGCCATTATGCTGAAACTGCCCAGGGTGCCTCTCGCTGAGAGGCTGCGTGTCCGGCTGAGGGCATGGTGGGGCTGGGCGCTCAGGGGTGGTGGAAGCAAGGCCTCAGCGGAGGGAGCCTCTGCCTGGCGGGGAGATGGCAGGAAGACGGCAAGAGCCGGGAACCCTGGGGTCCTGAGTGCTTTCCCTGTCCTGACTCGCTGGCTGAGTGTTGGGTGTGCTGATCTCAGCCTCAGGGCCTCCACCTGATGGGTCCGGGCCCCAGGGGCTCTCTGCCTGGGCGGAAGCTCAGCCTCTGCAGCAGCCCGGCTAACTGAGCTCCAGTCTTCACAGGGCACAGGCTGGGCGATGTTCTATGACACCCCCACTCGGTGGGGGCCGGCTCCGCTCTGTAGCCGAGCTGGCTGTAAAGGCTTTGGCCTCCGCAGGGAGAAGGCAGGGGGGAGGAGGGAGTTTACTGCTCGCCATATGAAACATAATAGAGTCATTAAGAAAAATACCTTTCAGAGCATTAAAACGAAAGGTGAATTGATTTGGTGGTAAAACAGTCTTATTCTCCTTTTTGGGCTTCTTTAGAGCTTAGTGCTGAGTTCTCTATAGAACACTGCCCCAAGCCTCACGGCGGCCTGTGCTGTGGCTTTCTGGGCTGGCTTGGCCCCAGGAGTCAGGACCTCCGCCGTGGGGGTGGGAGGGCAGGAGGGGCGCTGCAGACCCACCCCAGGCGGGCGGCAGCACATGCTCCCTGAGGTTTCCATTGTGCAGCCTGCGGGGCGCCTCGCGGGAGCACGCCCCCTAGAAGCCAGGCCTAGCATTTTATGGAGGAGACAGAGGTGCTCCAGGGCTACAGGCGCCTCTGCAACGTGCCATGGAACCACCTGGAACTGGAGCAGGAGGCTCCAACTTGTGAGTACAGAGCATCTGGGGATTCCGAGGTCTGGTGGGCCCCAGGCCTCCTGACTAGAATGTTCCTGGGGAAGCTGGTGCTGCTGCATGTCAGACAGGAGGTGCTTTAAGCAGTGAGGTTGGGTCTGGAGGTCCTAGCCAGGTCGGCTGGCAGAGGAGCTGACCTCTGCTAGGCGGGACCTGGGTGACTGCAGCTCCTCCTTCCTCAGGACCACTGACCATAGGTGCCCTGGTCACGGCCTGGGGTGCTGGTTCATCTGGTTCATCAGGTTCTTTCCATACCTGAATGTGGCAAAGATTGGCAAGCCCTGTCCTGTCCTGTAGGCCAGGGAAGTATGCAGGTCGATAAAGGCCTTGGGATGCACCCTGGTGGCCTGGCTACCGTCCTGAGGTTCCTGAGCTGCGGTGAGCACTGGCCAGGGGCCTCCTCAGCTCTCCGTCCAGCCTTCTAAGCAGCGTGGAGCCCAGATGCCCTGCTGTGGAGGGTGCCCGTGGGCATTTATCTGGGAGCTTATCTTCACTTTTCCTTGCTGAGTTATGGTTCCATTTCTGCAGCTGAGGGACAGCTCGCTTTATCAGCCCCATATCACGGATTGTGCATTTTAATCTCGGCGCTGGCCAGGGAGGGCCAGCTTGGTGGGTTTCTCTGGTCCTGTCTTCATCCCCTGCCTCGGCTTGGGCAGGCCCGCCTGCAGGCCGCCGTTAGGTCTGTTAGGATCCCAGGCACTTCTGGGGGAGTTCTGGACACAGCCAGGGAGGGAGGGTCCCCGACGCCCCCCTGCTTGTGCCCCTCCTGCCTCCCACCTCCCCTTTCCCTGTCCTGAGTGTGCCTGGCCTTCCTCTGCTCAGCCACGAGTGCCTGCCAGAAGCTTCCTCTCTGGGACCTTGCCCCTGCCCTGTGCCCTAGCGTCCCTACAGACCTCTCCTCCCAGCTTTCTTCTCGGGCATGTCTTCCTGGGGTCAGCTCCAGGGGGCATGGCCCTGCCGTCTGCACCCGGCCCAGGGCAGCGTGGCTGGAGGAGGCTTCGGGGGTCTGTGAAACCCTGGAGGGCTGTGCGCCAGGTGCTTTGTGTGGGAGCCCATCTGTCTCGGTTGGAGAAGAAAAGGAACAGGAGGGAGGCCGGGAGCACTGAGCCCCTGCTGTTGCTCCCTGTAGGCCCCACGCTGTCCAGCCCGTCCCTGTGCTTCCAGCACCCCCTTCCCCGGCATCTCCAGTGCAGACACCTCGAGAGAGCAGCAAAAATGCCGACAGACCCCAGGTCAGGGCTGGTCACCCCAGTGTCCTCTAACTTCTGCGGTGGAGGTGGCCTGAGCCTCCAGACGCCCCTCCCTGTCAAGACCAGCCGCAGCTCGGCCTTCCGCAACACCGGCCCCTCCGAGTCCTCCGCGGGATCGGTGGGCTTCTGGCAGATTTCCTTCCTCCGTGGTCTGGGAGCTCAGGTCACGCACATTGCCAGCTGGCTCAGGGAAGAGAATGGGGGTGTCCTTCGTGTTCAGTGGCTACCCAGCCCCTGGCACCTGGCAGTGCTCAGCTGCCTGCTTCCCCTGGGCTGTGGACCACTGCACTTCCTATGAGGGGCAAGAACGCTCCTGGGGGTGGTCCCAGAGGCTGGGAGGGATGCAGGCCCACAGGTCATGGAGGAGCTGCTCCTGCGGGGGCTGAGAGGAAGCTGCCTGAGGCCCGTGTGCCCTGCTCTCACAGGCACCTCCTGGAGGCAGCTTCACTGTGCAAGTGATTGGCACAAACTGGAGGCCCAGGGAGCACCTAGCAACGTCCTGTGTCAATGCACCCCTGGCCCTCCCTCCTGGGTGTCTCAAACTGCCTGTGTCTGCAGTGAGGACCCTGTGGCCCCTGGGCTGCAGGCTGGGCAGGACGTCCCCCACCTCATGTCTTCTTGTCCACCTTGCCACCTCTGGCACCCTGTGAGCCTGGGTGCACCAGGGCAGACCCTGCCAGGGAGGTGAAGATGAGGTTGGGGGTCAGGAGGGCCTTGATAAGGGGGTCAGAGTGGTGGGAATGCTGCCCCCTTGGGGGGCCATAGTCCCGCTCTTGGTTGCTTTGTGGGGTGGGAATGGCCTCTGTCATCCCATGTATAGAGCACGCAGCCCTGTGGGGCCTTTCAGTTTGGCATCGAGCCAGGATGGCTGGCAGAAGGGTCAGGCAATGGTGAGGGCAGGACCACAGCCAGGAGCTGGCCTGAGCCCCGGCGTCACCAGAGAGACCCAGGGTGGGGGCAGCAGAGTCAGCTCTGTGCCTCAGCCAGGGGCTCTGTGTAGACTATGGCATGTGCCTGGGGCCACCTGCCTGTTCCTCCCTGAAGTCCTCCTGCGGACAGGCTCCTCCTGACACATGGGACTCTGTGGCTTCCCACCTGGGGTCCCCAGCCCATGGGAGCTAGGCTCCTGGATGATGAGCGGGCCCTCCTGAGCCCGAGGCTGCTCCCTGCCAGGCCCTTGCAGACTCACCTGTGGGCACTTGAGTCTCAGGTCACAGGTGGAGAGGGGCCAAGCTCCAAGCCAACCCAATCTGACTGGGGTGAGGGCCATGCTCCAGGGTGTCCAATGGGGAAACTGAGGCTCCAGACAGGTGACCTGGGGTCCCACAGGGAGTTGACTCGAGAGCACCAGCTTGTGCACACACAGGTGTGGTGCTGGCCCAGGGTCCACTTTGTGTGCCAGGCTGGACAAGGGTGGCAGGCCGAGGTGGGCGGTGCCTGGGTGGGTCAGCTGTTCAGGGTTCCATGCCTGGCCCCCTCTCGGCTCCACCTGGCTTCCCAGCTGGGCTTTATGGAGTTCTTCAGGTGAAGCAGAAAGCGAGTCATGTTCCGGGGGCTGCTCCAGCCAGGCCAGGTGGGCCTGGGCACGCTGACCACAGGGGCTGCCCGCCCATGTGGACAGAGACCCGTGTGGAGGACACTGGGGATTCACAAGCAACGTTTGGTCCCAAACACTGTCTTCATCACCTTGATGGTAACAGGAGCGGCAAGGGCGAGGGGTGACCTGGGGTGCGGGGTGCCTGCAATAGGCCTCCCCTGCCGGGCCAGGACTGTGGGTCTCAAGACCACTGTTGATTAGAATTTTTACAAGTTCTTTTTATAAGAGTAATAACAGCTCTTTCGAGACAATAATGTGGCTCAGGAAGGGTTTTAAGGAGCTTCAGGAAGAGGCTCTGATTAGCAGCCGGCCCCTCTGCCTGGCAGCGCTAATGGCCTGCATTTATGGGCTGTTTGTTGCCTTTGCCCTCGGGGGACAGAGCTCCTCTGATGATCAAACCTCTTTTTCAAGAGCAAACTGCCCAGACTGGGCCCTCCTCATCTGGGGCGGGGGCTGGGGACTCCTGGACACTGGCCTCTGCAGACCCTGGCATGCTCAGGCCCAGCAAGATTCTGGGCCCCTGGGGACCGTGATGGAGAGGCCCCCTCACTGGTGTTGGAGGGTGCGAGGGGGCAGATGGGCCACCAGGTGGCGATGGAGGACCAGCCAGTGAGGCCAGGGCTCACCCCACCCGACATGGGCCAGCAGGGGAGGGATGCAGGGAGGCTGGCCTCTGCTGGAGGGGCTGTTGGAGGCCCTCCTGCTGCCCAGAAGCCTCTCTCTGAATGTCAGGCAGGGGAGGACCACACTGTTTTGTGGATGCTGGGCTTCCTTTATCCTGGGACAAGCCCTGAACTCACAAGGTGAGGAATCTGGGGACAGCTCTGGGGGAATTGTAGCCTGGTGGGGGCCACGTACCTCCTCAGGGCACCCCTGACTCCTGGGCTGGCTCTCACTGGAGGCACCAGGAGCTGTTCTGCCCACACCTGAATGGTGTCATCCAGCTGGGCCTGGAGGGGAGGACTGCAGGTCAGGGGATCCAGAGGCAAGGGCTGCAGACCCTTCTGGGGCCTCAGGACAACTGGGGAGGAGGACCCTAACCTGCAGGGCAGCGGCCACTGGCTGTGGTGCCCTGATGCCCTGTGCACTTGAAGACCTGTTGGCTGCAGCCACCCCTTGTCCATCTTTCTTTGTCAGACTGGGTCCCAGAAAGGCCCAGTTACAGACCACCCTGGGGTCCCTCAGGGATGTCACTAGGCCTCAGGTGGCTGCCGGTATGCTTCCTGAGAGCTGGCAGTGTAAGGGCAGGGGGGCTGGGAGGGGTCTTCCTCCAGGGAATCTTACTAAGGGACAAGGGGAGGGGTTTGCGTCCCCTAGGCTGCTCTGGGGCTTGGGGGTGATGACAGCCGCTAGTGCTAGGCAAGGAGCAGGAGGCCAGGCCCTCGGCTGGGGCCAGGACCAGGGCCTCACTTCCGCAGTGGTATAAAGGCAGGGCCTTTAATGACTATTTGGAAAACAGCTATGCAGCCCACCCTGTAGGCTGAGCCCTGTGACCCACCACAGCCTGGTTGAGACCTTGCAGAAACACATCCCCAGAGGGTTCCTGTGACCTTGGGGACAGCTGTCTGGGCAGGCAGGCAGCTCCCCTGGTGGGGCACGGGTCTCTGGGGTGCCACGGCCTCAGGGATATCTCCCAGGTCCCTGCATGTGGTCAGGGGCTGTGCACTGTCCAGGCCCCTGTGAATTCTGGCTGCCCTCTCACTGGCCAAGCAGGGAGCTCAGAGGAGCCTGTAGCCCGACAGGAGGCCTGGCTGTTTCTGCTTCCCGTGGTCCGCACAGCTTTAGAAATGGCTGCGAGGAGAGGGATGACCTGTGCTCAGACGACCAGGCAGCGGGTCATGTTCCTTCCTGGCCAGTGGGAAATAGCAGGGCTCTGAATGATGATGGGCCACTTGGGTAACCTCAGCCTGTCTCAGAGACTTTTGACTCAATCCCAAACTAAGCCTGGACTCCAGTCCACAGGGAGCCCTGGTCCCAGTTCACAGCCTGGATCTCAGCCCCACAGGGAGCCCTGGTCCCAGCTCACACAGCCCAGGTCTCAGCCTCGCACTGAACCCTGGTCCCAGCTCACACAGCCCGGGTCTCAGCCCCGCACGGAACCCTGGTCCCTGCTCACACAGCCCGGGTCTCAGCCCCGCACGGAACCCTGGTCCCAGCTCACACAGCCCGGGTCTCAGCCCCGCACGGAACCCTGGTCCCAGCTCACACAGCCTGGATCTCAGCCCCACGTGGAGCCCTGCACTGAACCCTGGTCCCAGCTCACACAGCCCAGGTCTCAGCCCCGCACTGAACCCTGGTCCCAGCTCACATGTAGTGCTGACCTCAGCCTGTGGTCTGACCAGGCAGGACTCTGAGGTTCTATGAGAATGGATAATCGTCCAGTGATGGGCAGACTTGGGACAACACTTCCTGGTACAGGGCAGGGTAGTCTTAGGAAATGTCCTGAGGAGGCATTTGACTCCTTCCCTTGGTCAGCTCAGCTGGGGCATGGCTCTGGGGCTAGCTGTGACCTGCCTGGGGCAGAGGGTATGCACTCTGAGGCTCTTGTGGGTTTCAGTGCTCCCCTGGGTTGAGCCTCCTCTGCCCTAAGCAAGCCCCAGGACGAGGGAAGCCACACACCGTCCAGACCAGAGAGGCTCTGAAGAGGCTCTGTGCTGGGGCTGCTGGCGGGTGGTGGCAGCTGTGGGGTGGGCGTGAGGGAGATGGGCTTGCAGGATGAGGACAGGCTGCTGACGTCCCTGTGCCAGGAGCCCCACCTGCGGCTGTGTGAGCAGAGGTGGCGTCCTCTTGCCTGCATGCCACCTCAGCCGTGAGTGTGGGGGAGTCTGAAGAATTACCTGCCACCAGCGCTTATTCAAACCTGGTGATTTATGAGTGTGGAAGCTTTAGGGCCACCGTGAGCAGTCGCCAGCCACAGTGCTGAAACGACAGTTTCCAAAGGAAGCGCAAAGGCACCCTGGCCGCCTGGCTCAGCCCACGGCCCGCTGAAACCCGCCTGCGCATCAGGGATGCTGAGGGTGTCCTCTGGACTGCAGGCTGCCCCGGCACTCAGAGCACGGGGCCTACACGCGCCACCAGAGTGGGTGGCAGATCTGGGTGGGTCCAGGGCACTGCCTGGGGGAGTTGTGTTGGGACTTGTGGGATGGGGCTCCCTGAGGTCCTGGGCCACGCTAGTCAGTGGACAGGGGAGTGGACTTTTCCCTTTCCCCTGGGGGAGGACAGTGGCAGCAGGAACATGGAGCCCATGTGTGTGCTTGTCCTGATCTGGGTGCAGCCATCTGGGGGACGGATGGGTGCCTCAGACAGGGAGGGAGACCTGGGGGTCCAGCCATAGGCCCACTCCTGGAGCTGCCCCTGCTGCGAGGACGCCCTCCTCTCCCGCTGGCCCGCGGGCTGGCAGGAAGCTGCAGACCACTGCTGCACGTGCTCCCCGACGCGCCCAGGAAGCGCGGCTGGCCTCCTGCTTTACCAGAGGCTGGGCATTGTGACGTTGGTATGGAGTCTCTGAACGTCAGATGTGGGTGCCCAGTGAAGACGTGTGGCAGCTGGCTGGGCCACGGGGGAGAGGGTGGGCCTGGCCAGGGAGGGCAGCCTGCGGCGCCTAAGGCCCTGGGAAGTGGTGGACACAGGCTCCAGCTGGGACCATGGTGGGGGTGTGGGGGGACGGGGCGGGGTGGGGCGGGTGGAGCTGCCCGGCACCCTGCCTGCTGGCCTCTTCATCTTCACTTGCTGGTAGGCTGGATGAGTCCCTCCCTCCTGGGCTCAGCGGCTGCTTTGTGCGGAGGGGCATGCAGGGTGGTCCCACCAGTGGCTCCCCACGGGCTCCAAGGAGCAGACCCCAGAGGGTGCCCCTGTGGCACTGCTGGGCCTCCACGTGGCCGTGTGCACCTGAGCGTACAGGCTTTGTGCTGTGCCGAGGTGCCAGAGTGGGCTGTGTGGCACGTGTGTGTGGGTACACGGGGTCCACCGTGTTGAGCATGTGGGAGTGGCACTCTTGTGTGCATGGACATGTGCCAGCGCGGGCAAGTGTGCTGGGGGTGCTGGCTGCTCTGAGTCAAGCGTGGGTCGCCATGTGGGTGCCTGGAGTTTGGAGGTGGCACGCTCAGGCTCCCAGGGTCCACTGGGCAGTGTGCGTTGCCGTGGTTGGCAGCCACTATCCTGTCCTCTCTGGGCCTCTAAATGTGGACTTCATTGGGCAGAACATTGAGAAGACACTTGAAGCAGTCTCTAGCCTGTTATATCAGGGACCCCTGTTGTGAGGCAGGAGAGTGGGGAACACCCCACAGCCGGGGCCCTGTGGGCAGAGCAGGGGCTGGGGAGGGGCTGGTGGCCGGGGCCTCTGGGCTCCTCCTGTCCAACTCTGACTCTTCACCTATCAAGGTGGAGAACACTGGAGGCCCAGGAGGGAAGAGGCAGCCTGGGCAGTAGGACTGGCTCCAGGGACAGCTGGGACTCCCTGTTGCAGGCAGGCCAAGCCCCAGGTGCTATGTCTAGGGCGGAGCTTCCCTGTGCTTCCAAGGTTTGCCTGACCCTACTGGGCAGAGGGCAGGGAGGAGGAGCTCACACTGGGTCCCAAGCCAGTGTCCAGGGTGCCTGGACAGCAAGGGGCACTGCCGACCCACAAGGAAATGAGGCTTCAGGTCCCAAGTGCAAAGCCACAGCTAGTGAATATTTAACAAGGCCTAACAAAAGCGCATGCATAATTAACCAGGCTGTGGAGGAGCCGGAATAATTTGTCTTCTTAAAGGGGATTTGGTAATTTGTTAAGCTGTTTTGAAATCTGCAGTCTAGCTGCGGGAACCGCTCTGATTTCTAAATTAATTTGTGTGATTTAGAAAGTAGGAGCCTCCTGCTTCTGTGGCGGTGGCGGGGCGGCCTCTGCTGGCACTGGCTGGCGGGTGTCTTCGATTTTGTTGATTGACTGATTGGTTGACTGATGCATCCATTCCCGGGGCCCCGGCTGAGCTCTGTCCTGTGCCTCCTGCCTGGATGCCACCCCAGGCTGCAGCTCCCCACCCAAGGAGAGTTGATAAGCCAGCGCTGGGGCAGCATGGCCTAGCATCTCACCCACCTCCTCAGCCACCTCCTGCTGATGTTGGCTGAGCACCCTGGCTGGAGGGGTGAGCCTGCGTGGTGGCCTGCAGGGGCCAGCCCGTGGGGAGGCACGGCCTTTAGACACGCTCTGAGGTTGGCTGACCCATCTGCAGTTTAAGGACCAAGTGAAGGTCCCAACGGTGTCATGACTTAGGGGTCAAAGTGTACCCATGGGCGGAGCTGACCCATTTCCTCAGATGCCTGGACCATGAACGTGGCTGTGAGGTTGAGGAGCTTGTGCTGCATGCTGGCCATCCCTGCCCAGCCTCTAGAGCGTTTCAGCCCGCTGGTCTGCCTGGGTCTTCAAGGCCATGCCAACATCCACTGGGTCAAGGCTGCAAGGTGGTGGGGGAAGTGGTCGTAAAAGTGGGTTCCATGAGGGTCGGCCCAAGTGCTGTGTGGAAAGCCGGCAGGGGTAAAGATGGCCATTTGGGCCATCTTTTGACCAGTCCATATCCAATAAGAAGTGAATACCAGAGTAGCCACGCGTCACAGCTAGCAGCCTGATTCCCAAGGTTGGTACTTCATCCTGTTCTGAGCCTAGACCCACTTCTTGTGCGCCTGTGTTTACCTCCTGTGCTGAGCCTGGGATCACCTCCTATGCTGAGCCTGGGATCACCTCCTGTGCTGAGCCTGGGTTCATCTGTGCTGAGCCTGGGATCGCCTCCTGTGCTGAGCCTGGGTTCATCTGTGCTGAGCCTGGGATCGCCTCCTGTGCTGAGCCTGGGTTCGTCTGTGCTGAGCCTGGGATTGCCTCCTGTGCTGAGCCTGTGTTCACCTCCTGTGCTGAGCCTGTGTTCACCTCCTGTGCTGAGCCTGGGTTCACCTCCTGTGCTGAGCCTGGGATTGCCTCCTGTGGTGAGCCTGGGTTCATCTGTGCTGAGCCTGGGCTCATCTCCCCTGCTGCGCTCATGGCAGGCCACCTGAAAGAGGCCCTGGTGATTCCCAGCCCACATCCCTAGGGAGCAAGAGTTCATTCAGAGGTTTTGGTGGTTTTTTAGTTTGATGATTTTGGCATTCTCTTGTCAAGCCAAGAGAATTGAACAAATTCCACCAAATTTGTGGGAGTGGTCTCCAGAACTCTTGGTGGCTCACTCCTCAAAAGCCTGGGACCCTGGACTCTTGGACTCCTGCCACTGTGACTCCTGGTGTGTGTGGGGAAGGGTGTGAAGAGTGGGGGAGGGCTTGGTGCATGCTGCCCCTCCATGCCCTGGGGAACCCAAGAGGGGATAGGGCACTCGGGGGGCAACCGTTACCTAGCCTCCAACTCGTGTGCCTGGGGAGCTGCTTCTCTCTGAGGCGTTTGGGGCTGCCTCCAGGATTCACATGGGACCTGAGGTGAGGAGGACCAGCCCCATCCTGTCTTGCTCCAGATGGGGGCTAGGGAGGGGTTTCCCAGCACCCAAGAACTTCTGGGCCATGTTTCTGAGAGTGGGAGCTCTAGTGGAGTCTGTGGTTTTCTTTGACGCTGGGAGATTCTGGGGGAGCTGGGGAGGGTCAGTTGAGAGAGCCCATCTCTAGGATGAGTGGCCAGCGGGAGTGGACATAAAAGACCACAGCCTCTCAGGGCCTGCCTCCTGGTGGTGGCTCATGAGGTTGTGAGGGCTCCTCCCCACCAGGGGGCTCCTGCAGACACTTCCCCTGCCTCCTCCTCCACTGTGCTCTCCAGCTCCCTGTGGCCTTTAGCCATGATTTGGTTTGGGGTTCCCTAGGCAGCTGCGGCGGGGAGCCTCTGAGGGAAACGCCCTCCAGGCCCCACTCCTTGGCAGAGGGGCCTGGCCCACCCTGTCTTCTCCCCAGAGTTGGCACAGTGCAGGATTCAGGACTGGGGAGAGGCATGAGGACCACTTCCTCCAAGTTCCAGGTTGGAGGAGGCTGGACAGGGAGTCCAGGTGCTCTGGGGTCAGAGGAGATTGCTGGGCACTGGAGCTGTAGGCTGGCCAAAGCATGGCTTCTCCCACCTGCAGGGCGCCCACCTGCTCCTGCCCCCTTGCTCCTCACCCCTTCGGAGCCTCCTGAGGGCGGGCGGAGGAGCCTGGGGGTGGGGCGCAGGGCTGGCTTATCTTCAAAGCCCCGTCCCAGCCGGGCCAGGCAGGGGCTCCAGCTGTAACAGCCCCTGGCTTTGAAGCCGCCAAGGGCTTCTTTCCTGTTAATAGTGCCGTTTTCAAGCTCTGGGCTTCAAAGCCAGCCTAGCAGGATGGGGACAGACTCAGCCTCTGCTGATACACACCAGGAGAGAAGGTGGCAGGGACCTGGGTGGGGGCATCCCTGGGCCTGAGCGTGGCCAGACCAACCTGACCAAGGCACGCCTAGACGGCGCTGCAGCCTGGCTTCCGAGAAGGGAGCCGGCCACTCACCTGTGCTGTGCGGAGGGTGATTTCAGGCAGCAAGCCTGTCAGTCAACGCACATTGCCCAGGAGAGGAGCAGAGGACATGCAGATAGGTGCCATCCCTGCCCTGGGCTGGGGAGCACCACCCTTCCTGATATCTCTGCACAGGAGGGGAAACTGAGGCTCTGAGACACGCCAGGGCGTAGAGCAGAAGGGTGGGGCTCCCTCCTGGGTCTCCTTCCAGGCCAGCCTCATACCATCTGATGGGTCAGCTCTGGTGCGTCCTCCCCTATCTAGCAACCCCCAGGGCCTCTCCCCTCAGGGGCTCTTTGGAGGCCTGGACATCAAGCCTCCAGCCTCCTCTTTGTTCCTCCCACGAAGCCCAGAGCAGTGCTTTCTCCACGGCTGAGTGAGTCCTGAAATTCTCTTTCCATTAAAAATAAATGCCCCATTTTATCTGCTTGAAATGGCTCCACTCTCTGATTGTCTTTTCCATGGCTCCGTATATGAAGAACTATAAAATCATAATACAACTATTAATCCCCTGTATCTGCTTGTACCTAATTTTTATTAAAAATATCCTGTGCTCTAGCTGCCTTGTAAATTATCACGGGGTGGGCAGCCTGCAGCTGGTTAACTGGGAGGGGAACAGTTTGAGCGGGGATGGGTCCCTCCAGAGCCCCAGGGGTGGGGCAGGGACGAAGCCAATTGCCCCATGCAGCTGGGTCCTATAGGGGTGACACACTGGTCCTCAGGGCTCCGAGGAGCCTGCCTTCCTGTCCAGCATGGCTCCCTGCTGCCAACGGGTCCTCCTGGGCAGCTCAGGCTGGGTCCAGGGCCATGATCTTGGCTGTGACCCTGGTGAGGGGAAGTTTCTCACCATATGGAAGGGGCAGGGCAGCGTGGGCCAGCGGGAGCTGTGGGGCCCCTTTGTGCTCATCTGCTCAGGACTCAGGGTGGCCCCTGGGCTCTTTTCCTCCATAGCACAATCCGGGTTTGAAAGCAGCTGCCTGTCCAGGAGAACCTCTGTCCAGTTGTGCTGGCCGCAAGGTGGTGCCAGTCACCCTTTGTCTCCAGGTGGGGCTCAGCCCATGCGGGGTCTGGAGAGGGGTCGTACAGCACTGCTTGTCCCTGGCGCTGCAGACTCCCTGCTTGAAGCTGCCCGTGGAGCCCTCTCCCTCCCTCCCTCTTGGTCCCTCAGCTCATCTGGTTTTGCCAAGAGCCGTGTCCCCCCGAGGGGCTCTGGGCCTCAAAGGGCTCAGCTCACACAAGAAGGCGGGTGAGAGCTCGGTTCGCCCCGTTATTCATGGGGTGTGAAGGGTGGACTCTAACACCCTCCAAAGGAGACTGGCGGGTCCGTCTGTTTTAGGCTGGGATTGCTGTGAGCTTGTGGATTTAACACGCCCTCCCAGTGGGGACAGCTGTCAGGACCTTGATCTAACATTGTCCCATGGCCCTTCTTGGACGCCCCTGTGTCCTTTGTGGCTTGAGCCATCTGGTCTCTGGCTGCACCCTCACTGCCTGCTGTGACGGACGCTTCCAGACTGACCTAGGCATTGCCGCACCCCATGCAGAGCCAACCACTTCTCGGAGGTCCTGGAGACCCTGACTCAGAAGCCAGAGCTGGGGTTGGCTGTGGTTTCCCCCAAAGAGCCGAGACACGCTGTTCTAGTCAGATTTTCATTCCTGTGACCAAAAGATTGGAGGAGGAAAGGGTTCTTCTGGTGCGTGGTTTCAGAGGTTCAGCCGGGGTCAGCTGCGCAGCTCTGGGCCCAGGTGAGGCAGCACGTCCTGGTGGAAGGGCGTGACGGAAGGACATGACACCCGGAAATAGACAACTCTGCTACAGGGACAAAGCGTAAGCCCCAGGGGCACGCCCCGCGACCCTCCTCCAGCCACACCTGCCTGCCGCCGTGGTTACCTCCCAGGTAATCTGCGCCAGGGCATCAGTCCACTGACCAGAGCACAGCGCTCTCAATTCAGTCATGTCACCTGTGACAATTCTTGCATTGTCTCACAGAGCTCCGGGGACGCCTCACGCCCGAATCATAACTCAGGTGTCTGTGGAGATAGGTACCCGGCAAGCTCAGGCCACGTCTCCTGTGCAGATTCAGGCCTGGAGCTCCCCTCAGCCTCCCCGTCCAGCTCAGGCAGCCCTTCCCTGGTGCTGACAAGCGTGTCCTCGGAGGCCACTCGGTCACCGATTTCCTTTGCCACATGCATTCCAGGGCCCTGGGATCTGAGATGTTTGCAGTCTCCTCGCTGGGCCAGTCTCCTGCAGGGAGCCACGTGGCCACAGGCCCCTGGGTGGGCAATTACCCCTCTAGCCACACCAGTGAGCTCCACTTAGGTCATTTTGCCGTTGGCGTTGGAAGCTCCTCTTGACGCTTGGCCTGCGTTTGCAGCTACACTCAGCCCTTGGCAGCTGGCAGCCACGGGTTTGGCCCAGGCTGATTCAACCAACCTAAGATCCAAAGCTTTTGAAGAAGAAAGGGCGGGTGTGCTGAGCACGCCCAGGCTCTCTCTTCCTCCTGTCATCCCCTGAACAGAACTGCGTGACAACCACCAACGTGCTAGGTGTCCTAAGGGACCTGGAGAGGCGCTCATGCACACGGG
>CM053401.1:753980-764391 GCA_028644305.1 Xerus rutilus
TTTTTTTTTTTGGCACCAGGGACTGGACTCAGGGGCACTCGACCACTGAGCCACATCCCTAGCCCTATTTTGTGTTTTTTATGTAGAGACAGGGTCTCACTGAGTCACTTAGCACCTCGCTGTTGCTGAGGCTGGCTTTGAACTCGCGATCCTCCTGTCTCAGCCTCCCTAAGTGCTGGGATTACAGGCGTGAGCCACCTCGCCCGGCTCAAAGGCATTTTTAATGTATTCTTTTTTAGAAACATTTTTTTCTGTTTGTTCCTTTGCTTTACAACTGTGTGTCATCATGTCATACTGACCTTCGTTTGTTTTTAATTGTTTTGATTAGCTGTGCACGACAGTAGAGTGCACTTTACACATCTACATCAATGGAGGACAGTTTCTCATTCTTCTGGTTGTACGTGACGTAGAACCCCCGGATGTGTAGTCACGTATGTACGCAGGGTAGTAACGTCTGGTTCACTCCACGAGCCTTCCTGCCCCATACTCCCCTCCCTGCACTCCCTCTACCCAAAGTAACCCTAGTCCCCCCACCCGCCCCCCTTGTTGTGAATCAGCAGGCACATGTCAGAGGAAACACTCGGCGTTGGCTTACTTCACTTAGCATGACATTCTCCATCTCCATCCATTTACCGGCAAATGCCATAATTTAGGACACTTTTGAGTTTACAGGAGAATTTCAGAGACAGTCCAGGGAATCCCCATACCCAGCACCTGATTTCCCCTGTACCAACATCTTGGTGTGATGCATTTGTCACCGTGAACGGGTTGGCATGGGTGTGCTGTTCACCAAAGCCCAGGTCCATCCAGGTTCCTGCTTCCCCTTCTCTCTGTGAAGGATCCCATCCAGGACCCCACATGACATCTGTTATTCTGTCACCTCAGGCTCGTCCTGGCCATGACAGTTTCCCAGACTTGCCTGTTTCTGATGTCCCTGATGGCTGAGGAGCCTTGGCAGGCGTTTGGTGGACTGACCCTCCAGCTAGCTGGGTGCTCCACTGGACAGGCGATGAGTCTGGGAGGAGGGCGCAGGGCCGCAGCCTCCTAAGCCACCGCAGGCCCCTCCTTGGCAGGCCCCGCCTGGTAGGCTCTCACCACCCAGAGCACGTGGAGGGTGCCCCCTGTCTGGGGAGCAGGAGAGCAGCAGGGTTCAGACCTCACCCTGCACAGTGGGAGCCAAAGAAGACAGTCCCCACCCAGCTGAGAAAGGACTTCTGGCTGGGCCCCACCGCCAGGGACACTGGGAATGGCAGCATGACTGCTAGGGTCCCCCATGGTCTGACTACCTGGAACAGACAGCCAGCTCTCCTAGGCCAGGAGACCGGAGACATCCAGAGCCAGGAAAAGAACCCAAATCCCTGGACTATGAAGGGTCAGCCCTGGGGTCCTGGGAAGTCTGACAACCCAACTCCTCCCATCTCTATGTCCCGGATGCTGGGCAAGCCCCTCCCAGCCTGCCGGGCTCTCTTTGCCCCCATGCTCACGTCCATCCACAAGCTGAAGCTGAGGCCCAGCTGGCTGGCCCCAGCCCTGGGAGCCCACACCTCGGCCCCTGCGTGTCCAGGCAGATGGCCATGGTTTGCACAGCAGCTGCTTCTCCAGGAAGGCTCTAGAAGGGCAGACCCCAGACAGCGGTTCCCCTAGGAGGAAGCTTGTGGACCTGGGTGGGGTCCTGGCTCCCATCAGCCCAAACTGTGGACACAGAGCCCTAAGCTGGCCCTGACGACTTGTCCATACCAGGGACAGACACTCTCTTCCAGGAAAGGAGAGCTGCACAGGGCATTTGGCTCCCGACAAGCCCTGCTCTGACCACCCAGATCTGGAGCCTGTGGAAGGAACTTGTAGCTCAAAGGAGAATCATAAATGGGCCACCAAGCATCTCCCTCATCTGTGGAGTGACCAGGGGCAGAACGTCAGACTCTGAGTCTGCCCTACCACCCCAGCCCAGCTGCCCCTCCAGGCTGCAGCCCTGCCCTGGTTGGTCCTGGCCCACCAGGGGGTTCTGACCAGGGGCATGCAGGGCACCTGCTCCTCTGTGAAAAATGACTCCTGACCAAGTTGATCCTTGGGAAGCCGCCTAGGCCCTGGCACTAATTTCCCTTTAGGTGTTAAGTTATGGGTTTGCATTTCAGGGAACATCTTTTGGGCAGCTGTGAGCTCCTTAAGGATCATGATCACTGTGGACCTTCTCCGGCTACTCCCCCACAAGCTGGTGGCTGCCCTGGCCCCGGGGGGGATACCAGCTGAGCCATGTGGTTCCCAGACCTGCATTGTGAGGCAGCACCCTCACCCCTGGTGGAGGGGCCCTGCTGGCCTTCTGGATGACAGGGTCAAGTGCAGGGACAGGCCCAACCACAGCCACAGTCCACACCTGTGACAACTAAGCTGCTGTGGCATGCCCAGGGCCAGGGGCTGGGCTCAGCTCTGGAGTCCTGCAGGACCCTGGGCAGGCCACTGACCTTAGAGGTGAGTGCAAGCCCAGCCAGCTCACCTGCACAGACACAGCAAGACCTGGCGCCTGGGAGCACAGTAGAGCCTCTGACACTCTGACGCTAGCAGGGGACCAGCCAATGGCCCTGCTGGGTTTGGAGCTCCCAGGGTGGACCTGAATGACAGCGCCAGAGCTGGAGTCCTGGACCCTGAGCTGGGCGTAGGGTGTGTTGGCGTGTGTGAGAGAGAGTGCATGAGTGGAAACAACTAAAGAGGACCTCAGGGTGGGACAGGTGCCAGGGTGGGCGGGGCCGGCCCCTTCCCTGCATCTGTCATTCTTTGTGCCGGAGTCCAAGCTCCGGTCTGTGGAGGAGCATGTGGGAGCTTCAGTACTGAGCTATTTGTCTGGGAGCCTGGAGTGGGGTTTCCACAGGGATGCCCTGGGGCCTGGAGCTTGGAAGGTCCTGGAGCCTGGAGGGTCCTAGGAGCCTGGAGGTCTCCTAGCAGAGAGCTAGGTTAGGTGGTCCGGGGTAGGGGGGCAGGTGGGCCTAAAGGTCAGGCAGACCCTCCTCCCCCAGCACCTCTACAGGAAGCCACCAGCCTGCATCTTCCTGCCAGCCTTGCCCACAACTTGATTCCTAAAACAAATTTCTTAGTGTTGGGGTGTGGCCAGGGCCACGGGGAGCTCATCGGATCTCTTCCTTTCCCTTCCCTCCCAGGCCTGAGCTGGTGGCTGCCCCACCACATACCAAGGGTCTCTTGCAGGCGGACAGAAGCCTCAAGGCTGCTGTGAGGTCAGGCCCGGCTGTACCCAGTGTGCACCTGCTGGCCACTACCCTCTGCTGAGGCCTTGCAACCACAGTGGCCCTTTGAGCCACCCTGGGAACCATGCTTCATGGAGCTGCTAGCAAGTGGCGGAAGTTGGACTGAGCCTCACAAGTCTGACCTCCTTCTTCTGGATGCTCACGGACCAAGAAAGGCTTCCTCCCCACTCGATGGAAAGGTCAGGCGAGTGAGTGGTCAGAGCCTGGGCTGAAGCCCTGGCCTGTGTTCAGCCTTGGCCAGCAGCTGCGCTACCCTGAGGACCCACCTTGGACAGCTGCAGGCCCTAGCCCTCTCAGGCCCCGGCCCTCTCAGGCCCCGGATTCCAGCCTCTCTAGGCTCTGGGAGAAGCTCCAGGTTCCAGGGATATGCTGGACCTGAGCACCATGAACGGGTTCTCTGCTCACAAAGTGACCTGGGAGCCACCTGCTGCACCCAACTGAGCTCCTGGGGGAGGGGCGGGTCCTCCTAGAGGAGTGTGGGTTCTCCTGGAGGAGGGGTGTGGGTGCTCCTAGGGGAGGAGTGGGTGCTCCTGGAGGAGGGGTGTGGGTGCTCCAGGGGGAGGGGCGGGTGCTCCTGGAGGAGGGGTGTGGGTGCTCCAGGGGGAGGTGTGGATGCTCCTGGGGGAGGGGCGGGTGCTCCTGGAGGAGGATTGTGGGTGCTCCAGGGGAAGGAGTGGGTGCTCCTGGGGGAGGGGTGTGGGTGCTCCTGGAGGAGGGGTGTGGGTGCTCCTGGAGGAGGGGTGTGGGTGCTCCAGGGGGAGGGGTGGGTTAGGCTAGCAGACACTGGCGCTGGGTGCTGCCACAGTCTGGACATGAGGGCTTTCCGCTCTGCCTGGCTCAGGGGCGTGAGCCTGTAGTCCAGCTACTTAGGAGGCTGAGGTGGGAGGATTGCTGGAGCCCAGGAGTCTGGGATCTGCCTAGGTGGCAGTGAGACCCCTGCCTTCTCCCTTAGCCCCACCTCCCACTGGAAGGCATCCAGGACTGCAGGCACAGGGGCCTCCCACAAGTACCCACTGCCCAGGGCCTCCCACCCGACTGGGCACTTCTGGAGGCAGGGGCTACAGAAAGGGGTCCCCAGGCCAGTCAGCTGCTCGCTGGGCCCCTGTGGGCCCCTCCATCTGCCCCAGGGCCCTCTGAATCAGGGTCCCCTGCCTGCCTGGCAGTGGTGACCTTCTGGTGGGACACGAGTCCTCCTTGCATGCCAGCAAGGCCCAGGCAAAATGGGTGCCCCAGGAGCCTTCCATCACAGAGCTCCTGGGCACACAGCGGTGACTGGGGAGCTTCACTGCTGGCCAGGGCCACTCTCCTGTGCTGCAGCAGGACAGAGAGTGGTCAGGGTGCTGGCAGGACAGGGACACCAAGAATAATGAGGGGACCGAGAGCTTAGGAGGGGCGAGAATGAGGGAGGGAAGGGAAAGAAAGGGCCAGTCCAGTGCCCAGCCCAGAGCCAGGCCGCCATCTCCAGATGCCCAGGGTTGGATTTCTCCCCCCAAACTCTCAGATATTGAAGTGCTAGCCTGCAGTCCCTCAGAATGTGGTTTGACTGGGAAGTAGGTCTTTGCCATTAAAACTGAGGAGGGCAAGGGGAGGAGGGCATCCTCGCCTGTGGTGCGTCCTCGTAGCCTGGGAGGACACTGAGTGAAGATGAGGGCAGTGTGTCCCCCGGCCTCCAAACTCCAGAGCTGGCTGCAACCCAGGAAGGACGCGAGAGGCCCAGGAAGACACCCCTTCTCGGCCTCGAGAGGAGCCACCTGCCGGCACCTTCCCTTGGGCTTCCTGCTTCCTGATGGTCAGAATCCTCCTCCATTGTCCAAGCTGCCCGTCCGAGGTGTGTGGTCAAGGTGGCCCCAGGACACTAACACAGCAGACAGGGAATGGAGGGAGAGGTTTCAAGGGCGTTGTGGGAGGTTTGCACCACTGACCCACCCCTGCCTGAAAGCGTGAGGCTTCTGGCAGAGGGGAGACGGAGGCACTTAGGGGAGAAGGCTTTCACCCCACACCCCTGAAGTGGACTGGGCAGGAGTCCTTCCCCCGGTCTCCTCCCCTGGCGGAGGCCTTGCCCTGACACCCAGCTGTCCAAGGAGGCTGTTCCTGCCTTACAGGTGGAGGGGCCGAGTCCCAGAGTCACCTGGGAGCCCATCCAGGGGAAGAAGAAGCTGGTCTGGCTAGGACTGGAGACCCCAGACCATGGGCAGCCAGGAGAAGGCCTTGTGGATGGGTGGGCCAGGGGGGCTTCCTGGAGGAGGGTGTTCCAGGTGGCTGGGGGGCAGATGGGAGGCGCTGGGAGGGCCAGGTCACAGCTGCTGACGCAGGAGAAGCCACTGGAGAGCCTTCCCAGTGACCTCTGGCACCAGGATGCCCAGCCGGTGGTGGCAGCTGCGGGGCAGAGGCAGGAGCACCTTTATCCTCCAGGCGACTCTGCCCAAGGCTCCTCTGCCCCCTCTGCCGGGTGCAGGTGGCACACAGGCCCACGTAGCCACTCTGCCCTGCACCTGGTGAAGGCCCATGGCACCCTCGACAGTCACAGAGTGCAGGACACGTTACCCAGGACGGGCTTCACTGGAGAACAACGGGGCCATTTGCAGCAGCCAGGAGCAAAGCGACGCCCCCGGCGGTCTGGGCTTTCGGGGGGTCCCAGCCACAGTGGAGCCTCTGCTCTCCACAGAGCCACTTCTCCTCTGCTCTCCACAGAGCCACGTCCCCCTGAAGCTTTTCCTCCCTGCTCTGCTCACGCGGCTCATGAGTGGTGGTGATCCATGCAGAGCCCAGTGCACCTATTGTCTGTGCTCCTCGAGGCCCAGCCGGCCCCCGGCTCCACCCCACTCCACCGCCTCCCTCCTCCAAGCCCAGCCTGCGCCCACTGCAGATCCAGCACAAGGCCTGTCTGGGCCAGCCCGGGGCAGCGCTGGACCCGTGGAAGCTGCCTTGCCTCCCTTCCGCGCAGCTGCCCAGCCGGCTGGATGCAACCAGGATCCGGCCCCAGGTGGAGCAGGCTGCTGAGTTTGCCCCAATCTGTCCCCACAAGGTTCGTGTGTGGCAGAGTGGTCCCCAGTGTGCCCCGTGGAGGTGGGAAGACTGCTCCTGGGTAGGGCCTGGTGATGGGGCCACTGGGCTGCCAGGAAACACAGCTGAAGTTCTTCAGGGACCTGTTAGTTCAGGAGAGGGGCTGCCAGAGAGCAGGCCTGGCCCCTCCCACTCTCTGTCCCTGGCCCCTGGCTCACCCTGTGGTGCCTCCTCCTTCACCAGCTCCCGCTATTGAGAAGCCATCCACCACGGCTTCATTAGAGCCAAGCTGATGCCCGTGCCATACTCTTGAACCAACAGAACTATAAGTTAAACAAACCCCTTTCTCCATAAAGTCACCAGCCTCAGGTATTTTGTTACAGGAACAGAAAACAGACTAATACAAGGCCTCAGCCAGTGCCTGCAAGCTCCTGGGTGAGGCCTGGCTAAGTGGTGCCCTCCTTCAGGTGGGAAATGGCCAATAGCCCTGCAGGGTTCTGGGGGCAACACCTCCTTCCAGGCACTGACTGGCCTCTCTGGGCAATCCCAGCATCCAGAGAAGAACCCGGAAAGACACAGGGCCCAGAGCACAGGCAGCCAAGCCTCGGAGCCATCGGGGACTCCCACCCTGCCCTGGGCACAGCGTGAAGAGGTCAGGCCAGGGCTATGGAACATTCGGGGGTCACGCGAATCCTGGGAGCAGGGAGGCATGCAGGCCTCTCAGCTGTGCCTTCAGGCAAATGACCTCTTGGAACCTCTGTTTCTTCCTCCATAAAACAGGCTTGGGGTATGTCTGCTTCTCCCAATGGGCCACACAGGGCAACTTCATGTTCCAGAAGCATCTGAGGAGGGCTGTTGGGTGAATGAGTGGGTGAGGGTGTGATGGGCGGGCCAGGGATGAAGACCTGCCCTGTCCCCCCCTGCTGCTCTCCAGGAGGACAGGACAGGATGAGGGGGCCAGGTCAAGGATCCGGGAAAGAACCCGAGGCAGGGTGCTGAGAGGGCTTCACGCACCATTTGTGTGGGCATGTGAACCTGGGTAGCTGCTATTTGGGAACCACAAGACCTGCAGGGTCAGGGGTCGTGAGGCGGGCCCTGGGGAAGGTCCTGCTGCTGAGGTCTGCATGCCGGGCCTCCCGTAGCCAGGCGACGCTGGGGAACCCACTCGCTGGCCTGAGGGGGGGAGTGCCCACCTGCTCCTACCAAGACCCCTCCAGCACTGACTTTCTGTTGGCCATCAAAGGGAGTAGGTGTTCCAGGGAACCCGGGGCCCAGGGCTGCTCTTTGGCTCTGCCCATCCCAGAATCAGAGCCCAAACGGCCTGTGAATGGCTGCAAGGACCCTGTGCTACTGCTGGGAAAATGGGGGCCCAGCCCCTGATGGGTCTCAGCACAGCAGAGGGGGATCTGTACTAGGAAACTGGTGGCCTGACCCCAATTCCAGGCCAGCCCCAACCATTGCCCCCACACATCCTCAGGGGCAGGGAGCTCAACACCACTCAGACCCCAATACTAAGGACCACCTGCTCACGTCTGTGCACAGGGCTTCCCCAAGCAGGCCGCCCTCTCTCTGCCTCCCAGGGGCACAGCCAGCAACAGCTGGTGGACCAGAACCTGAGCTCAGGCCGAGGACCCTGGTAGCTCCCCTGCTTCAGGTACTAGCCTTCCTCAAGGGCACTCTCCTGAAAAGCCTCTTACCTCTCAGGCACCTGCACCTACAGGTCCCCTCTCCAACCATGAGCTCCTCAGGAACCTCACCACACTCCAGGCTGTCCCCCAGGCCCGGGGTTCCCACCCTTCCTGATGTGCCCAGAGGCCTTATGTTTCTTGCCCAGACTGTGGGTCTTCCTATTGCTGTCCCTCTGGCTCCAAGACCCTGACCCACGTGGAAGCCCCAGCTGAACGGCACCGCTTCAGGGAGACCCAGCTCCCTCTGCCCCTGCACCCTGTGCCTCATGTGCTTCCAGGGAATGTGGGTCTCAATTGTTTGGGCCTTTGCCCTGGGTTCCAGGGAGTTCCTTCTGATAGAGGAATGCGGGCCAGGCTGGTGGTGGTGGCAGGGACAGGGGCTGGGTGGGTCTCCCCATCCCTCAAAAGGTCTGGTGAAGAGCCGGGGAAGCCACAGGGCCCAGGTCTCTCTGGAGGAACAGGTGGGGCCTACGGACAGGCAGAGGAAGGGCACATGGCTCCACCCCAGAGTCTGGGTCTCAGTGGCATGAGACACCAGCACAGTTCCCCTGCGCCCAGTCCAGGGTGCGTCTGCCCAGGAGAGTTCTCAGGGCAGCTGGGGCCGTGTGCTTGTTGGACCCAAGCCACCCCTGTCCATCCGCCTGTCTACCCTTTGTGCAGCGGGACCCCTGCCTGGGTGCCAATGATGCTGGAGGAGCTGGATGGGAGAACTCCTCCTGTGGTCAGCCCACGTCTGGAGGGAGGAGGGAGATTCGCCTGGAGTCAGAGGCCCGGGCCTCCCTCAGCATGGGTGGCATTGGCACAGAGATGCCAGGGCCATGCAGGCCTGTGCCCCCTCCTCTCCCCTTTGCAAAGGAAGCCTGAAGCCCCTGCTGCTGTCCCTCTCCACACTGGCAGGAAATGTCTTCATAAAATATTGATCGGCCTGCACAGGCCCTGGGTTGTCAGGATGAAAGTCTGGAGAGACTTGGCATGTAAATCAGATGCGCTCTGCGCGTCCTTAACCCCTTCCTTCCACGGGCTCCTTGGACATGTCGGTGGAGCCCCTAGAAGTGGCAGGATGCACCGCGGCTCAGGCAACCCTGAGGATGCAGGGCCCGGGAGGGTCCAGCCTCTCCTCACACAGGGCTACCAGGGTCCTCCTGGGCTCCTCTGGGCCTGTCACCATGCTGAGTGCTGTCTGGTCACCCTTCAGTCTCACCAGAGTCCCCAGGTGCCAGTGCCACTGGAGCCAGGCCAGGGGACTCTGAAGTCAGCCAGCCCGGCCTGGCCCTCGGGGCAGGAGCTGGCTGAGCTGGGAGGAGCTTTGTCTTGATCCTGGAGTCCCCATCCTGCTTCTCTCCCCACGCTGGGACCCACAGAGGCACCTCAGACCTGAGCTCTGAGCACTCAATTGAGGGGAGGCAGGCGAGGAGGCCCACTGGCCTCCATCCCCACGTCTGTGAATGGAAGGCCGCTGCACTTCCCTGAGGAGTGTGGGCAGGGTGGAGGGGCGTGTGCAGCCTGGCAGGGAGCAGCGTCCCCCTGGTACTGCATGGAGGGAGGGCGGGTGAGGAGCCGGAGACTGGCCGCCTGAGGGAGAGGCAGCAGGCCAGAACCCCAGCTTCCCTGCAGGGCTGGACCTCCAGGAGGCTTGTGAGAGCCTGCAACCCAGCTCCCCAGCTGTCCCCAGGTGCTGGCTCCGGGCCCCCTGCAGGTCTCGGGCCCCGTCCAGGCCCTGTCACAGAACCCATCACAGAGCTGAGTGCCCCCTAGGCGTGTGCTCGGGGACCTTCTCCACCTGCTCCTAGGAGGCCTCCTCTGATGACACCCCAACGGCCCCCTCCTCACTCAGCAACACGGACCCCGCGACCTGGAAAGTCGGCAGTGCCCTGCCCGGCCCTGCCCTGCCACCAGTACTCGACACTGGGGCCCTGGGCACTGCACCCTGCCAGCCACCCGTCTGTCCACCTTTCCCTTCCTCTTTCCCTCCATCCCCCCTCCATGCTGGAACCCCTCAACACCTCGAGTCCCCGGGACTGCGATGGAACCCACCTTTGGATCCTCTGCGGGGTTTTGTTGGCTTCTCCAGTGCTGGTGCAGGGACAGCTGGAGGAGCCTCAGAGTGCCCGGTCCGTTCTACACATGCCGGGGGAAGGAGGCGTCAGGACACGGCACCGTCCAGCATAAGAACGAGTTCAGATCCCCCAACCAGTTGTTGATCCTGCAGTTCTCGCAGGTGGGCTGGGAGGGATGGATGGACAGACGGACACGCCAGGTGTGATTCATCATCTCTTCCCCATGTCCCTGTTTGGACAGCTCCGGGGGTTGCAGCAGCGTCTCTCGCCCCTCTACACCCTGCTCAGCTGCACCCTGCCGCTGTCCACACCGGAAGCACAGGCAGTCCTACCCGCATGGAGCCCCAGAGCAAGGCCGGGCACGGCTCTGAGCGGGAGGAGCACGCACGTGCACAGGTGGGTGCACACG
>CM053401.1:764891-1042046 GCA_028644305.1 Xerus rutilus
TGCTCTTAGGCCAGGATCCCCTGGGAAGATGGTCCAATGGCTGCCAACACGCCCACCCCAGGCGGACAGGTGGGTGTGGCTGGGCCCAGCATGGTCGTTCCTGCCAAGCGGGCAGCGTTGGGGCCCCGCCTAGTCAGCCTTCGGCAGCGGCACTGAGGCACAGCTGGCAGCTGACAGCTCCGGAGGCCCTTGTTAGGAGCAGCTCCCCGCACAATTAACACTGGCGCCCTCTCTGTGTTCCTCCACGTGCACAGGAAGCAGCTGTCCCTGCCCCTGTGCGGAGGTAAACTCCGAGTCTCCATAAAATCAATGGGCTGTGACACAGCGAGACCAGCGTGGAATGTCACCGCCACGGCTCAGGGCAGCATGGGGCGGAGGGCAGCAGCTGCTGGAGCAGACGCACAGCCGGACGCGGATGACACTCCGCCATGGCCGTGGCCCCCGCCGCTCGCACTGCCCTGCGCCCTGGGACGTGGCTGTTCCAAAGCCACGCGTTGCAGACCCTCCCTGCTCTCCTCCAGGCAGCACCCTGGACGGCACTGGTGGCCATGGGAGCTCGGGGCCCTGGACTCGCCCTCCTCCCTGTGGTGGGTCTCTGCAGAAGGGCGGCCCTCCCTGCCCACAGCCCCTGCCCAGGTCCCTGAGTGGAGTCCACGGGCCACACACCCTGAAGTGGGGGATCCTGAGTCCTTGCCACCCTTGCTTTCAGATGTCAGAAGCACAGACTGGGCCAAGGTTCAGCCCCTCCCCCCACAGCTGGACGTGGCTGTCACCAGCCAAGCAAGCAACCGACCACCCAGCTGCACAGCCAGGGGCGCTGCCTTCCGCCCCTGAGGCAAGCACTGGGCCTCCTGGGCCAGCCCCACAAGGGCCTGGGCTCTATGCCACACCACGTAGCTCCCTGCCAGGCCAGCCTCTGGGCCTAGGGCGGGGCTGGCAGCCACAGGGCAGCTCCCCTGAGAGCCGAAACAGCCTGGTGGCCCACAGCACTGTGCTCACAATGGCCTCAGGAGAAAACTGCGCCAGGAGCTGCAGAGCACAGAGACGTGGAGGCAGCCTTCCCAGGCCCTCCAGCCCGGACGGTCTCCAATCCGGGACATGGTTTAACGACCACGCGCTCCAGGGTGTGAGCAGCAGCAGGCCACAGGACATAGGCCAAGCTTCCTCGTTCCTAGATTCACAGTCCAGGCCCAGCATGTCCTGGGTCCCAGGCCCGCCCCCATCCACCCATCGCACTCCGGCCTTCCCAGGCTGTGCAGTCTCCCTGGGGAGCTTGGCCAGAGGACATACCCGCTGGCTCCCCGCGTGACCCCCCAAGACGCCAACCCAATCCCTGGCACCGCAAGTGACTTCACAAGGTACCGGGGCTTCACAGCTGTTTGAGCTAGGGTCTCACGGTGGGGAGATTTCCCGGCAGGCCTGAGGAATCAGAGGGGTCCTCATAAGAAAGGGCAGCCTGAGACATCATGGCTGACCCAAGAGGTTGCAATGATGAGGAGGGGCCTGGCCACAGCCAGGCCGAGGCACGTGGGCAGCCCCCAGGTGCCGAGAAAGGCTGAGAGGCTTCTTGCCCCCAAACCTCAGGAAGAACGCACCTGCCTTGGGCATAGGCTCTGACCTCCAGAGCTGTCTGAACGACCCTGGGGAGCCACCACGCTGCTGGTCATTTGTTACAGTGGCAGCAGAAAGCTGTCCTGGGTCACTGTCTCCGGGACAGTGATTTCTCTTTACAAAAAGATTCCGAGGGATTCTGTTTCCACGCCAGGAAAGCCTCCACCTGGACAGGCTGAGGCCCTTCCCGACACTGCTGATGGGACAGATGTCATAGACCCTGGGAGACGAACGTGCCTCCACCTGCAGCCTGGGCTGAGCCTGTCAGCCAGAGCGCGCGTCAGAGGAAACACAGGCTGGCGATGGCTCAGGGCAGAGCATGGAGGGGGAGGCCCAGCTGGAGCCCGGCTCTGTCACCTGGCTTGGGGCTGTTCCACCAGACGGTCCTCCTCATCACTGGGCTGAGGTTGCAGACAGGGGCTCTCGCACACTGAGCAGGGCCTGGGGGCTGACTGGGGGCAACAGCAAGCTGGGCCTGGGGTCAGATGTGCGGGTAGGTGGTGTGGCTCCTGGGGACCAGACACGGACCTTCTGAGCCTGTTTCCATGTGGGGCCAGGGTTGGCTTCGGCTTTGGTGGGTTGCTGAGACTCATCCAGGATATGGTGGTGGTCTCCTCTCCTGGGGGGTGTTGCTGGGTAGGAGCCGGGGCACTGGAGGAAGGCTACGTACTCTCTCCCTGTCCTGGGAGCCCACTGCAGGACGGTCCGTGCCCCAGTCTTGGGGCCTTACGGCGGCAGCCACCTCCATGACTGAGGCTGACAGCGTCACCTTGCCCCAGCCTTGGGACCTGTATGGCAGGCGGCCACCTCCATGACTGAGGCTGACAGCACCACCTGCAGGTACTCCTGGGGTTCCCGCTGCTCCATGCTCCTGGCCAGGGTCTCTGGAGGACAGTGCTAGCTGGCTGGAGATTCATCTGAGGGTGAGGGGCATGATGGGGGCGGGGCGGGGCCACATGCCACGTGGGGTCTGTGGCTGTCTGCTGGCAACTCCTCCAGCAGTGGAGTGCAGAGGGCAGCGGGGCCCCGGCAAAGAGGACACTGGGCAGAGGAGCCAGGCACTGGGTCCATAGACAGTAGTCGTGTGGCCAGACGAGGCTGGGCAGACAGGTGGCCCCACATGAGAGCCAGCGTCCTCCCCCTAGCCTGGCATTGCCTTGTGCTGATGTCCCAAGCCCCGGCTGGCACTAATTTATTGCAAATTGTTTGGGGAAAGTCAGTTTAATTAAAATCTAAATGCAAGTCCCAGGAGGCCCCAGGCCTGGCGGGGCAGCGAGAGGCAGCATCTCAGAATGAGAGTGGCTCTCAGGCTCCTGTGCTCCGAAGCCACCGAGATGGTGAAATTTATTCATGGAATTCACACTCCAGTGGTGTAAATAAATGCTGGGCTGCGGCACCCGAGAATTGCACGGATCCTGAGCTGGAGCTGGGGTGGTGCAGAGACTGTTTCTTCCCTCATAAATCAAAGTACAGTGGAGTCGCTGGCGGCAGGGGCCAGCTCGGGCCATCGACCCGATGTGGCTATTTGGTGGTGACTTAAATAACTGCAGAAGCACTTGTCTGGCCTTGTTTTGGGGTGGACACTTCAAGACCAAGAAGCATGAAGGGCCCTCCCAGTGTGCCACCTGGTGCAGGGCCAGGGGAAGCCCAGGGACATGGTGCCTGGTCTGCTGTGCCCCACGCAGTGTGGGCAGAAGAGCACGTCACAGGAAGAGGTGGACGGGGGAACAATGGCGGGCGGGCGGACAGACAGCTGGATGTACAGCTGGTTGTGCTGACTGAGGTATAGTGTGGGGCCGGGCGGGATCCAGCAGGCCCGGGAGGCTGGCCTCCTGCTCCTCTCTGGCTGGCCGTGGGACCCCCTCCTCAGAAGGCCACGTCACCCCTAGGGTTCTGTCTGCCCCTCAGACAGCACTGGAACAAAATGTCATTTCTTGGTGCAGGAAAGCACAGCACCCCAGTGGTCACCAGGGCCCAGCTGAGGGGGCTGCCGGCTGCCCCACACCCCCCTGCAGTGCTGCCTCCACCCATCTCCCTCCACCCCCGGCCCCAGCGCCCACTCCACCTGTCACCCTCACCGCAACTGCAGTTGAACATACAGTGGTGCTTTTGCCGGGACCTGCTGAGGAGCATGATCAACGGTGATCCATGATCAAAAGAAACCACCAGGGTGGAGAGAAAGGGCCCTGCTGAGGGTGCCTCTCCACCGCCTCACCAGGTTTCTCCTGAGACACCAAACAGCACAAGGCCTGGCTGTGGCCTGCAAGATTTGGGGAGAGCCGGCCATGGCCGCCTGGCCAGGCCACAGCCCAGAGCACATCTGTGCACCTCTGGAGACAGTCTGCTAGTCGGCTGCATATCCTGGACCAGCCCTGGGGTGCCCCACTGCCCCACTCGGCCTGGGGCCGAGTTCAGCACCATCCAGCCTGGCCGGGGCTACCTGGCACTTTTGTGTGGCCCCGACACCATGGCAGTGCTGCCCCAGGTGTGGCCACATGTGTCTGAGAGGATGGTCCCGCCAGCACTCGCTTCCAAATGTGATTGCAGCTCCCACCAAGGATGGGGAAAGGGGGACCCACAGCACAGCCCCAGGCTGGGCAGCCCTGCCCTCCTTCTGCTGGGACCACGGGCAGAGGCCCTGTGCCTGTGGCACCAGCAGGGACTGGCAGCGGAGCGCTGGGCGCGCGGCGTTGTGTGCTGATCTGCATTCACGGCTTGCCAGGCGCCCCTCCCACCTCGAGTACACGTGCCGTTTTTATGCAAGATTGAACAACGTAACGGCCTGAACAAGTCGGATGACAAGACTTTAATTGCTATTTTTCTCCCTCCATCCCTCAGGAGAGCAATGTGCAGACATCTAGAGAGGAATTCCATAAAACAGGAGGGAAAGCGATTCGGGAAGTTGCGTGGACATCTGTCTTCTACGCTCCGCCAGGACGGCAGCACCTCTGGGCAGGAGACCCCCGTGGCTTCTTCAGCACGCCTTTGGAGACTGTCCAGGGCTGTCACTGTGGGCACAGAGATGGGAAGCCCTGTCAGGGACCCCGGGGCTGCTAAACGCCAGATTCTAATCCTCTAAGGAGCTGGGGACATTCCCCACTTGGGCTGGGGGTCCTGTCCCCAGCTCTCTTTCAAGTTATACCAGCTCAGTCGCCCACTCAATCCTGCAGGCATCGAGTGTCTGCCAAGCAGCCTCTGTACCAAGCTACAGGATGGCCCTGTGGACACAGATCACCAGACAGCAGTGGGCTTCTGGCAGGGGCAGGAAGATGGCAGGGCCCAGCTGGGACCTGGGACGGCTGGGACAAAGTGCACCAAATAGTCCCTGCTGTGGCTGATCCTGGGGCAGCATGGGGGCAGGCACAGAGACCAGGAGAAGGGAGGGTGCGGGGCCAGGCCCCAAAAGCCCCCAGCACCTTCCGCTATGGGCAGTGGGGTCTAGAGACGTGTGTGTGATCAATACTGTGTGAGCAATCGATGCCGTCAATACTCATCTGCCGCGAAGACCTGCGGGTCCCGTCCGCGGAAGCACATTCTGTCTGGAAAACGCACGGCTTCTGTGGGGGAGGGGCATGGCAACAATCGCTCGTGGCTGGGACTCGGCATGAGGTGGCTCCTGGAGAATGCAGGCCCAGGCGGCCACCAGGCCCGCTCCCCGGCCGCGCCCTTGGAGGCCCAAGAGTGCGGCCACCGTGTTCCTTGTTCATTCACAACGTGTTCAAAGGACTCTTTAAGGTTAGAATTTTCCTTTTAAGGGATTGCTCAGGGAGTGAGCTCCCCTGAAGGGCTGCCCACCTGCTGACACCTCTCATTAGCCACCCCCTGCCGGGCTGCCAACACACAGGCTGAGGTCCGCAGACCTTGGTCCTAAACAGAGGGGAGTGGACAGGAGGAGGCAGGAGCAGGCAGTGGCCAGGGGCTGGGGCCAGGTGCACAGGAAGGGGAAGGAGGCCAAGTCAGTGGTGGGTGCTTGTGCAGGGGTCTCGGCCTGTGGGGGCTGGGCCGGATCCTGGGCACCTTTCTGACCTCCAGATATTTGCAAATGGGGAAACTGAGTCTGGAGAGAGCCAGAGGCAGGGTAACTGGCACCTGAGCCTCCTGTCCCCAAGCTGGGAGCTTAGAGCCCCTCACCTGCCCCCAGCGTGGGCTGAGTGGGGCCTCTGTCCACTGCAGCATCTGGGCACTTGTCCTGTGGCTGAGGTCGCCCAGACCTGCCCTGGGTCCAGCCTGGTGCTGCCCACAGTGTCAGTGGGAAAGCCCAGGCTCAGACCTCAGGGAGCGCCCCGTCTAGGTGGGCTCACAGTCAGGCTCTCACACACGGGCAGCACAGAGGCCCCACACACAGACACGGACATGCCCGTGTGCACACACTCAGACACACCTGCATAACTGTGCACTCAGACGTACAATGGAGGCACGCACACCTGCTGCGAGAGGCCGGCCGAGTGCAGCTTTCCATGTGCAGGGAAGGGCCAGAGCGCAGCCACTGGGCCACAGCGGCAGAGGAGGCTCCCGAGGCCTCCTCAGGGGAGTGCATGGCGTGGCCGCGGGCTCAGTGGCTGGGGTGTGTTTCTAGGGCCCAGCTAAAGCACGCAGCTGGGCAGCAGCCAGGGAGCCCCCGCATCCCAGCCTTGGCTCCTCGTGGCTGAGCTGGGAAGGGCTCTGGCCCCAGGAAGAGGCAGCGCAGGAGCTGCTGGCGGGGGCTTTGAGGAGGGGGTGGGGCCGTGGCAGGGAATCTCGTGCCCAGCAAAGGAAATATTGAAATTCAATCATTTCCCAGGGTTGGGGGAACTCCCCGTCCTAATTAGACTGCCAGGACTCCTGGGCCCACCGTCGGAGAGGCATGTTCAGGAGGGAGGAGGCGGACGCTGCCCTTGGAAGGCGGATGTGCGCTGTCCCCTTTGACGCCTCTTCTGCAGGCATGAGCACTCGTCAGGTCTAATTAGGGCCGAGCCTGCACCTCCTGTCCTGAGGCACAAATCCATATTCACGGGCTGGGGCAGGGACCAGCCAGAGGCCTGAGCTGCTGGGGCAGCGGAGGGAGAGGAGCTCCCGAACACCACGCACACACCTCCTGCTCCTGGGCCACCAGCTCCATCCTCACTGTCCTCCCTCCCCCACCCCAGAGGAAGGCTCTGCTTCTAGGAGCCGAAGGTGCCAGGAAGGAGGCCACAGAGCCACACACACAGTTTAAAGAAGAGTCTGCTCACAGTGACTCTTCGTAGCACACAGCCACAAATTAAAGCAGCATGCCGGAAGGAGGGCAGCCCCTCCTTTTGCCACTGAAGCCTGGGCCTTTACCCCGACAGGAGACAGGATCCTGCACACCTATCCTGAGAACGGGGGTCACAGCTGAGGGCAGGGGGACGGGGCAGAGAACTCTGGGGACCGGGAGGAGATAGGACTCCCACATGGGAACCATGGCTGTCCAGGGCCTGCCTCCCTCAGCCGCTCACCCCAGAAATGCAGACTCCCTGTGCCGAGCCGCCTCCAGCAGGGACAGTGCCTCATCGGATCCAGTCATTTACACTGAAGCCAGGTGCTCAGCTGGACAGCGAGGCTGCTGCGCCCGGAGCCCTGGCCCCACGCCCTGTGCGCCCCTGGGACAGCCCCACTCACCTCTGTTCTGGAGTCATTCACGGGGACACACGTGCTCCCAAGGTGGCCGGCTCCTCTTCCAGCCACCTTGAAGACCAAGAGAAGGTACGTGGGCTCTGGACGCGGCCATGGCACAGCCGCACACTGGGAGTCAGGGCAGACCCTCCGTGTCCCAGCAGCTCTGTGTGGCCCTCCTCACCCACCTCATGTGATCCCTTCACGCCTCAGGCCCGAAGTTCCATGTCCCCACAGAACTTCCTGTAGAGTTTCTTGTACTGCATTTTTGTTGGTGAAAACTTCTTTCAATTTCTTTGATTTGAATATTTCTTCACTTTCATCTTTTATTTTTTTAGTAATTTATTTTTCCACTTTCATCTTTTGAGAATGTTTTATATGTATTTTTCCTCTTTAGTAGGTTAACAATATTTCTCCGTCCTTTGGCCCTCTGGGTTTCTCATGAGAGGTCAGCATCCACTCAGATCACAGGATCGTCATTGTGCTCCCCTCCCCCCAGCCCAGTGCAGGGGGCTGTTTTCTGTGGCTGCTCTCAAGATTATCTTTGGCATCCGCTTCGGCACAGGTTCTGCTGTGTTTGTGGACTTGGGGTTTCTGAGCTTTTAAAGCCCATAAATTGGTACCTTTCATCAACTTCAGGTAGCTTCACCCGTGATTTCTCAAGTAAAACTCTGCCCACCTGCCCTGCTTCCTCCTGGGCTCCAGCATCACCTGTTTCCAGCCCCGGAGGCACTCTGGACCTCACCCTCCCCTCTCCACGTGCAATGGCCCGTGGGTCTCCTCGACCCCCTCTGCCCGGGTCCCGCTCTGCTCTGAGCCCTCCAGGGGACCCTGGGCTTGTGATTGGCATTGCTAGTTCTCTGTTCCTCTGGTTTCCTCATGGTTCCTGCTTTTCCAGGGTTGCCAGGCCTTGTTCTTCATTATTATTATGCGTTTTTGACATCACTGGGCATATGAATCGCAGTGGATCCAGTGCCCTCGACGATATAGAGTGACCTCCTGGTCACCAGGGTCACCCATGGGCTGTCTTTCTTTTCCCGAGAGAGGGCCCAGGTTCCTGTCTCCTCCTGTCCTTTGGGATCATACCCTGGGCTGTTAATGCAATGTCGCAGAGTCCCTGGGGTGACTAGTCCAGCTCACCATCTTGGCGTGACGCCTACGGCTGGTTGTCGCCAAGGTCGGGGCCCCGAGCCAACGACCCTGGTGGTGAAGCGTCAGAATCAGACCTTTGAGGCTTTTTTGTCACTGAGCGGCACTGGTCCCAGCCTTCTGGACTCCGCTGGGTGCTGTGGGTTTGTGAGGAGCTCCCCTGTGTCCCTGCCAAGCTCCTGGTTGAGGCCCTCACCCTATAACTCTCGAGGCCGGGTCTCTGTGGCTGAACAAGGTCCCAAGGGTGGGGCCTGGCCTGAGAGCCCTGCGGCCCATGGGACGAGGGAGCCCCTTCCCCACGCAGGACGCAGTGAGAAGGCCGCACCCAGGGGCCAGGACGCAGCGCCAGAGCCTGCAGGTGCCCACTGTGACCTCAGTCTCCAGCCTCAGGGATGGCCTGCAGATCCCTGTGTGGCACTGCTATGTCCATCTGCGGCGCCCAGGAGCCCTCCGCCGCCTGGCATGCCCCCTCTCCCGCTCTGTCCACTCTGGCATTCTCAGCCTCTGCTTCCCCTGCCCTCTGCCTGGCCTCGTGGGGCTGCCTTGGCCCTCGGGCCAGAGTGTCCCTGGCCACGGTGCCCTTTTGGTGCCTTGCCTGGGCGCTGGCCCGTCTCTACCTCTCTGACTCAGCAAGACCCAATGCCCACCGGGCGCCCCGTCCCACATGCACCAAGAAGCACCCCACGGGAACCTGCACACATGGGCTCGCCTCGTCCCCTCCTCGGGACCAAGCCCGGCACCTAGCACCCCACGTCCCTGTCTTCTGCTGGACTCGAGGCGCTGCCCAGGCCTGTGCCGCGGGAAGGTCCTCCTGGAGGCCTCACGTGGTGGAGCTGCCCGGGCTCCCTTCCCATCCGGCCTCCTGGGCTCCGCGTGACGCACACGGTTTCCACTGTCCCTCTGCACGGCGCCAGGGTAGGGCCATGACCAGCTGGTGTGTCCAGCTGCCTATCCTAGTCCCTGGCTGGCCTGGCCTGGTGCTGGGAATGGCCGTGGCATCTGCAGGCGTGATTTGGAAGCCGTGGGCTCCCCTGGGCCTTGCCAATAGGCGGAGTTGCCCCGACAGGCCGCGGGCGAGCGTGCCCGTGTGTGCCCCATGCCCTCGTCCAGGCAGTGCTTTCCCTCACTACCAGGTCACCTGGGGTCACCTGGGTCACAGTGGTCACAACTGCCCACTGCGGATGTGCACCCCTCTCTCAGGCACTCAGGGCATCCCGAGACCCCGGTCCCTGAAGGCGGGCCAAACACCCGTCTGTTTTCTCTGCCGCTCGCTCTTTCCAAGGCTCCAAGTCCTTGCTAAGCCTGGGTGTGAGGTGCTGGCCCCGCCCCAGCCGCGTCGCCTGTGGCCCCCCAGGGCCGACCCTCTCCCTCGTGGGTGGCACAATGGTGTTCTGTTCAATTATTATTATTTATTTTTAATGTCGAGCCATCGCCACATTGAGATGGTCCTGAATTACGATTCCGCCTGCAACTCGCCGTCCTTCCCTGTTTCCACGGCAGGTTGATAGGCAGGTCTTTTATTTCCTCATATAAATCATTGATAAGAGTATGAGACACTACGGGGCTGACGTCAGGCCTCCCTGCAGGGTGACACGGGGCCATTAGCTGACTCCCTTTGTCTGTGATCAGATACAATAGGCGGAACCCGCTAACACACCGCCTGGGATGTGTTTCCCATTTCACCCTTGAGGGTGACACAGCAGACTCCAAACGCCTGCTAAAATCAACAGCCACCAGCCCATCCGCTGGGCCAAGGACCGTGACAAGAAAAGACAATGAGGTCAGTCTCAGACGACCAGCACCTGCGAGCCGTGCAGGCGGAGTGGAGGCCGGGGGCTGCCAGCTAGAAGCACTGGCTGGCTGCTCCTCTTCTCTGGGAATAAGTGCACTCCACACGCTGGTATTTTAAGAAGCAGACGGGGGCCTTCATATCAGAGCAGGCTCCCCTCCTGTGCAGAGGCAGGTTGCCTAGCAACAGCATCACCACGTCATCACCAGCCACAGTGTCTGGGTACACGGGGCGGAGCACAGTGAGGGTCTGGGGAGGAGCAGGGCCACTCGAGAGAGACTGGTTAGGCAGGCGGGGCTTCCTGGAGGAGGCCAGGCCTGACCTGTGCTCCCTCGGTTGGTCACCAGCAACAAGGGGGGAGGGGGTTCCAACTCGGGACGAGTCCTGGAGGAAGGCTGTCCTGTGGGCACTAGGGACAATATGAGCTCCCTACCCTGGGACCTCCACCCTGGCAGGGCCCTAGTCCCTAAGTGGCAGCCTGGAGAGGCCCCAGGACGTCTTCATCTGGGGTGAGGGACGAGAGTTGGGCAGCTCAGTCTGGGTGGGAGGTGCCCTTGCTGGGGAGGTGGCATGGAAGCCATTCTGGTGACCGGAGGAGCTGGTCTTCAAGGACCTGCCCCAAGGAAGCCAGAGGCCAGAGGGAGGGTGGGGCAGGCATGAGGGAGACTAGAGTGGCCAGGGCAGCTCCTGGCTGCTACAGAGAGGGGACAGTCAGGGTGGAAGGAGGCTGCCGGCTGGAGGAGCTGCAGGCCACCAGGGCAGTGCTATGGGCGATGAGGTCCCAGACCGGGACCTGGTCTCCCTCACAGGTGACCCCCAAAGTCCCCACTGAAGAGGTGCAGAGCAGGAGGCCAGGTAAGAGGGATGGGGCCGCCAGCCTCCAGGAAGGAGACCATAGCCATTGCCACCTGATGCCCTTACATGGGGTCAATTATTGGCTGGGCCCACCCAAGCCAGCCCTGGTCCCCTGTCTACTTGGCTCAGGTCTCTCTCTGCCCCCTACTCTGGCCCAGCTCCTCAGCCACATCCCACAGCCACCAAAGGCACTCAGAAGGACACTGGCCCAGCCAGCAGCCCAATTCCCACCCCTCCTAGGATGTTCCCACAGGCTCTCAGGACATCCACCTGGGGCCTTCGACCTTGGCCACTGCTGTCCCCACATCCACCTGCCCCTCCTGCAAGGGTGGCCCTGGCTGTCCCTGCACCCTCCTCCCCATGCTGTGCTACAGCCTCGCCCTGCTGAGCGCCTCTGGTCTGTAGACCCCAGGGTGCAGTGGCCTCCACTACGGCCAGCTCTGGAGCCCCACGGCCCCTGGCTGCAGTGTTTCTCAGGGACTGGCTAGGTCCCCAGCTCCGGAGGGCCATGTACACACCACTGCCCTCCAGGTGTCCTCAGAGGCTCATGCACCTGGCAGGACGAGACTCCCCTGGGGTGGGGCTGCTCCAGGCAACTGCTACCAGGACTCAGGGCCTCCTCACTCTGCTGGAGACCCAGGCCCAGGGAGGAGACAGGTCAGGGCCACGTGTAGCTTCCCAGCTTCCCTGCCAGGAGCAGCCACCACTGCATGTGGCCTTAATTGACAGCAGCAAAACAAACATTTGCTCTGGTGAGCCAGCTGAGTTAGACGCACAGCAGTATTTTAATTAAGCCTTGTGACTGATGAATCTCAATAAAGCAGCTGTTCTGGAGGGTTCAGGTATATAAATAACAACATCAGGCGGGCAGCCGGGTGGAGCCACACACGCTGTGGGAGCAGGCAGGGCTGCCCAGGCCAGGAGCGCTCAGGGCTGCAGCCCACGGGGGCCCTACCTCACGGGCCTCGGAAAGGCCAGCTGGTGGCTCTGGAGGAAGAGCTCCCTCCGGGTCAGGCTTGGGGACAGCCACAGGGAAGAATGGAGACCAGGAGAACCAGCCAGACCAGGCCTTGCAGTGCAGGACATGGAGGAGAGGCCATGGCAAGACCCCTTGGGAGGGAGAATGGCAGGTGGGAGCTAGTCCTGACCACTGCATGCCCTCAGCCCATCCCCAGGGGACACAGGTCCATCACCAGGACGGCCCAGCGGAAACCTGGGCCCTGGCCAGCAGGACTGGCAGTGCCATGGGAAGCCAGGCACAAGAGGAGAGAGCCTGTCTGTGGCTTAGATGGGCAGGGGTCCTGCCGAGTTAATATGAAATGCTAGGCTCTGCCCTCTCCCAAGTGGATGGAGGGGCAGGAGCCTGGGAGGTGGCCTCAGGGAGGAGGCCATGTCAGCTGGGCCCGTGCCTTCTGGGTGCAGTCCCCACAAGGGTGGTGCTACAGCCGAGGCATCCAGGTCAGTGACCCTACAGAGACGGGAAACCCTTAGGTTCATTCTCCAGTACCAAAAATACACACACACACACACACACACACACACACACACACACACACACACACGTGTCACCGTGCTAACAAGCAGGCGTGTGCTCTGCAGGGGCCGGGAGGCAAGTGGAGCCGGCACTGTCAGGAAAGGGCTTGGCCTCCACCTGGGGACTTCTACATGGGTCTCCCCAGCCCTCGCCATTGGCTTCCTACAGCAGAGGAGCCTTCTGAGGGCCCCTCAGTGCTGGGGCCCTCTCTGTCCTCCCACACCTGACCTCAGTAGCCTGGGGACACTGCCAAGTGCATTTGAAACTATGAGATTAGCACTGACCTGGTGTTCAGAAAAAAATCAAGTCCTCCCAAATCACAGGGCCAAGAAAGATGAGGGCCGTGTGCAGCGATCCATAGCGGGCGCTGCAGTGCCCCTAGGTGGGCTCTGGAAGAGGATGACCTGGGGCCACTTGGGTTGGGTCCCTTGAGTGGTGGGGGCTGTGGCCACCGACTGCCCCTCCTGGAGCAGGCGCGGCTCTGTCCCGGTCATGCCTGCCTGTGTCTCTATCACACCTCTGGTAATAAACGGGGCATCTTGAGCGGGCCATCAATTTTGGCGAGATTGGCTTTTTCCAGGGCCTGGGCCCCGTGTGCTGCCTCTGGAGCGGATAAACACCACGGCTGGCCTTTGTTCTGGGCTTCCGAGAGGACATTTGTCACGGAGATTTATTCCCACTTGCTGGCCAGGAGCTACGGCACCTCCTCCCTCCATCCCTTTATCTCCTGGGGACGCTGGCTCACCTTGAGCCCTTCTCCAGGAGGGGCTCCCCCGGGGCTCAGGGGTCCCAGAAGTGAGGACATGGCATATGGGCACTAAGTCCTGCCTTGCTGACCTGGGCCGGGGTGGAGTGGGCCTGGGAGGCTCTTGCTGGAAGCAACAGTGAGCACATGTGTGTCCGGAGTCCAGGGCCTGTCCAGGGCAGGGAGAAGATTGAGGCCCCTCAGAGACCTGCTCTTACAGAGGGGCTGGTGAGTCAGGGGCAGGTGGGCAGTGGGTGCCCACCCTGGGAGCCCAGGAGGCCTGTGGACTGTGCAGAAGGTCTGAGCACCTGTCCACTGCCCTGTTGGTGGTCCCTGCCCTTTTATTGGGGGGCTCCCTAGGGATTTGGGGCTGGGCAAATACCAGGGTCAAGGACATAAATGGGGACACTACCAAGGGCAGTTAAGTTAGAACTTGGAGACTTGCCCAGATGTAGTGTCCAGAGAAATCAAAGTCCTCCAAAATCACAGGGCCAAGAAAGGAAGACTGTCAGCACACAGGTGAGGCTGGCCCTGTGGGAGGGACTGTCCAGGTCATGGCCAGCTGCAGCCCCTGCCATCACGGGCCCCTCACCTTCAGAGCAAGCCTGGTGGCCCCAGGGCAGCTGACTTGAGGGCCTGGCCCAAGTTGGTCTGGGGCTGGAGCAGCCCTGTTCCTGCAAGGTGGCCCTCCCCTGCTCCTCACCACGGACAGCAGCCCCTTCCTCTCCTGACCCTGCCCACAGCAGCAAGGCCAGAAGGTGGGAGGATTGGGTCGTCTGAGGGACCCAACAGACTGTGCCTGGCACAGGATCAGTGGACCCTGTGGGACAGGGTCAGGAGCCAACCAGGAGCACTGCGGGAAGAGGGATGGAAGGACAAGGCAGATGTTCTCGTGTTGTGTCCGTGCTCGCCACCGGCTTCCCCAGGCAGGCGGGCCGTGCAGTCTAAACCTGGGGTGTCCCTGGTCAGGAGTGGCCACTGCCTGGGGGGCCTGCCTTCTGCATCCTCCCGCTGTTCCAGGCGCAGGCCCTGGCTCCGTGTTCCCTTCCTGGGCACAGGTCCTGGGGAGGCCGCGGGCCTGGCTTCCTTCAGGCCAGGCTTTGCGGGGAGCCCCAACAGGAGACCCCAGGCCCCACCTCCTCCTGCTGCAGCTTTGACAAGCGCGTTCTAAGAAATCATCACTTCAGCAGCGCTTCAGCCTCCCCAGCAGGAGTGGGTGCGCGATGCTCACTTGGAATCTTCTCTCCAGGTTTCACATCAGCAGGGGCGTTTGCTTCACGCCCAGCGCCAGCTGTGTCTGTCGTCTTTGTTCTTGATCAGACTCACCAGAGCTTCAGAAAGTGCTTTCAAAGCATTCTTTATTGTCATTAGCACATCACCACTGTGTGCGCTCCGGGGCTGCGTTGTGACTCCCCTGATCCACGACACCTGGCGGAAGGGTTCCCTCAAGCTGATGAGCGTACCTGCCGTCTCACCGCGCTGTTCTTGTGGTGCAAATGTTAAGAAAGCTATCCTCCGAGCAATTTTGGAACATGCGACACGTTCCCACTAACTGCTCACACGCAGCGACTCAGGTCCTGCCGGAGAGCCAGCGTCCGGCCGCGGGCCTGGCCCGTGTGCTCGTTTCCCAGGTCATTCGTTTCTGCTCGTTTCCCTCTCTCCTCCCCCGTGCTTCTCCTTTCCACTTACCCAGCGTGGTGTCCCACCCCTTCACTTGCAGACTTTCTCCTTCGCCAGCGGAACCCCCTGAGCTGACTGCTTCTCCCCCACGTGCCGTCACGGGCAGGTGGGCCTGGCACGTCACTGAGCACTTCCTCGTCACTCAGTCACAACGCACCTTCCATCACTATCATCCTATAGTCCGAGGACACGTTGTCCCTGGCCGGGCTGCAGGGCACGCTGGCTCCGCAGGCCCTCACGTCAGTCTCCACGGGTGCATCTCGCCCTTGGGGACAGACAGTGCCATGTGGGTCCTAAGGTGACATCTACCACACGGAGGCCTCCTGTTCCCTCCAACTCATGGTCTCAGTAGCCACGTGACTTAGAAGATCTGGGCAGGTGTGAGTGGGAAAGGCAGAGTGGGAAAGTCTTGAGGTCCCAGAACGCTCCTGTCTGCAAAAGGGGAGACCTTGCTAGCTACTTGTGCTTGTGTTTTTGTTGTTGTGGTTTTTGGCACCAGGATTTAAATCCGGGGGCACTTAACCACTGAGCCACATCCCCAGTCCTTTCTATTTTTTTGAGACAAGGTCTTACTAAATTGCTTAGGGCCTCACTAAGTGCTAAGGCTGGCTTTGAACTTGTGATCCTCCTGCCTCAGCTTCTGGAGCCACTGGGATTACTGGTGTGCAGAGGGAAGCCAGGGTCCACGCATGCTGGACAGGTGCTCTACCACAGAGCCGCACCCCAGCCTCCCTTTGGAAGGAGTCAGGCAAATGCCTACCATAAAATGAAACCCAGTGTCATTGTTTAGAGGAGCAGGTGTCCCGCTGGTCTGATCTGGGCATGGTTCAGACCAAGGACACTCCCAAAGATGTAGGGCAGATGAGGCTGGCCACCCGAGGAGCTTTCAGGGAGCAGGCTTGTTTGAGCTCCAGCAGTCCAGAGCCTAGTGCCTAAAAATCTCTGGACTGCGAATCTGGAAATGCTTTTAGATTCATCTCAGGGCGGTTACACGGCAGTGGGAGGGGGAGGGAGCGTGACGGTGCTCCCTGTGCCACACTCTTAGGCTGGACAGAGGTCTCACGGGTTTTGTCTGCAAACCTGGCAGATACAAGAAAGAGGAAGCTCCAGACCGCACTGAGCTCTAGCAGATCCTGTGAAACCCGGCTGACACTCTGTGACAATCCTTCTCACAAGAAGAGAAGCTGCGTTATGGCAAGGCTCATGGGTGGGGGCGGCAGACTGGACTCACAGCAGGAGGGACTTCACTCTCCACCTGCAGATAGGACGCTGGCCCAGGGGCTTGGACTGCACTCTGCTCAGCCATCTTCCCAGTCCTGCCTCCAGGGAGTCTGAGCCTCTCATGGTGCCCCCAGCGCCCCCGCCCAGGCTGGGCACACCTGTGGTTGCTCTGTCCCCGACAGAGCCCTGATGGCTCCCCAGATGTATTCTCTACGTCACCCCAAAGGGCAGGCTTAAGGGCCCCTGGCACGGGCTGTTTTTATAGCTGGTGAGAAGGGGAAGGGACGCTCAGTCTCAGCCAGAAGGAACACACCCCGGTCAGGAGCAGGATGGGGCCCTCATTGACTGACCAGAGGTGTGTCCAGCAGGGTGAGGAGGGGTGTGGACAGAGGCCGCTCCTCACAGGACAGGAAGGAGGGGACCCGAGGCAAGCAGGCCAAGCAGAGCAGACAGCTGGCCACTCCAGCCCCCTCACCCGCTGGTGGCAGGATGGATGGAAGCCCCTGCAGAGGGGCTGTGAGGTGCCAGAGGGCATTTCCTACGCTGAGCTCCTAGCAGCCACGCTGCAGGCTGTCCCTGGCCTCTGCCCCTGGATGTCAGTAGCCCCACCCACCCTGGCCAGGACAATAAAAAATGTCTCTAGACATTTAATGTCTCCTGAGGGGATGAAATTGTCCCCAGTTGAGAGCCACTTAACTAACTCCTAAATAGAAGAAGGCTGTGAAGATGCCCCAAAGCCTGGGAACGGGAGGTACTGAGTGGGGATGGGAAAGAGGCCGAGTCAGAGGGTCAGAGAAGCCCTGCAGGCCTGGGCCTGCTGCAGAATCCAGCCTGTGCCCGGGAAGAACTGTGCACCACAAGCAACGCTCCAGCCACCAAGAGGCCACGGCCTGCCCGGGCCTTGGGGCGGGCCTTCTGCTCAGGAGACACTGGAAGCCCCTCTGAGAACTGTGGTGCCAGGACCCTCTGAGGCGCAGTGTCCCGGGCAGCCCAAAGGCACTGATAGGCACTGTCCCGGGCAGCCCAGGTTCGTTCCCCACTGGGCAGCGCCAGGCTGAGGAATGGAAGAAAGACCTGTCACCAATGGTGGCCACCTCTGCAAGGTGGGCACAGTGAGCCTCACAAGCCACCAGAGGGTCACTGGGAGAAGATTAGCTTCCAGGGAGACTGAACCTTCCAAGCTGGGGTTGGCATCAGGAGGTCCATTTGGGTCTCTGTGGCTGGAGGCCCAGTGCCTGAGGCAGCAGGGAACAGGGTAGCGAGGGTCATGCAGGGGACGTGCAGGGGACCTCATCCTCGCCCCTGTGGCTGTGTCCCTGGGCTTCACAGTGTTCCTTCCATCCCAGCCCTCTGCTGTGAGGACCGAGTGAAGCCACAGTCTACCCCAGAGGCATCCTGGCCCCTGTGCTGTGCAGGCCCTGTCCTGGGCTCTGGGGCACAGGGGTACATCCCCGCAGCTGGGAGCCTGCGTTCCCAGGGGAGTGTAGCATGGCCCCAGCTCCTGCCCTCGGCGCCCCACAGCTTGGCCTGGTCCACCAGTTCATGCCACATCTCGTCCTTTACCACCTGGCTGTGTCCAGGGAAGTCAGTGAGCACCTGCTGAGGGGCTGTGCAAATGTCACCTCTTCCGAGGGGCCTTCCTGAATTCCCAGTGGGCTGGGCCCAGGGCCTCTGTCCTATCCTGAGGCAGTGCTTGGGACAGAGCAGGGTCTTCCCCAAGAGCTTCAAGGACACTGCCAGCCTTTGTCCCCATCACTGCCCAGCTAGGGACTGTCAGTCTAGTCGTCCCCTTGCAGCATCTGGGGTGGGGGGCAGATCCAGGGCCCCTCAGGTGCTGAATTCCGTACCTGAAGGACTCTCTGGAGAACCAACCGTGCCTGCTGAGACCTAGGGGCCATGTAAGTGGTATTGTTCAGTCAACGATGACAGGAAAGTCTGCCCTTGGGCAGTACAGATACGATTTCTCCCTGCGAATGTTCTGATCCATGAGTGGTTGAACCTGGAGGGCAGTCATGTTGCCATGTGCTGGTGGAGAAGCTGAGGCCAGAGCAGTTGCTTCACTTGGCCAAGGTCGCCCAGCTAGAAGGGGTACAGTCAAGTGCTGGGTGCAGCACCCCAGCAGGCTGGCCTGCAGGTATGGGGCCCAGGCAACTCCCAAGCTTCCCTGCAGGGCCCAGGCTGTCCTCAGCCTCCATGATGTGAAAGGGCCCTTCCAGGTGGACAGGAGGGCTTGGGGGAGGGTGACCTGATGCCATGTAAGCTGCTCTCAGAAGCCTCAGGGTCAAGGCCAGGCCCGGGCCCGCGGGGCACCACAAGGTCATAACCCCTCCTGAGCAGGGAACCCAGGCAGGAGCACCAACCCAGAGAGCACCTCCTGGACACCGACCCGAGCCCTCGCTGGCTGTGCCCCACAATGACCCCAGGGGAGGCGATTCCTGCTCAGCACTGAGACTTGGCAGCAGGAGCCTGTGGCCTTGGCTCCACATAGACCCCACTGCCACCTACAGAGAACTGGGGCAGGGCAGCTGCCCAGGTTGCCGCTCCTGAGGGACACTGACAGGAGGAGACATGGTCTGCACAAGTGCACCCCAACAGAGCCAGGATCGTGGGGCCAGCGTTTCCTGTCCACTCAGCTCCCATGGCCCCCAAGGGCCACCCAGACTCCAGCACCCAGGCCGCAAGCTCAGCTTCCAAGCGGGCAGCCCTGTTCTCCAGGGAGGGCTTCCTACCATGGCCCAGAGTGATCTAAAGTGACCAGATCTGTGCCCGCCCCAAACCACCCCTCTCCCTGCTCCCTGGGCCCCCAGAGCCCGCATCCCACTCCCCCACAGGCCTGGCCCTGGTCACAGCCCCTCCCCGGCATCATCTTCTGGGCCAGCCCCAGCACTGCCGCAAGCTGAGCCACCATCCATTTGCCACGAGAGTGGGCGCAGATGACAGAGGGCTCCCAAGGACCCCTCCCGTCCTCCACCAGGCCAGCGCAGACCGGCCTCCTTGCCCCAGGCCTCAAAGCAATTGAACCCAGTAAGTAATTGCCCTGCCGTTCTTCATGATGGAGTCTGGCCTCATAAAACCCCGGCCATCTCTGGAGAAGGTCGCCCACCTGTGAGGAATGAGGCCTGCATGGGCTCCCCCTGACTCGGGGACGAGGCCGGGTGCAGGTCCCAGCTGCATCACCCCCACCTCCTGGCCAGCCTCGCCCCTCTAGATGGGATCCAAGACTCAGGGCCCGGCCCCACCCTGGCTCTGCCGCCTGCTTTCTGTGGGATGTTGCTCAGCACCTCTGAGCCTTGCCCCACGGCACAGAGGGCAACAGGCATGAGGCGCACCTGGCCTCCGTCCCGAGAGCAGCTGGGTGGTGTGAGGGAGCTGGACTGGTCAGTCAATGACCGGAGGAGTTCCCAGAGGAGCCTTTGCCCTCAGCTCTGGTCGCCAGAGCCTCACCCAGGACAGGCCTGGGGGACAAACCAAGGTCACGTGGGGGCGTCTGGGCCACCATCTCAGCCACGCCTCCTGGGCAGCACATCAGGGTGGGCAGGAGGCTGAGGCTGGGCCCCTCCCCGGCCCCTGCACCACAGCAGAGCCTGGCGGAACCCCCACCTCTGCCGTGGTCTACCTCCATCGCTGTCCCCACCTCTCCCGCCAGCTGACTGTCCTAGACTTGCGTCTGCTCGGCAGGCACAGGCACCCGCCTCCTACCCACGTGTGGCTTCAATGATCTGAAATCATTGGAGACACAGACAGTATTTTAGCTTAGCTCCACCACCATTACGAGTCATTTGACATTCAGCGGCAGTAACAATGAATTTGCTGGATGTTGAGGGTCACATCCTTCCGTGAGAGCCAGCCGGTGCCATCACACACACAATGATGTCCCAGCAGGTCCCACGCCTCCTGCACAGGCCAAGGGCCAGGGGCAACCCTCAACCCCTGAGCCGGTCTGCCCGCCCATTCTGCAAGTTTCCACAGAGAGGACAAAAGGGTTGCAGGGACAAGGACAGCACACAGACCCACAGAGCCCACACCTGGCGAGCTCTCCAGCACTGGGGGGCCGGGGCAGCCCCCACAACAGCCAGGAGGACCGGCAACCCCTGGACTGGTCTGAGTCCATTCCCTCCCACCCTCCTCCCAGACCCGTAGCCCCTTCTCCCTGATTTTTAAGAACCAAATTGGGTCTCCAGTTGCCCTCTCTTGACAGGCCCGTCGGGGCCCCAGCCTGCGCCGTGGCTCACCTGACGCCTCCGGCTCTAGCCCCCTGGTCTCTGCTCCCCACACCAGGCTCCTGTGTGGCAGGACCTCGGCTAAGCCACCCAGGCTCACGGAGGCCTGCAAAGTGCTGTGGCACCTCTGCCCACCCCACAGGGCCTTAGCCGAGGCTGAGGCTCGCAGCCCCCGCAGTGGAGCCAATGTCAGCCCACCTGTGTGCCCCAAGCCCTGCTGCTCCCAGGTCTCCTTCCCACACTCAGGCTCCCCAGATCTCCACACGGGCACTAGGAGGCTGCCTCCACAGGGCAGCCTCCACCGCCGGGTCCTCGCTGTGGGTCCCTGCCTCCCCCAGCACAGGCTGGTGTGTGCTCCCTGGGGTCACCTCCTGGGGACTCTGAGTACTCCAGAGGCCCCCGCCAGGGTGGGCAGGGCCTGGCATCTGGGTGTCACCACTGTAGGGATCTGTAGAATCGAGGGGAGCAGGTAGCAGGGGACCCGCACGGTGCTCCACCCGGCTCCCTGCCCCAGCTCGTCTGCTGCGGGCCAAGTGCCCTCCAGGGGAAGGCCCTAAATGGCCCCGTCCCAAGTGTGGCTGCCCTCGGGTCTGCACCCTGCCCCTCTCTGGGGCCGGGGGCTGGGTCCAGCCTCATGCCCACTCAGGCAGCAGCAGACGTAGCCTGGACTTCACCGTGGGCCAACACCCAGCTTTGGAGTGCAACCCACAGCGTGCGAGACAGGAATGGCAAGGGCTGCTCTACCAGGCAACCTCCACCCAGGGCCAAGGCTTCTGAGAAGATCACTGCTCAGGCGGGGAAAGTCTGCAGAGGAGGAGCCAGGAGCTGGAGGTGGCCTCGTGCGCAAGGTGCAGGAGACACGGCATCCAGGCCACTGGGCAGCACGCAGGCAGCACAAGTGAAAACCGAGGGTCTAAGGAAGGGAGGGCATGCAAGAGGAAAGCAGCGGACACAAGTTACTTCCTGTGAGCACCGTGAGGCCAAAGGCAGCCGTGCGTGCACATTGCCAGGACGGGAGTGGACATTTCTTCATGCAACGACCATTTATTGAGCACCTACTACACAGTGGAGGCTGTTCTTCATGCTAAAGATCCAGCAGGAAAAGAAATGCAGGCAGAATCTTTTGCTTGCACGGAGCTGGCATCCTAATGTTGGGAGCAGGAAAGGGGCTTGTAAGTAGGTCACTCAGGGGGACAATCAGCCTATAAAGGGAGGGAGAGAGACTGGGAGCAGGGAGTATTCCTAGAGAAGGTGACATTCAGAGTCCAGGGATGGAGACAGACATGGTCGGGCTTTTTTACCCTTAACCTGAGGCTCCCTGGCTGATGCCTCTCTGGGAGTGTGCTCAGCCCCAGCCCCAGTGGAGGTCTCTGTCCTGACACTGCCAAGGCCACGTCATGTATCACAGCTGTACCATGGCATCTGAGGGCATGGCCTGGGCATGTGCACGGGGGGCATATGCCCCCAGAAGGGGTCCAGGATACAGCATGGAGATGACTTCAAAGTATTCCAACCTGGTGTCCAGGGAGGGACCCTGTAGGAGCCTGGAGTTGAAGGAATCCAGAGAAGCCCACAGAGGGGAGAGAGGGCGGGAGCCTGGGGGCAGAGATGGCAGGTGCCACAGCGTGCAGGGAAGGGGAGCAGCCCTGGCAATCTCACAGAGGATGCCCCTGATGGAGGAGGGCTTGGGGACCTGGGGTTGGCCTTACCTGCATGTGCCACCAAAGTCAGGGCAGTGTTGACAGGCATGGCTGCCTCCTGCCCCCTGGACAGTCCCTCGTGAGACTGTTGGGCTGACACTTGCCTCCCCAGGGACATGAGCCTGGTGATCTCCTGGTGTGTCCCCAGCCCCCGTTGCACAGGGGCACTGGGCTGTAGTGTGGAGTACAGACGTGGCTCTTCCCATGTGCTGGGCCCAGGACACCTTTGTCCAGCTGGGCATGGCTGGAGGGCACCCCAGGAGAAGGCTCGTGGAGTGGAGGCGAGCAGGCAGAACTTCACATAGTGAGTCAGCGATTGCACCTTTGCAGGGCCCCTTCCCCCCTCACGACCCCACCCATCCATGTCTCTCAAGGCAGAAAGTCTGAGCCAGAGATCTGGAGCATTCCACAGAGAAGGAAGCCAGGCTCAGAGAGGGAAGGCTCTCTCCTGAAGCCCCCAGCACGCCACCAGCCAAAGGCCTTGCCACCCTGTCTCTCCCTGAGGCTGAGGCTCCTCCGCCTCTGCTGATTCTCCTGGAAAGTGGGCAACATCCACCTCGGGTGTTGTGACAGGGCTCGGGTGAGAGGGTCAGAGAAAGCCCTGAGCACAACGCTCCCCACCACCTCCCTGCCTCTGCCTCCCGGGCTCAGCATGAAGGCCCCACCTAGAGGGACGAGGACCTGGAGGTGTGGCCCTGGCACTTGGCAGGTGCCGGGCTGAGTCTCAGGTGACAGAGCACCCCCAGCTGAAAGGCTTGTTGTCTTGTGGGCTGGTGGCCACCACAGGCCCAACTTCCCTGGCTCCCGGCTCACTTGCCTCTGCTGGGCCCTGCAGACAAGAGTCCACCTGCTGCCGTGGCTCACTGGCTCCCCAATGGGCCTTGCCCGGGCCACTCACCCCGGCTCCACTCGCTAGGCAGCACGGAGCAGTCTGCCCGTCGCCCAGCCTACTGACACTAATTTGAGCCCGAGGCTCAGCCACATCCCCCCATCCGTCCAGCTGTGGACTGCACAGGCCGATCCTTGAAGGCAGCGTCCCTGGTGCCTGCCAGGCCACCCCAGGCAGATTCCCAGCCAGCCCCTTACTTCCTACACAGCCTGTGCCGGCCTCGTGCCTTTCCTGGACCAACTCACTGCCTCCAAACGGTTCTTCCAACAGGTTCAGCACCCGCGGTGTGGACAGCGCCAGGCCAGTCCTGGATTTCTCGAGCCTGGGTTCCAATGTGTGCAGTGCGTGTGGCCCGAGGGGAGGGCACATGCCTTTCCTGCACCTGGCACGGGCACTCTGGGCAGCCTGCCCTGCACCCTAGACATCACTTGGGGGCTCAGAACATGAGCCAGGGAGAGGCGGCGCGTCCCAAGGGGCTGTGGCTTTCTCATCTGGGTCAGGAGCACAGTGTTCCTGCAGCCACAGCGAGGAAGCCCAAGAGCGTCGTCCTGCGCCATCTGGCCCCTGGGGAACCAGACGGGCCTCTAAAACTTGACTTTCCCTGACCTGAATCTTGGATCCCCTCAGCTCTGACAGCATCCCATAAATAACTCCATGAGTGACGGCAAACCCCAGAGCAGCTTTTATCTTGCAGAGTGATAAATTAAGTGCAAGGGCTGCCTCCTGTGCACGAGTGGACTCTTTTTACAGCGTCTGTGTGGCTTTACGGCCAGACGGCTGCACCTCTCAGGATTCCTGGCAGAGACCTTTGCAGGCAGGCAGCTCATCCAGGCCTGGACCCCAGGGGGCGAATGTGGCGAAGCTCCTGCTGGGTGTCCTTGGGAACCACAGACCTGTGTGACCAGGTCCAGGGCAGAGCTGGGTGCCCTGTGCTGGCCCACGGGTGGTGCTGCAGGCAGTCTCCCTGAGGGCGCGGTGGGTGATTGACAGGCTCCGCCCTGGCTTCTCCAAGGGGCATCCCTGTTTGGGCCTTTATTCTGTTTTGTTGCTTTGTTGTGATTTTTTTTTTGTTTCCTTTTTTCTCCTTCCTGGTCTTCCTGTGAGTTAAACTGTTTTTTGGTTGTGGTTTTTGGTTTTTTTCCCCTGCTCCTGGATTTTCCTTCTCCACTGTATGTTCTTATAGTAGTTGCCTTGATATGAATGAATTTTGCCCCAAAATTCACTAGTTAAAATCAAACCACCAATGTGACAGTCTTAGGAGGCAGGCCTTTGGGTCTGTCCCCTCCTTCCTCTATGAGAGGCTGCAGCTCCATTCAGGAAGAGCTGGCTCTCCCCAGACTGTGACCTGCTGGACTCGTGCTGGGGCTCGGCCTCCAGAACAACAAGGAGCAGTACGTTTCTGCTGTGTATGAATGCTCTGGCTTGAGGCACACGGGACAGCAGCCTGCCCTGGGTGCCCAGACAGTGCCTCTTCACAAGGCCTAAGTTAACCAAAGAGCAGAGAATACGGGAAGACGCTGTGGTCATTTGCAGGTGTGGACTGTTGAAATAGAAGGGACACTGAATTAGAAGGGACAAGATGGCCAAGCACACTCGCAGAAGCCTGAATCAGAGTCTCGAGTCCTGCTGCGTTTCTACACACCAACCAACTCAGCTAGAAAAGGCAAACTTTACAGTAGCAGCCCAGAATGCTGAATGCCCAGGAATCGAACCAACGAGAGATTTGAGAATGCTTGTTGAGAAAAATTATAAAAACTTTATTTAAAGACATTAAATGTGACTCAAGTAAGAGATGTGCAATGTATTTCATAAAGAAATGCACCGTGTATTTCATAATATGTCTATTTTCCCAAAATGCATCTGAAGATTTAACACATATAATAAAAATCCCCAGAAGGTAATTTCATGAATCTTATTAAACTGATATTTAAATGTCCATATGAGGGAGGGCCTGGCGCTAGCCAGGGCACTCCTGAAGAGTGTAAGCTGGGGCCTGGTCCCGCACGTCTGCACTTAAGAGAAAGCCAGAGTCCTTGAACTGCCTGCAATCAGCACATACATGGACACAAAGACCAACAGCAGGCAACTGGACACACAGAAATATGCAAACGAAGTGTAATTCATGGCAGGGTGACAGGGAGAACCAGGTAAAGATGTGGACTCTATGGGATGAGATGCGGGGACACCGGCTGCTTGTCTTTTTAGGAAATGGTGAGGATGAATCCTCACCTTGAGCCACACTCAGAGAATCCCCAGTGCTGAGATGTCAGAGCCGTAACCAAAAAGATTGATGAATAGGAAAACGTTTCTCAAACAAGACATGGAGCAAGCCACAGAGGAAAATCACACCAAAGGCAATTTCATGAAAATCAAGAAATTCAATTTAGCAAAAGAAACCACTTAAAAAGTGCAGAGAAGTCACAGGCTGAGGGAGAACACGGGCCACACACACATTGCAGGGCAATGGGGAAAGCCACCGAGGCAACCACAGGTCCACAAGAAGGCGGATAGCCCCACAGGGAAGGGGCCCAGACCAGCCTGGCATCTCCCAGAGAGGGGCACTGCTCACGAGCGGGCGAGGGACGCCCGGCCTTCCGTGATGGAAGCCATGCCTTCCAGACCCTCCAACTCTGAAGGCGATAGAGGGCCAAGCGATCACAGGTCAAGCCACCAGATCACGGGAGAGCCACCCGTGCTCCCCACACTCACACTGGAGCTCAGGGCAAGGACCTAATGACACCAGCCCTTGGGAGGAGAAGAGGGAGGGGGCAGCCGGCTGAGGTCAGACAGAGCCATGACACAGAGGGCACACAGCGAGGACGCCCCCCCAATTCTGGAAGCTGAAAGGCAGGTGGACACTTTTGGAACCACCTGGAAGAAACCCAGAGCCAGCGGGGCGGCTGGATCCATCCAGAAGCAAGCTGCAGTGCAGGGTGCCTGCAGGTGGGAACAGTGGAGGTGGCCGGCAAGAGACATGGATGGGCCACCAGTCCCTGGAGCACATCATGTCCCTAAGCCTCTGGAACTCCTGAAACAAAGACCAGGGCAACACTCAGTGCCGGGAGCTGGTGGAGAAGTGAGATCCTCATGCATGCGCTGCTGGCAGGAAGAGAAAATGGTCCAGCCACTCCAGAAAACGCTGGCGGTGCCTGAAAACGTCCAGCACACCCGCTCCCTGAGACACGGCAACCGCACCCTTGCCATCTGCCCCCCAAATGACAGCTCACAGACACATTGAAACCTGAACATGGTGGTCCACGGTAGCTCCACCTGCAGCGGCCCAAGCCCAGTCAAGCACACATCCTCCAGCAGGTGCGTGGCTCAAGGAGTGGGTGAACCTCCTTACTGCTGAGCAGGAACTGGGCAGGTGTGGGTGCCCAGAGGACCCAGATGGTTGTCCAGGGAGTAAGGGGGGCAGAGGATCCAACCCAAAGGTCACGTGCTCAACGACCTCAGGGGTACAACTCCCTCCAAAGGGCAAAGTCACAGAGATGGAGAACATATTCGCAGTTGCCGTTGGCTGGCAAGGTGCAGTGGGGGGCAGAGGAGGGGCTGGGCTGGGCTGGACGGGGCATCATGCTGGATGGTGTGGAGATGGGCCGGCTCTGCATCTGGCTCCAGTGCAGCAGTGACCGTGTTGATAGATGAGGACCCAGGACGGCCCCGGCCTTGAGAACCACCACATAAACACAAGGAAAAATGTGCAAACCTCAAAATCCTGAAGGAAACTGATTTCCAGCCGGTGTCTCCACGTGTTGCCATCCCCAAACCAACTTCTGCAAGCTGAGCACCCCTGACCTGCAGTCCACACACTCCAAAGTCTGAAGCTGTGCAGTATTGACACGGCACTCAAGAGGTTTTATATTTGAAGAATTAATTTCAGATTCAGTGAAGTCTATGCAAATATGGTGTTCCAAAATCTGAAAACTCTGAAGTGGGGAGCACTTCTGGTCCTGCACACTTTGGATAAAGGATGCCCCTGTCCAACAGCAGGGAGGGTAGGGCACGACGGCCTCAGATGTGCATTTTCAAAACAGTTACCTCCCTCGGGCTGTTTCCCAACTAACCACAGGTGGACACACTCTGCAGGAACAAGGAATCGAACGAGGACATCAGGGGATCCAGGAAAGAGCAGACAGGATGGGTTCCAGGATGATGAAGGAGAGAGCCACGGCTGGAGCCGGCTTCCGGGGACTAGAGCATCAAAGCCTGCCGCCACCAGGGCCGCTGCAGGTGGACCCTCCTTTTATCCTCGTTAAGCCTCAGACAGCTCTCGACAAACCAGGGAGTTAGTCAAGAAGGAGGCAGATGGGAACGGTACCCAGGGACATCGGCAGAGGCAAGATCCAGGGTGAAGTATGCAGCCCTGGCAGGAGAGAAGGAGCCCCTGGGTGAGGGTTCCCAGGAAGCCATGGGCGGGAAGGGCACACGGGGCATGGGAAGCACCACAGGAGGTCAGAACAAACAAATCCAAAGTCCATCGTAGACTTAGGAAACACCGTAGAAAAGGAATCACACCTCAGTGTGGGTTCGGGGCCACTGAGCTGCGGGCACCGTGGTGCTGTAGACACAGAACAGACGCTTTGACCAAAAATCAAAATACAACTGAGAAACAAGATGGGCAATAGGGGACAGGAAGACACAAAGACTAAAGCATCATCCACTCTCACAGGACATTGTAACACATGTCCTAAGCTGATGAATCAAACAGTAGCAGTGTATGCACACTACTTAAAATACATGGATGTGTAAACACCAGAAATGAAACATTTTAAAAGCCACAAATGGTTGACTCTGGAGGTGAGACTGGAGCCATCAAAGAAAGAAGATGAGTGAACTATTGTATTCTTTTTTACAAGCCTTTTAGTACTAATGAACTTTGTTTTATAGCTATATTCTTTTTCAATAATATACAATTTATTAGTCTGCATTGGGTTGAAATTGTATCTGTCAATTCAAAATAAATCGAAAGAAATTTTTTATTATCACCAAACTTGCAGAAATTAAAAAGCAGCTCAGTTCCAGGAACTGGACAGGCTGGGGGCAAGAAGAACTCAGCCATGGCAGTTGGAATTACAAGTGCTTTGCAGAGCAGCTTGTCACCCCAGCACAGGTGATGTGCACACAGCCAACAAGCCACGGCTCAACAGCATTTTGCACACCCTGGCAGGAGAAAACTACTGTCTGGCACTGTCTGCTGCATGCTGCAGGGCCGGCCAGGAGGCCCAGGGCCCAGGCTGGAGTTCCATGGGGCTCCCTGGCTCACACACACCCGTGTGTCTCAGCACTCCACCTGGAGGGAGAGGCACAGGTGTGCGCCTGAGGGCTGGGCCAGGGCGTCCATGGCAACACCATGCTGGGACAGCCAGAGACCGCCAGGCCAACATGGGCTCCCTCACATGTGGTGTGGGAGGGAAGAGGCAGCCCAGGATGCTGCAGATAGACGAAGACCCTGTGTGCGTGAAGTCTAAAAGCAGCTCAGGAAAAACAATACGGTGTTTAGGACTCCGGATATAAACAGAGAAAATCATGGAGGAAAGCAAGGGAAAGATGAACCAGACTCAAGCTGGTGTGGCTGAGGGCCATGGGGGGCAGAACGACGTGACCAGCAGGAGCGGCCTGTGGGCTGTCGAGCATGCACACAGGTACAGTCTACACCGTGCTTGCGGCTGCTCTTTCTGTACACATGTACTTTATACACTCGTACATTACTTTGCATAAAACGTTAGCAAGCTTAAACTTGATGACTAGCAAGAAGATAAGCATAATCAAATACCTGATCGTCCTGCTCCTCTCCTCTCCAACAGGATCTGAGAATACTTTGACTCCTGCCACCAACCCCCAAGCACATGTAACTACTTCCAAGACTTTCACTTCCATCGTGTTCTTCTTAACCCCCTCTCGCATCAGATGCTATCACCACTCCTTTGCAGCATCGGTGTTGACAATTCGCCCACAGGTCTCGCTCTTCTTGGCTCTTGTTCTATCTTCTGCCTCCGAATTCCTCCTGGATCATCTTCCTTCTCCTCAAGTTGGGTCCATTGTTGACAAATTCTTTCTACTCTTAGCTGAAAATATTCTTGTTCATTCCAGGTTTTAAAAATGTTTTTCCTTAGGTGTACAATTCCAGACTGTGCATCCATTGTGTAACGGCTGAGCTATGAGGTGTCCCCCAAAAGCTCATGTGTGAGGTGATGCAAGAAAGTTTAGAGGTGAGATTGTTGGGTTATGAGAGCCTTAACCCAACCAGTGCACTAACCCACTGATTGAGACTAACTGGGAATTAACTGTAAGATGTGGCTGGAGGAGGTGGGTCACTGGGGGTATGACTCTGGGGCTTATATTTTGTCCCTCGTGAGTGAGAGCTTTCTGCTTCCTGATTGTCATGTCTTGAGCTGCATTCCTCTTCCATGCCCTTCCACCTTGATGTTCAGCCTCACTCCAGGCTCAGAGGTATGGAGTTACCCAACATGGTCTGGACCTCTGAAACCACAAGCCTCAAATAAACTTTTCCTCCACTAAAATAGTTCTTGTCAGATCTTTTGGTCACAGCAGAGAAAGAGTTGACTAAAACAGAAATTGGTACCAAGAAGTGGGGTCATTGCTATGACTAACCTGCCCAAGAGTTTCAGAAGCTTTTGTGGAACAAGGAATTTTGAAAAGTTTAGAGACAGAATTGGAAAAGCTTTAGAATGTTGTAAGCAGAGCTTAATGGGCAAATCTGGGGGGTGCTCAGAAGACCAGAGTGCTGACAGGACTGTGGACAGTAAAGACTGGGTTCATGAGATTTCATAAGACTTCATTGGAAATTGGACTAGAGGACATTCACATTCTGGCTAAGAAATTATCTATATTTTCCCCATGTCCTGAGACTTTCTGTGAAGCTGAATTTAAAGGTGATGAATTAATCAATCTGGTGAAGGAAATGTCAAGGCAGCACAGCATTCAGGAAGTGCCATGGATATTGCTGGTGGTTTTTAACCAAGTTTACTGTGATAATCAAGAACAGAAAGCAGAAAAGAATTATTTGAAAAACTTGCAGTTTGCCCAGAAAATTGCACATAAAACTGGAGCTAATGAAATTATAATAGAGATTCCAGTCACTAAAGAGATGCTGCTAAATATCTCACGCAGAAACAATAGGAAAGATGGCTTTGGGACATCTCAGGAATTGATAAGACCACACCCAGTCTCAGGTTCAAGGTTCGTTTTTGAGAAGAGGCCAGTTGGGCATCCTGCTTGCACAGGCAGGCCTGGGTACTTCAGCTAGGCTCAGCTGCCCATATACTCAGAAGCTGATGCAGCCATAGTCTCAGGAGGTCTGGCTACTGCTCAAGAAGGTGTCAGACCGTGGCATCAACCATGTGGTGCTGGTTCTGCAGGATTGCAGAATGCTGGAGTTAGTGGTTCATGGAAGCTTCCACTGAGATTTCAAAGGAACACTTAAGAGACAAGGCAAAGTAACAGGGGCAGTGTCCCTGCAGGCAGCCCCTAAAAGGGTGATTTGTGAAGATGTGAGAAGGAAGCCTAAACTGCAGTGAAAACCCCCAAGATGAAGAGATGCTAGTATAATAGCATGTCTGCCAAGGAAAGCTATAAGAATCTAGCAGAGGCACAGAAAGGCCACATGGGCTGCAGCCAGCATGGCCACAGGGCAGAGCTCTACAAGCCCTTGGGTGAGAGCATCAGAATGCCTTATGCCCTGGATGCTGGTGGTGGAGCTGCAGGACTTGTTTGCCCAGCTGGATTGCAGTCTTGCTTTAGTCCCATCCCTTCTTTCTTTTTTTTTAAATTTTTTTTTAGTTGTAGATGGACACAATATCTTTATTTTATTTATTTACTTTTATGTGATGCTGAGGATCAAACCCAGTGCCTCACGCATGCTAGGCAAGTGCTCTACCACTGAGCTACAGCCCCAGCCCCCCAGCCCTTCTTTCTATGCCCCTATTAATCCCTTGTGAAATAGGAATGCTTACTCTGTGCCTTTATATATTGGATATATGTAACTTGCTTTTGATTTTTACAAGGACTCACACTGAGAGTTTGCTTTGAGTCTCAGAGAATTTGGACTTGGACTTCTGGCAATGCTGAAACTGTTAAGACGATGGAGGCTTTAAAAATGGACCAAATATATTTTTAAAGAGTTTTCTTTTTCTTTTTAAGAATTTAACCTTTTTTTTTTTTAATTTATGTGTTTTTATGTGGTACTAAGGATTGAACCCAGGACTTCATCCATGCTAGGCAAGTACTTTACGACTGAGCTACAGCCCCAGCCCATGATTAAATGCATTCTGCATTATAAGATGAACAAGAGCTTTGGGGGACCAGGAGCAGAATGTTATGGCTTAGATATGAGTTGTTCCCCTAAAGCTCATGCATGAGACAATGTAAGAAACCTTAGAGGGGAAACGATTGGGTTATCAGAGTTTTAATCTGATCAATGTGTTAATGAATTCCCTAATAGAGATTAACTGTGTGTACCACACCCCCTTTTGACTTTGAAAGCATGTGGAGAAAGGCACTTAAATTACACTGAAGCCTTGGTTACTTGAGGACTATGTTATTTCAGGCAGAGCCCTTCTGATTTGGAATAGGAGTAGGATGTGCCATGAATTCTTTAAACTCAGACAGCAGAACCATAGGAAGAGGGCCAAGGCGCTCCCCATGTAGGGCCAAGGCGCTCCCCGCGGAGGCCAAGGCACACTCCACTCGGACAGTCTACACTCTGTTATTAACCTGCACTGGGGGAATCACGTCCCCATGTACGGGAGGGGAAGCTGAGCGCACAAGGGTTGTGCCTTGCTTGGCATCACTCACGATGTGCTCCAGGCTCCTCGTGGACGGTGCTCTCCTTTCCTGCCAAGGGCCCCCTTGGTTCCATGTTCTAACAGTCCCAGGTCAGTGCAAGGCTATGGATGGGCAGCACAAGGCCATCGATGGGAGCCTGGCAGTCATGGGAGGGTGTGTCCCCTCTGTGGCCCTAGCATCTGGGAATGGAGGCCACCCAAGACCCAGAGCTCAGCTAGTTTCTGGTCTCAGGCCCACCCACACTAACTGGCCCAGTGACCCCTGGTCAAGCTGTCCACTCCTCAGGCCCAGCTCCCTCCACCTGTGTCCTGAGCAGTGGATGGGGCCCAGAACAGAGGACCACCTCTAGCGGGTAGCAGAGGGGACAACTGGGGGCAGGTTGAGAAGAGAGGAGCTGGGAGCAATCTCCCCTATGGCGCTGCTGCCCGGCCGTCTTGCGGCCTGGCCTCCCTGGGGGCCGCAGGGAGGGGCATGGCCATTACCATTTCCCAAGACTTTCCTGCTCCTCTGAGCTCTGGTTGGGGCTGGGCTCTGTGCCCAGAGGGGAGAAAGGGAGGATGAGACAAGGGTGGGAGCCCGGGTCGTGCAGTGGCCTGGGGAGCCTTGGAGCCCGGGGACACCACCACCAGGCCTGGGCCCCGTCCCTCCCACTAGCGGCAGCCTGGTGTTGGACAAGCCCCTCCAGGGATCTGAGCCTGTTTCCTCCCACAGGAAGCAGCGCCCCAAAGCATGGGCCCACAGAGGCCTGCGTAAGCACAGCACACATGCCAGGTGGCAGGTCACAGAGGGTGCCACAGCAGTGCACGCAGCACACAGAGGGTGGGCTGGCTTCCAGCAGGCGGGCAACCTGCAGAGGCAGAAGGGAGACAGCCCCACCTGGCAAGGGACACACAGCAGGAATGGGCCTGGGAGCCCTGGGTGTGAGGGGCATGGGGACCGCCCCATGTAGAGGAGGGACCGAGTGGGGAAATTGAGGGCCTTCTCCTGGAAGGCCCACCTCCATGCCAGGGAGCAGGGCTAGAGGCCCACCCAGCACTAGCTGGGGGCTATGGCCACCTTGGTGCTAATCTGCCACCTGCTCCTACACTGCCCGACTCCAGAGTGTCCTGCGCTTTTGTTCCAGGATTTATTTCTCTTCAGATTGATACTAGGATCCCTTCATGCGGTGCTCTCCAGCGTCAGCAAAATAAAGATGCAAATAAATCCCCTGACCCGGCTGCTGGGGCCGCCAAATGACACCCCGCCTCCTGCTGTCCTGGCCGCCCACGGTGGCTTTGAATTTTAAATTTCATTTTCCCATCACTTTTCAATAAATGCTTCTCCCGCGATGTCTTGAGTCCTGACCTTATAATGCCCGAGTTAAAAGGCAGCGTCTTGTTCCCAGCTACAGATAATTTACTTTTGAATGCTCCAATTACAGGCAGCCGGGGCTCCGCCTGGCAGTGTGGAGATGTCGCTGTTGGCCCAGGAGATAATGGTGTCTCGGACAGCAGATCTGTTTGCTGACCTGGCCTGTCCTCTGGGCAGCTGCCGGCTGATGGGAGGAAGCACCAAGGAGGCCTGGACAGTGTGGCCGCCCAGGAACATCCCAGAGCCCTCCTGCTGTCCAGACACCCGTGGACATGTCCCCTGCAGGGCGTGGCCGTCCCTGGACCCCTGCAGCAGCGAGCACAGCCCCTGCCATTCTTCTGCTGCCCCCCACCCCTGCTCAGCGTCTGCAGAACTCGGCTGCCCCAGGCACGAATCCAGAAGCCACCTGGGAACATGAAGGGAGGTGGGCGCGTTCCCCCTGGGGAAGCGCGAGGTTGACCACCACGAGCCTGGAGTGGCCGCATGGAGCGTGTGGGCAGCGCTTCTTACCGCTCTCCTGCCATTCCTTCCCCCGGCACAAAACACTCAGGGCTTCCCTTCCAAGAACGTCTAGAGGCAATGACCCCACCTGGACTGTGAGCACATCTCCTGGCAACTCCCACAGGTGCCATACACGAGGGGCCTGTCACTGGGACCCACGTCCTGAACCAAGGCCCGTGCCCTCATTCTCTCTTATAAACAAGCCCAAACGATGGACAGGTTGAGAAGAAGCTTCCCAGCACATGGGAGGTGAGCGACCCAGCATGGCCACCCCAGCACGGTGTCTGGCGCAGGACAGTGCCTCTTCTCCCTGGAGCCGTGGAGGCTCCAGGCAGGTGCCACCTCAGTTGGAGGCAGCACCACCCCATCTGCTCTTGCTCCCAGGGCCCCAACCACAGGCACCTGAGCAGGGGCAGTGAGGTGCAAGGGCCCCAGAGGCCACAGCCCAGCCCTCTTCCTGCTCCCTCCCTTCCTGCTGCCCTGCAGCCTGGCCCGGCCCCTCCCCTTAAAGTGTAGCCACCCATACAAACTGGTTCTGACTCTCCAGCCCTGGTCCTGGGGAGGAAGCAGGGCTCCAGGTCTGGCCCAGGCTGGGTGCCATCAAGGGGAGTGTGACCACTGTCTTCAAGGCTCTGGTTTCACTTCTCCCTAGTCCAAACACCACCATGGAGAGTTGGTCAGTTCAACCCAGAGCGGCTGACTGAGCATCAGCTGCCTGCCAACAGCCACTGGATCCATGTGCTGCATCCATTCTGTCAGGGAGGGGTCGAGAGGGGTCGGAGGGGGGCCCAGCACCATGTGTCTCCCTCCTGTGGACGAGCCTGCCGTCTCAGGGCCAGGTGAGAAGGGAAGCCTGTTCCCTCCAGGAGATAGGGACTGCTCACTCAGATGCAGCCCTCTGTCCACAGCCAAGGCGACTCCCTTCCAAGGCTCCCAGGATCACGCAGAGGGACAGCTATGCCCCAGGCCACACACTCACCTCTGAATAGGGAGACCAGGGCGTCCCCTGCGGGGCCTACAGGCTGCAGAGCCTGTTTTTGAGTGGGTAAAGGTGTTATGTCCGCAGCTCCACTGAAGGCTGAGGCATGGGGTCCGTGTCCCTGCCTGTCTGACCACACAGGTCGTCGATGGCAGGAGCCACTGCTTCAAGGCTCAGCCAGCGTGAGCTGCTATCAGCTGCACTGCTGCTGGCCACCTGGGGCTGGACGGTGGCAACCCTCCTGGCATGCTGGACTGGGAGCTCTGAGCTCACCAGGAGCAGGCGAGCTGCCCAGGGCCCTTGCGGCAGGGACTTGCCCTGTTCACTCTGCGAGTTAGGACAGGCTGATCCCAGCCCTCATGATGATGTCAGCCTGGGGCGTCAGGAGTTGGGCAGTGGACTGAGGTCACACAGCCTGGGCAGGTGTGCCTCCTGCCTGCACTTAGCTCTGACGTCTGTTCCCAGGTGGGGCTGGACTGAGCTTCCCGAAGCCTGGCCCAGGCCATTTGGGGACCACCCTTTGCAACCCAAAGCAAAGCCCTGTCTTCAGACCAGCTGGCGAGCCTACACCACCTGAGCCCCCTCCTCCCTGCCCATCCACAGCCCTGCCCCAGGCACAAACCCACCTGGGCTTCTCAAACACGCTGCCCACTCAGCATCCGTGCTTTTTACTGGGAACCCCGCTCCTAAGATCTTTATGTGGCTGCATCGGTCCTGCATGTCTGATCCAGGAGCCCCATGACCGCCAGCGTGAGCCAGTGCCCCTCACTCTCAAGCACGCCCCTTTCCACTTGTCACAGCACCTCTGACAGGCATGCTCCTGCCTCACCTTCCCTCGAGGCTCCCAAGCAACGGCAGGGTCCAGGGTATGTGACCTGGCCTTCCCTAGCCTCCCACCCCTGAGGGTCTAGGAATGGTGGCTCCTGCCTGCTTCTCCCAGGGTGTCCCCAGCCCCTCAAGGGAGGACGCCCTTCTCATTGGGTGTCCACAGTGCAGCTAGGAAGTTCCCTTCTCACCATGGCCTAGGACCCGCTGGCTGTCCTCGAGGGACAATCAGTCATCCCTGGGGGCTGGAAGCACCCCTCCCAGCTCCTGCCCTTCTGCTCTCAAAGCCCTCCCTTGGTGCCTTGATCTCCTCTCCTCAGCAAGACACAGAAGGCAGAAGACCCCAGGCGGACCCGGCTCTGCGCTTCCAGCTTCCGCCCTCATCACAGAGCAGCCCACTGGTCACTGCCTCCTGAGCCCCGCCGTCTTCTGGACTCTTCTGCTTTCCTCAAGATGCAAGAGGCCCCGGGCCAGAGCGTGGTTTTCCAGGGTGGGGGCTGGGATGGGGCCCCTGTCTTCACACCACCTTTGGATCTGAGCATCTGCATGGCAAAGACACCAACGGAGTCCACAGAAACCAAACGCAAAGGGCCCAAGGCGGGTGCCAAGCAGTTCAGCTGCTCACAAGGGGAGAAATGCAGATGGGCCCACAGCACGCACGCAGGCCACCCACCAGCTGCACCAGCTCTTCTGTTGGGGGTGGGCAGCACGCTTCCACCCTGGGGTGCTGGTGGAAGGCCGTGGCTCCCAATGGGAGCTGAGGACATAGGAGGAAACTGCAGGCATTTGCCCTTCCCAGCAGGAGTCCACTTAAAGACAGGCTGGGAAACGCAGGGTGGGTCCTCAGGGCTCCTGCTGCAGGGACTCGTGCAAGCAGTGAGGGGCGCTCGCCAGAAGACCAGGGAGCCCGGGTTTGCTCTCCAGCAGAACACCAGGCTCCAGGCCAGGTGAGGAGCCGCCACTGTTGCCACCTATACCCAAGAAGGGGGAACGCCACACAGGATGGACACCCTGCCCCTGAGGGAGGGAGGAGACTGGGACATCTGACTTCTGTCCATTGCTGATTGGAAAGCAGAAGGGCACAGCCCACTTGAAAGAGAGTCTGGCGATTCTTACAGAGCTAAGTGTGATCGCACCATGTGACCCAATAATGGTGCTCCCTGGTAGTCACCCAAGGAGTTTAAAACTTATGTCTACATAAAAAACCCGCACACCAAGGTTTACAACAGCTGGATTCAACTTTGCCAAAGCTTAGCCACCACCGAGAAGCTCTCCAAGTAGGCGGAGGGATGAATGAACTGCAGTCCCTCCCAACAACGGGACATGAGACAGAAACAAAAATAAATGAGCTATCAAGTCGGGGACAGACAGGAAGGAAGCCCCATTTGTGTGACCAGTGAAGCAAGCCAGTCAAACAGCCATGTGCTGTACAACTCCAACTGCGAGGCCTCAGGGAAAGAGAAACAGCAAACAAAGCCCAGGAGACTCAGACAGGAAGGCTGTCTGTCCCCACACCCAATCCACAGTCCCAAGGCAGGGACCAGAAGACTCCCAAGGGGTACCCCCTTCAAAAGGGGGGAAGAGGAGGCAGGAGGTTGTTATCCAGGGCAGTTATGAAACCCACCTTGTCCTCTCCAACAGGAGCAAAGCATATTCCCCCGCTAGGTCCAGTTCTCCTGCAGAAGATCTCCTTCCAGATCTTCTAACCAGCTGTCCTCCTTTGCTCTTGGCTCCATCCTCCCAGGTGTCTTTCCTTTTCCATGAGAAGTGCCCCATGCTCTCACCTGGGGACGTCCTCACTCCACTTCCTTCCCAGAGAGAGCTTTAGTCTAAGCTGCAGCGCACACAGCACGCTCCATGGGGGAGAGCCAGGCAGCGCCCCGTGTCCCCCAACCAATCCTACCGTCCTTATGAGGTGAGATGAGCTTTCCTGTGCCCCCTGCCAGCCCTGCCCATGGCCTCGCCCGCCAGCCCCTCTGACCCCAGGGGTCAGACCATTCCGGTCTCTCACCAAGTAAGGCCGCAGCTTGGAGATGCGACTTTGCGTGGTTTTCTGACAGGCGCCTTGGGTCAAGCCTCAGAGTCCAGGTGCACCAAGGCAGGTGCACGTCTGTGACCCTACCAGCATGTCTGTGACCCTTTGTCACCAAGGGGCTTGAGAATCCCATGAGACAAGTGGTGTCCTGTGGCCCCATAAGGCCTCCAGCCTCCAGGCTCCAGGAGGTGGAAGCCCCTCCTCATCCAGGGTTTGTCTCTTGCCTAACACTGCTCTGTCCCCAACACTGTGACAGATGCCACCACTGCCTCTCCAGCCAAGATGCCAGCACTGGCAGTCCCCACCCCTGAAAGACCCCACAGCAGGTCCCAGAAGAAGAGGGAGTCGGAGCTGTGGCAAAGGCCAGCTGTTGAACAGGCAGGGCGAGGCAGGGACTGAATCCACTGTGGTGGAATCTTCCAGAATGACATGCAGGTGGGCCTTGAAGTCGGGCTGGGCCCTGCATACCCACCCCTCCATGGCTGTACAGACATGGCCATCTGAGCAGAGGCATGTCGTGGTAAGCCACCCAGGCCAGGGACACAGGTTGACTGAGCTGAGGCACCAGCAGCACAAGCCCGTTGCTATGTAAATAACTGGGAATGTAACGAGCAATAAAAACACAATCATATTCCTGTAATACATTAACCCTACTGCTTTCTCCAACCACTTAACAGGCACCACGCCTGTCCCTGAGGAGGGGAACTCAAAGGGAGGTGCTTCAGGGACATGGGGCACTCGGACAGGCTCTGTGGGACCATGGGGGTGGTGAGGGTGGCACTCAGAGCCCATTTCTGGGCTCAGTGGAGGCCTTGCTATGCAGGTAGGGCAGCCCCCCAAGGCTTCTGGAGCCGCCTGCAGGGGTAGTGAGCTTGTGAGTCGGACCTGGCAGAGGCTGGGGGCAGGCCACACGACCTGGCCATCCACACCTCGGTGTCGACCTGGGAGAAACACACACGTGTGCACGGACATCCACAGCCCTGGCCACAGCGGCAGGAGCAGGAACAGCCCTGTATGTGCATGGACAGATGGATGGACAGATGGAAGGATGGATGGAAGGAAGGAAGGAAGGAAGGAAGGAAGGAAGGATGGATGGATGGATGGAAGGAAGGATGGATAGATGGATGGATGGATGGATGGAAGGAAGGAAAGATGGATGGAAGGACGAACAGACAGATGGAAAGATGGATGGATGGATGGATGAATGGATGGAAGGAAGGAAGGAAGGATGTATGGATGGAAGGAAGGATGAATGGATGGATGGGAGGATGGATGGATGGATGGATGGAAGGAAGGATGGAAGGATGGATGGATGGATGGATGGATGGATGGATGGATGGAAGGAAGGAAGGAAGGATGGATGGATGGATGGATGGATGGATGGATGGATGGATGGAAGGAAGGAAGGATGGATGGAAGGACGAACAGACAGATGGAAAGATGGATGGATAGATGGATGGATGAATGGATGGAAGGAAGGATGGATGGATGGATGGATAGATGGATGGATGGATGGATGGATGGATGGATGGATGGAAGGACGAACAGACAGATGGAAAGATGGATGGATGGATGGATGGATGGATGCATGGATGGATGAATGGATGGATGGAAGGAACGATGGATGGATGGAAGGAAGGAAGGAAGGATGAATGGAAGGAAGGATGGATGAATGGATGGATGGTAAATAAATGTGGCTCTGCACTCAGTGGTAGAGGATTCAACTAGGAGAAGAGACGAAGTCACCAACAGAGGCTCAATGAGAAGGGATCTCAAAAACATGCAGTGACAAAACCAGGCATGGAGGTCACATGCTGCCTGATCTCACTTCTGTGAAAGCCCAGAACAGGCAGCTCCACGGAGACAGACAGTGGACTGGTGGTTGCCAGGGGCTGAGGTGGGGACAGAGAGATGGCTCACAGTGCCACTGTTCTGATGATGAGAGGCCTGTGACGCTGAAGACGCTGCCACCTGGGAACTACGCACCACCAGGCCGCGCGCTCTAGGCAGGTGGGAGAGCGATGCATGACTTTCACCTGAATAGAGCTGTTCGTGCAAAAGTCTGAAGGCCGCAGGCCACCCCTCTCGGTCCCCATGCTGGACACCTCCTGGACCCCCACCTGAGGCAGCCTGGGCCTCGCAGACAGCCTGGCCCGGCGGCCTGGACTCTCCGTTCTCCAGTTTGGTATCCCAGCCAGGCCCCAGGCCTGCTCCTCCAGGCCAAGCCTCGGTCTCCCCACCTGATGCGAGAATTCCCAGGGCCCTACCAGGTGAGTGGTTAGGGGAGGACCCTCAGGACCAGACCCATCCCCACCATGAGGCACTGTTAGGGACAGACAGCAGGTACCCTGCCCTTTCATGGTGACATTTGATGACCACAGTTTTGTCGTCATGACAAGGGGGTGAGGGCCACACAGCCAGGGGAGCTCTGGGCACAGGTCAGTGATGGCCCAGGTGGGTGGAAGGGCTGGGGGCGCCCAGTAGAGGAGGCGTCAGGGTCTGCATGGCATAAAGAGGGGCACCCTGGGGGAGAGGGCGGCAACTGAGCAGGCCTTGTGGGACTGTGAGGGGCAGTGCTCTGTGCATCTAGGCTGGGCAAGTGTGATATTGATAAAACCCCCTGCAAACAGGCCCCGCAAGGTCATTTTTATAGGAAAGTTGTGCTGCATGGATTTATTGCTGTGTGCAGAGAGATTTTAATTACCACATTTTAAGAGGTGTTATTATCTCTGCAGCAAGCTCTGCAAAAAATACTCACAGACCCCTCCATAGCCCACTGGCATAGGCCCCTGGGGCCAGAAGCCACCTGCACCCATGGGTCCTCTCTGCCTGCCCGGGCCTGCCCAAGACCTTCCTGACCCCACTCAGAGAGGGCCAAGGAAGATGCTCCTGCCTCTTCGCCAGGCAGGCCCCAAGCTCCGCTTGTACAGCTCTGGTGGCTGGAGTTCACTGTATGTCTGGCTCCGACCAGGCAGTGCTGTGTCCTGGGAGCTCCCGCCTGCCTCTGGACTTGCTCTCAGCCTGGTCTCCACCCTGGGGACCTAGAATCATCATTCTGCTCTTCTGCAGCTGGACCTGGACCCCCTGCCTCCTCCTCTGAGCACACCTTCCTGTCAGTGGGACGGTCACCTCCCATGTGCTGATCCCTCTGCTCCTAAGAATGCAGCCTTGAGTGCCCTTGGCAGCCTGGGGACCAGACCCCAGCTGGCCCAGAGAGAAGGTGAGGACTGGATGTGGCCACCACGGAGGCCAGGCTTGTGGGGGCTGGGACGCCTGAGCCCTGCCAACTCCCGTGAGCAGGTGCAGCTGGAGTGCCTGCCAAGGACTGGCCCTTGGTGGGCCCTTTTGTCCTTACTTTTTATTTGCAATTAAAGACTATCCTTGACAAATGTCCCCTGTAAAAAGGTTTCACTAATTTAAAACCCATTTTTTTCCTCTGTGCACTTTAAAGCACGCAGGGCCTGATGAATTCTGAAGGCCCAGGTGGCCCGGCCTGGGGGCTCTTCCGCCCTCCAGACTCTCCTCCTCGTCCTCCCCAAGCCCACTTCTGCCTCCCTCCTCCCCACACCATGTCTGGGGAAAGGGTCTGAGCCCGCGGGGCCAGGCTGGGAGAGCTACGCACCAGACATGCCCAGGACGGTAGCAAGCGAGGGGAGGCCATCCCTGTCCCAAGTCCCCGAGAAGGCGGCCACACAGCACCCAGCAGATGCAGGCTCCATTCTCGGGACCTCGGGCTACTCACCCTGGAGACTGGAGTCTTGGCATGGGGCCAGGCCTGGCCCCTCCATTAGCTCCTCAGCAGAAGTGCGGCTGGACCCTACTCCCCTGCTGGGCCCAGGAGCCCAGCCCCAGCCACGCTACCTCTCGCCCCTTCACCCACCCAAACTACCCCTGGGTTTCCAGAGGACTGTGGCTGCTGCCCTCCGAGGAGAGGCCTCGCTGGCCAGAGCACTGACCTGGAGGGGAGCAGAGGGAGGTGGCTGGGAGGGTGGCTCCACGCTGCTCTGCTGGCACTCCGCCCCCACGGTGAGTGAGCAGGGTCCCCGAGTGAGACCGCCCCACAGGACCAGGAATAGGACACAGGTGGGTTTCACCCCAGAATGGCCCCAGGAGCTGGACTCCCCTGAGCACCGCAGACGCCAGGTTTGTGCAGGGCTCTGGGCTGCACAGTCCAACCCTGGCCCTTGGCAGTGACAGAGGCGTAGAGACCACTGAGGGCTGCAAGGGGCCTGCTGTGTCCCAAGTCCTTGGCATCATCTGGAGACAGCTGGGGAGGCGAGGAGGTCCAGGAGACTTGCCCCCTGCCTCCTCTCCAGGCTGGAAGATCTTTCCAGAAGGGCCTGAACCCCTGGAGTATGGCTCTGACCCCTCTGCACGGCCCAGAGTGGCTCCAAAGGAGTCAGCCAGGGCAGAGTGTGGGCTCCAAGGTGCAGCCCCAAAGGCACATGCTGCTGAGGCCTGTGTCTCACAGGAAACCCGTCCCCCCGTCCGTCCGGGTCTGCTTTCTGCGGCAACGGCAGAGCATGGAGCGCAGCAGATGGGTGCATCGGAAACAGCAGCTGCTTCAGACACAGGGAAGACCTGGATGGAGGAGCAGGTAAGGAGCCCGGGTGAGACAGGAAGGGGGTCCTTTTGTCAGGAGCCCCTGGAGACAAGGGGATACCCAGACCCAGTCACCTCAAAGGTCCTGCCTCCCATTGGCAATTAAATTTCAACCGTCCTGGAGGACGTTCAAACCACAGCCCACCTCACTGCTGGTCAGCACCTGCTCGTGCCAATTCATTCATCTACCTGGGCACGGACAGTGGCATACCTACTCCCTCCCTCCCTCCATCCATGACCCCATTTGCAGATGAATCACCTATGCTGCACAGAGCAGGTTAGTAACTTGCCCAGCATCACACAGCATGCCAGGGTCTCTCCTTACATGGTGTCCAAAGGGCATGCTCTTGCAGGAGGAAAATATTGCCCTCTGCTAATGGACACTTGGTAAGAAATCGGGGTTTCTCTGCACAAGCACCCATGGCAAGGTTCACCTGTCAGCCATAAAGCCAAGCCTGTCCTTGCCACAGCAGCTCCACTGAGAAAAGCCCTGATAAGCTGCAGCCCCCCGCCTGGGGGCAGGAGAGGCTGTTCCTGCCTTCCCAGGCTCTGCCACCTGAGGGAGCAAGTGCTCCCTGGGTGGACGCTGCAGGGACTAGCCAGGGTGGGTGAGGCCACAGAGCAGGGACTGAGGCTCCCCATACCATGACTGCCCAGCCCCCAGCCCCCAGCACCTGGCCTTGTGACCTGGCTTCCCTGCCTCCCTCTGCCTCACTCCAGGGAAGTTCCCTTCAGGTGTCCCATCAGGCCCAGATGACCACAGGTGCATGAGACACTTGGGCACCAGGGGGCCCCGACACTGCAGGGCACCTTGCTCACCTCAGCTTGATTGGCACAGTCCTGACGGGGCCGAGAGCAGCTCAGCCTGCAGACTGAGGGCAGTTGCCCCTTTGATAAACAAACATGACCTGTGCCTGGGCCCCTCCCACCACCGCACCAGCTGGGCCCCAAGCAAGCTGTGAAATCCCTCAACCACAGAAGCAGGCAATTTTGTGATCCTGGGCTCCCAAGGCAAAGGTGGGGAGGCCGGCAGGGTGTCCCCATGAGCCCCAGGGAGGAATGGGCACTCTTGCTCACGGTGCCTCTGCGTGGGGACAGGTATGGGAGTCCCCTCTTGGGCAAGGGCCCCTCTCCATGGGAAAATAGGAGACCGGAGGCTTGGCATGGGGCCAGCCTGGCCCCTCCATTAGCTCCTCAGCAGAGGAGCAGCTGGGCCCTCTCCCCTTCCTGGGCCAGGAGCCCAGCCCCAGCCACGCCACCTCTCACCCCTTCACCCACCCGAACTACCCCTGGGTTTCCAGAGGACTGTGGCTGCTGCCCTGCGAGGAGAGGGCTCGCTGGCCACACCCACATCCCTTCCACAGCGCCCCACCTCCGTCTGCGAGGTGCTCCAGCCACCCAGCCTCCCCTCCTCTGGCCTTGACACCCGCCCCCCATGTCCTGCCTTCACCTCCAGCTTGTGGAGGCCCTAGCTTCCCTGCCGCTGGGTCAGAAGAGGCAGCTATGCAGTTCTGCAAAGGAGAGGCAAGCCCCAGAGACAGGCAGGACCTCCTGGCCTGCAGCAACCAGGCTGGCACCCTCTAGGGTCTAGTGCCAAGGAGACCTCAGGCCAGCTGCTGGACACCAGCTCGAAGGCAGCCCTCGAGCAGCCCAGCAGCCCCAGGCAAGGTGGAGGAGCACCCACAAGGCTGTAATGGGGAGGCCGCAGGCCCTTAGGTGCCCTCGCCCCAGGCCTGGCACAACAGACCCCGAGCCCTGGTCCTCCTGTCCTTCGAGCCATTCCCAGACCCCTCGGGGTGCTGCTCCCCAGAAGCCTCACTGTGAGCCACAGATGCGCCCTTCCCTTGGGGAGGCTCTTCCATCGCGACCTCTGGACGAGGGGGAGTCCATGCACCGTGTTCAGGGTGGCCGCACAGTGGGCAGGACGCCTTGGTGGCCTCAGCACAGCCTGCTGCTCTCAGGGTGGGGCTCTAGTTTTCCCAAGACATCCTTTCCCAAAGAGGAAGGACGGCAAGGACAGGCCGTGCTCGACGGGCAGGGGTCGCGGGGCACAGGGCAGCAGGACTGTGGGCTCCAGGCTTCACTGCTGGGCTTCCCTGGGGAAGAGCCGCTGGCTGAGACCCAGAGCCCCTTAGATACAGTTTAAAACTGCACACCAAACCAAGGGAGCGTCTCCTGTTTCTGGCCTCCGCCCTGACCCCGGCTGTGGCCTTGAGGAGGAAGCCCAGCCCGGGCAGGTGCCCAATGGCCTGCAGGACCCCTCTGAGACCCAGCCCTCGGCCTCCTTTGTCTGTACCCAGTCTTCTCAGTGCTTCTTTATTTTTTAATTTGCTTTGCAAATAACCCTGAATTAAAAACCATATATATCTATTTTTAAAAACCTTGTCTTTTGCTTCCGTAATTAAATTTCCACAAGATATTTTTCCCTAGGAAAATTCAATTAGGTTTTAATTTTAGTCATCTAAAAAGCACTGGTGCTTTGAGTATTTGATTTTTAATTTAAGCTCTTGATAGGGCATTCCAATTAAAGCCCTTCGGTGGGCACCGCAGCATGACCAGCTATTACGCAGCGGAGGAACCCCGTGGCTGACGACCCTGTGGGTAGGTGGCGGCCAGGCAAGGCAGGGCAGTCAGTGGGCAACTCGGGCCCCACTGCATGGTCCCTTACCCATGCGGCCAGCCGGACGCTCTGTTCTGGCCCTGGGTGAGACCACTCACAGCCCAGGCACTGGGCACAAAATGCCAAGGAGGGGACGGGGGCTAGAAGTGAGTCCTCAGACCCAAGGGCCACCTGCCTCCGGGGTGGCTGGTTTCGGGGACCAGGGGCCACATCTTGCCCACCAGGCCCGGCCCTCTCCCCACACTGTCCAGGCCTGGCCTGGCCCTGGGCAGCCACTTCCCTCCTGCCTCCCCGCCTCTCCTCTGCCAGTCTCTCCACCTCTGGGACTGTCGCCGGCAGTGGTGTGGAAAGGAGCCACACAACACCACCAGCATGAGCACCTCTCCATGAGCCCACCGCAGGGTGAGGAGCCCGACAGCCCTGACCCCAGCGGGCATTGCCACCCTGGAAGCCCCATTTCCACCGAACGCCTATCGTTTGTCAAAAGCTCATTAAGCTGGACCACCGCGGTCGGCGGTCAGGAGTTCCGTGCAGGGAGGCAGGAGGGCTGCCCTTCTCCCGGGGCATCTGGGGCCTCCATGATGAAGTGCTGTCCTCAGGCGCATGTTTTGAGTGGACCCAAGTCGTCCTTCCTCTGGGCCCGTGACAGGCATGCCATCTCTGCCTTGCGTGACACTCAGTTGGGGTTTTCATGTTTTGGGGAGGGGCTGTGCCGCTAACCCCTGCAGCCGGGTCCCCAGTCCTCCCTGGCGCAACGTGGGGTCAGCAAAGCCTACGGGTGAGCAGCGCTGTCTCCCTGCAAATCTGACGCCTTTCCCCAGCGGCTGGGGACAGTGAAGGGCTTTTCCTCTGTCCACGTCTGCCCTGTCTTCTCTGCAGTGAAGGGTCGCTTTGTGATTTTTGTACATTTCATAACTGGATCGTCTGGTTCAGCTCGCTGCGGTTGCGAGTGCCTTGTGAACACTGGACGCAGTGCTCGGCCGGGCCTCCCAGAGCACATTCCAGCCACGCCTGTTCCCGAGGCCCTGCCTTGGTGTCAAGTCCGGGACCTGTTGCTCGGCCCTCACTCCACAAGGGTTTCTGCTAATGCGTCTTCCTAAAAATTTCTTAGTTTTACCTTTTATTTTTATTTTTTATTTATTTTTTTGGGTACTGGGGATTGAAGTCAAGGGCACTCAGCCACTGAGCCACATCCCCAGCCCTATTTTGTGTTTTATGTAGAGACAGGGTCTCACTGAGTTGCTTAGCTCCTCGCCATTGCTGAGGCTGGCTTTGAACTCGCGATCCTCCTGTCTCAGCCTCCCTAAGTGCTGGGATTACAGGCGTGCACCACCGCGCCCAGCTTACCTTTTACATTTAATGGTTGATTCTGATCTTATTTCTGTAGAAGATGTAAGATTGAAGTCAGAGTTTTATTTTCTGTTTGTGGTTTTATTTAGTTGTCTACAGGTGTCCAGTTGCTCCTTGTTGTGGTCTAGATATGAGGTGTCCCCTCAGAGCTCATGTGAAACCATGCAGGAATGTCCAGAGAGGAAATGATCAGGTTATGAGAGCTGCGACCCAATCAGTGAATTAATCCACTTGAATGGATTAGCTGGGTGGTACCTGCAGGCAGAGTGTGGCTGGAGGAAAATGTCACTGGTGTGTGCCTTTGGGGTTTGCATTTTGTCCCTGTAGACAGACTCTGCTTCCTGGTGGCCACGTCCTGAGCTACTTTCCTCCACCATGACGTCCTGCTTCACCTCAGGCCCGGAGCTATGGAGTCCCCTGACCACGGACTGAGATTCTAAACCATGAGCCAAGATAAACTTTGCCCCCTCTATGTTGTTCTGGTCAGGGCTGGGGTTGTAGCTCAGTGGTAGAACGCTTGCCCAGCATGTGTGAGGCACTGCTAAATAAAATAAAGAAATAAATAAAAGGTATAAAAATACAATAACATGATTTTTAAAAAATAAATTGTTGTGGTCAGGTCCTCTGGTAACAGCACCACGAAGCTGACGGACTTGCTCCTGTAACTTTCTTCCTCCACTGAATTACTTTTGTGCTTTTGTCGCAAGTCGGTTGGGCGTGTCTGGGCGGGTCTGCTTCTGGGTCCTCTCTGTTCTGCTGCTTTGCCCGAGTCTTCTCCTCGGCCAGTGCTACACTAGCTGCCTAATAGAGTACAGTGACTCCTTTATTCTTCTGTTTCCAAATTATTTCAGCTATTGTAGTTCCTTTGCATTTGCATGTGAAATTTGTAATTATCTTGTCTATATCTGCCAAATAATCTTGCTGAGATTTTTTGACAGGAATAGCATGAATCTTGTCAATTGGAGAACCGACATCATTGCTACGCTGTCTTCCGATCCGTGAACTCAGCCTTTTCCTCCATGTATTTAGATCTTTGATTTATTTCACCAGCATTGGGTGGTGCTCAGCATGCAGGGCCAGCACAGCTTTATTCTATCCCAAGTGTGTTACTTTGAGCACAGGTTCGTTGCTGGGGTAGAAACAGCTGGTCCTTGTGTGCTCATCTTGCAGACCACAGCCTGCTGAATTCCTGCATTGTTCCAGCAGGCGTCCATGGGGCCCTTGGGTTTTCCATGCAGACAGTGATGCCGTCTGCTAGGGGGGAATCCCATCTCCTTCCTTCCCACCCATGTGCCTTCCGTTCCCTTTTCTTGCCTTATTGCTTGAGCTAGAAATCTCAGCCCTGTGTTGAGTAAGGATGTTGGGAACAGACATTCTTGACTTGCTCCTGATCACGGGGAAAATAATTCAGAGTTGATTCTATAACTTTAACGTTAAGTATAATTTAGCTGCAGCGTTTTTTAGCTGGTAGTTACCAAGTGAGCGAGTACCCCTTTATTGTCAGTTTGCTAAGAATTGACCACAAACAGGTGCTGGATTTCGTTAAATGATTTTTCTTCATGGATGGATATTATCATGTGGTTTTTCTTTAACCTGTGAATATAGTGGATCACGATGATTGATTTTCAAATGTAAAACCAGCCTCGAATCCCTGGATTGAAGCCTTTTGGTCCTGGTGGTCAATTCTTTTCCTATATTGCCGACTTCTATTCGCTGCTATTTTGTTAAGGTTATGTGTCTGTGTTCATGAGGGACACTGGTCTATCGTTTTCCTGCTTTTTATTTTTGCACTGTCCTTGGTAATTATATTTCTTTGGGGACTTCCTTTGGATCCATGGGTTGTTTTCTTTTAAAGTGATGCTCCTTCCACCCAGGAGCCCTCTCTTGCTGTCCCACTGTCCCCCTGCCCTTTGGCTGCACCGGCCGGCTCCAGCCCTTGCTGCTCCTGGCACCCCTGCCTCGGGGCCTTGGCACTCACAGTCACTGGCTAGAGGGTCTTCCTCCATATCTCAGTTCCAAAGTCATTTCCACTGGGGGACACTGCCTCAAGTCCACCTGCTCTTCTGGGCCTGTGTCCCAGCACTGCCGAGGCTGCCACACGTCATGGGTGGAGCATCAGGTCAGTCCTTACCCAGAGAGGTGCCACATAGGATACAGGGCAACGAGGAGTGGAGCAGCCTCAGGGTTCACCCCAAGCCCACCTACTGGCCTGTGCCTCACACTTTCCCTGCCTCGAGTCACGCAGGCTGTAAGACACAGGCCCAACACCCTGGTGGCACATGGAGGGGTGAACAGGAAACCCTGGCTATTGCCAACCCCACGGCTTCCTTCTCCTCACCCCAAGCCTGTCCTGCCTGGCTCCTCTCCTTGCAGCCGGGGCCAGGAACTGGAAAGCAGCCCCAGCCACCCCAGGGGGGAGCCCATGTTAAAAGCCATCCTCCCTTTAAAATAATGTGACCATGGGTCAAGAAGGAACTCTCCAGGGGGATTTAAAAACTCCCAAGGACAGTACCCCTCAAAGAGAGAGAACCACAAACCAATCTCTCCCATGAATACAGGCGCAAAACCCTTAACAAAATATTTGCAAATAAAAGTCAGCAATACATAAAAAGAATTACACACCATGACCAAATGGCTTCATCCCAGGGATGCAAGGCTGGGCTGACATTTGCAAACAACCACCGTAGCTCGCAGTAGGAACAGGCTGAGAACACAAACCATCCATGGCGAGAAGTCTGAGGACATTCAACACTAATCCCTGGGAAGCTGTCAGAGCAGAGGAGACGTCCTCACTGGACAAACACCATCTACAAGGACAGCGACCTAGCCGGGGATCTGTGCACCTGGGGTAGCCCCTCTCATGCTCAGGCTGGTCCTCACAGGGAAGCCAGGCACAGCCCCAGAGCGCAGAGCAGCCAAGCCAAGTCCAGCACTGCCCAGGAGGCTGTGAGTTCCAGGGCCACAGGCTGTGGGAGCACAGGCAAGATGCGCCCCAAGCACCCTGGGCTGCAGCCACGTGGGAGGAGCTGACACCCCAGAAGTGCAGGAGCCCCAAGTCACTCCCTGTGGTTTCATTTCCCCACTGACATCAGGGTGCATCTGTGAAAGGCAGGAGGGAGGCCACCAAGATGGACAGATGTGATCCCTCAGCTCCAGGGGCACTAAGCAGGCAGGGCTCATTTCCTCCGCTGGCCTCAAAGGCTGTGCATGTGAGGCATGGAGGGCTTCCTGGAGGAGGTGTGCTGTCAGCAGAGTCCTGGGATTAGACAGTGCATGGAGACCGCATTCAGGCAAGGAGGCCGCCCCAGCCGGCTATGGGTGGTCACAGCCAGTCGGGAGGCTCAGTGGAGGCCCACCTAGGGGAATGGCAGGGATTGTTGGGTGGGGAGCTGGACTCTGGGCCTCCCGGGGTAGTGGGGTCTCCCTGTGCAGTCTCCACATCCCTGGCCAGCCTCCCTCATCAAGGCCAGCAGAAGGCAGGCAGTGGACCCAGTCACTCAACAGCAATCTCCAGTGCCTGTAACCTCGGTCCCTTCCATCTAATTTACAGATTTACCAGTTAGTGCTGGCAGATCCTGCCCCTCTGAGGCAGCCCACAAAGTGCCGGCTCCTCGCGCCACCACCGAACAGGCCCCAGCGAGGGGGCTGGCCAGGCCTGGGACACGCCCTCTCCAGCATCTGGCAGGTGCTGCCAGTCCAACTGCTGCCTCTTGAGTGGGCAGCCAAGGGGGTGCCTGGCGCTGGCCTCTTAGGGGACATTGGGGTCTGAGCTTGAGGCTTCTCTGTTCCCCCTGGCCACCCCACAGGGGCCAATGCCTGTGTCCAGAGGCCACACATGGTAAGGACATGGCCTGCCAGCCCTAGGTCTTATCCACTATGTGATTCTACATCTCGATGCCAGGGGCAGGAAGAGTGGGTGGACAGGATTGTCAGCCAGGTCAGCAGGCCCAGCTGAGGGCAGTGACCAAGGGCCTGCTCACTAGGCCACTGCCTGCCCCTCCTGGCCTCCTGGCCACTGCAGCAACCTGCACTTTTCACAGGATTCTGCATTCCCCCTCCCCTGGGCCAGGTGGGGGTCCAGTGAGTGCCCAGTGTCCAGCTAGGCTCTTGGTCTTGGAAAGAAGTCAGCTCATGGCAGTCGTGGTGCAGCTGGGCTAATGGGGAGGCCTGGGGCCTGGACCCTCACCAGAGCAGGGCCACCCTCAGAGAGGCTCCCCTCCCCATGGCCTACATCCACTCCCCCTCCAGGCTGCCTGCAGATGTCCACCAAAGAGATGCTGGCTGCCCTGCCCTCGCAGCTATATCCTGTAGGCCCCACCCCCTGCCACCCAACCAGGGCACTCGAAGATGCTCAGTGGCTCCAGAAAGGTGACCTAAGGCTGCAGAAGAGATACAGCATGTCTGTGACCACCCTGTCAGCCCTAGGCTGCCCAGGCCATCAAAAGGCCCATGGTCCACCCGCCCTTCCTCCATGCTTGGCCCTCTCCCCAGAGCCATCCCAACACTGGGGACTGTGGTGTGTCTAATTTCCATTCCCCTGTGATTAATGGCGGCTCCTGTCTCCTCTCTGGGGCTGTTTCCTCTGGCTCCAGCTGCATAAACAAGCCTAGCCCTGATACCCCAGGAAGGGTTGGAAGAGGCGGGGGTACCGCCAGGAAGCCAGGGAGGGGCTCAGTTGGAAAAATGAGGTCCTGAGCCAGGGCCACACTTGCGTCAGTGCCCAGGACCACCCAGTGAGGTGTCCCAGTAAGGACAGGCAGCCCCCTCTACCAGCCCCCTGCCGAGACACCGGGCACCTTCTGAGACAGAGTTCGTGCCACTGTAGACTCCTGCAGTGCCGCCTGGCACCCCCTGTCCCCTGCAATGCACAAACTCCCAGGCTGGGGAGCTCTGAGGTCTCTGCCCAGGACAGCTCTGAGGCCAGCCTCTCTCGGTGCCCTCTGGGCTCTGGCCATGGCAACACATGCTGGACCTCCTGGGGGACCAGTCTTCCTCGAGGACCTCCCTGACTCTCCAAGTCCTCCTGCATGCAGCACCTCAGCGAGCTGGGCAGGCCCCGAGCTGTTCCAGTGCTGACCACGACAGGGAGGCCCTAGCCACAGCACCTTAGGGCCATCAGCTGGGCTGCTCAGGAGCAGGGCTTTCTCTCTGCATCCCACGAGCAGCAGGTAAATCCAAGGTGGGGGCTGACTACCGTCAGGGGCCAGGAAGGGGCACAGTGACCTTGGCACCCATGTGACCCTGAAGCATAAATGCTCCTGCCCTGGGATACCCCCACAGGGCCATCTCTCCAGCCAGCAGGGCTGCAAAGCCCTGGTCTCAGGGTTGTGATGGGCCATTTTAGGAGCCAGCTGGCCTGGGGTGCAGGGTGCCCAGACGCAGGTCAAGCATCACTCGGTGTGTCTGTGAGGCCGTTTCTGGGTGAGGTGGACATGAGGGTCCAGAGAGAGTCGAGCAGTTACGCCTTCGAGCATGGTGCCGCCCAGGCAACTAGAGGCCTGGAAGGACAGAAAGGGGCAGTGAGGGAGGATGCGTCCCCTGCGTGACTGCCAACCCAGGTGCTCAGAGCCCCTGCAGAGCCTGCGGCATGCCCTGGAGCCTGGCCGCACCTGGCATCCTCCTCCACAGACAGAGGAGACAGGCCTAGGCTTGGCGAGGAGCCACTCCATTGGAGGGGTCATCCCACAGTGGGTAAGGGGCCAGGAGGCCATGGCAGTGGTGGGGAAAGGATGGGGGAGTCCCGGGACTGGGGATGCGAGGGGCTGGAGGGCGGGGCAGAGGCAGAGGCATGGCCCCGCTGGCCTGGGCAGGCAGATGGGCGGTGCTGGCAGGTGCATGGAGATGGGGCACAGGCGGTTCTCCACAACACGGCGGAGCAAGGGGCCTTCTCCCTCAGGTGACCCTCTACATGGTCACAATGGCCAATGAGCCTGTGGGCTGTCCCCTCCGGATCCGTGCAGGAAGGGTACCTGGGAGTGGAGGGGACTTTGGGAGAGGGTGAGGAGGGTGCACAGTTGAACCAGCTTACCCATAGAATGAGGGGGCAGGGGGCCTGGCGCAGCGTCCAAGTCAGGTTGAAAGCCCGCTGACTCCCAACCTTGCCCCATGAGACCTTCCCCAACCCAAGAAGGATGGGGCTTCTCTCGTCCTTGAGAGCAGCACAAGTTTTAGAGAGGACCCTGAGGTTGGGGAGGGGCGGAGGCCAGGGTGGGGCCTGGGCCTCGTGCCCTGGGCTGGCAGAGTGGCTGGCAGCAGGAATGCTGAGCGTGGTCACACCAGGGTGGCTTTCTGGGGCAGCTGCCTCTGGGTTTGTTTCCTGCCCTTTCCTGTAAGGTTCTCCTACAGCTGCACATCCTAAGTGTCATCCCTGCTGCCCTGACTGGCCCCTGGACCCAAGATGACTCAGTCACCTCGGCTGACAGGCCACATGGCCAGCAGTGGCCCTGAAGCCAGGATTAGACAGGCAGTCAGTGTAGTCAGGTCGGATCAAGGAGGCCAAGTTGGGTCTGGAAAGTTGGAGAGGGATTGGAATGCTAATGCCTTCAGAGCCTTCCTCCACCCTTATCTGGATAACCTGCTCCTGCTCCAACCTGTTGCTAAGGTAACCTGTCCCAGGGACCGTTGCTCCCTACAGGGAGTTATTAATTATGTCCCTTCCTGCCCAGGTCACTCCACTCTGTCCATCTGCTTTTTACCTTTTGGCCGTCCCACCGAGCATCTCTTGGGCCTAGTCGCGTCCAGGACACATAAAAAGGCAAAATGTGTACTTCTGGGGATGCCAGGATAGCAGCTATGACCCCTTGCCCCTCCTGGGAGAAATCTATGTCACCCTTTTTAAATAAACCCAGCTTAACCTGCTTAACTGTGGGCCTCGCAGTGCTTCTCTAAGTTCAAACTGCAACATGTGGAGAAGCAGAACTTGTCACCAGTAACCGGCGGTCTCAGCGGGACCCCCAGATGGGCACCCCCTCTCAGGCCCCAGTGTGCAGCACAGAGGGATCCCAGGAGACCCCTCAGAGCTGGTCACCTCACCTTCACTACAACACCTGCCTCCAGGGCTAACCCTGTACACACAGGCCTATCCCCAGGAGCTGTGGGTCCCTCAAGGCTGGAATGTTAAGCCCTCACCCCCAGCACTTGGGAACATGGTCTTTAACGAGGTGACTAAGTTAGTGAGAGGCTGTTGGTGTGGCCCTAATGCAGTGTGACCGGTGCCCTTCTGCAAGGGGGAATCTGGACACAGGGAGGCAGGGAAGAAAGTTGGAGGAGGTGATGGAGATCAGAGCTCGCTACAGGTCCATGGCCTCTGGAGTTTACTGAAGGGATGGGGGAAAGGGGACACTCCCAAGGCAGAGTGGTCCTCAGAGAAGAGAGGGACAGCGTGCCTCTTCTACACTCCAGTGTTACTGGGGACCCCAGAGAAGTTCCCAGAGAGTCCCACCCAGGTTCACCTCTTGACTTATAACTGACAGCAGGATGACATCAGACTCTGAAGTCCCCACTGCCATGGCAACTCTAGGTCACCTTGGCTCATGCTGGCCGGTTCTAATTGGATTCTTAACCATACATTCTTGCAGATTTTATGGTTAGGAGGAAATATTCTTATCTCCCAGAGTTTCAGGATCTGGTCACAAAAGTCTCCTGGTTCTTCCCATCAACCTTGTCCCAGGCCTGCATGGCTTCTGCAGTTAACAGGTAGTTTGCTGAGGAACGTGACCTACCTGTCCCCTAGACCAGGCGGGGCTGCAGGAAAATGGCTTCTTGGAAAAGAAAGCACATGGTGTTGGCACCAGCACCGTGGGCCTGTTCATAGGGTTACTCCCTTCCCTGGTGTTCCCACCATGCTCGTGCCAGGCCAGCAGTGGCCAAGATGGGAGATAGTGTGGCAACAGCCTCAGAGACACCCCTGTGCCACGGTCCCCTTGGCTGCCCACCCCAGCTCCACTCATGTGGCCCTGCGGCCTTAGGCACTTGTGCAACCAGCCTGAGCCTCCCCCTGGAGCCCTGGCCTTGGGTGCGAGCCCTCCCAGCATGCAGATGGTGCCGTGCGGGGCCAGGGTGGTCCTCTCCTGGCAGCAGCTCCAGGCCTTGCTCAGCACTGCAGGCGGCTGCTTGTGGGGAGACCCTAACTATTCAGCATTTAAATGCAATTGCTGTAAAAATCGGAGCCCCATGGTCCCAGCTGTCCTGCCAGCGCCTGGACGCTGGGCCAGTCGTTAAAAGCGAAAGGTCAGTGTTGCCTCTTGGTTGCTTTTTAATCAGATTCAGCGTCTTCCAGCTTCCGCCATTGGCCTCCACCAGGGCCTGGGCGCCTCATTAATGCGAATGAAGGAGGAAGATGACATCATTTACATTTAATTGTCTTGTTTATCTGCCTGGCGCTGTGGTTGTTTTAATAAAGGGCAGAGGCAGACAAAGGCTACATTTGCATCCTGGAAGGGGAGCCTGACAAGGGTCTCCTGCTTGTTGACATTTATTGTTTGCAAATGAGATAATCCAATAACAGAGCCAGCTCCCAGCCAGAGCCCTGCTGGAGGCCCACCCCCGCCTCCTCCCAGGAGCGGGCACCTGGGAGACCCACTGCCTGAGGAGGGGCTCAGAGCAGGGTGCAGCCAAGGACCCTGAACACCCTCCAGGCCAAACACTGGTACAGCACCCACAAGCAGGAACTAGCCTCCCACATGCCAGGGAGGATGACGAGGCTCAGAGAGGTCAGTGGCTTTGTCCAGTGCCACACAGCTAAAAGCCCAATACATCTGGAATGGCCCCTCAGAACCCAACACTGCCACTCGGCCTCAGGGACCTCCAGGACTAGGGTGCCTTTGTGTCCTCAAGACTGTGCATGCTCCAGAAGTGCTTCACTGTGGAGTCTCCAGAACTTCAAGGAAACTTCTAAGGAACCCCTACAGCTGAACAGACTCTTTTCCAGACCCAAATCAGGAGTCTGGCCAAGGATGATGGCTCAGACTACAGACACTGCCCACCTAGGAGGCTGACATTGAGTCGGTCAATGGCACATTTCATAGGTGGCTGGCGGGGTCTGAAGATTTAAGATCATCATTCGGAAGAGAAGCTTAGTCTCCCACTACCCCAGCCTCAGCCACATTTTGAGCCTCCACGCAGCCCCAGCCTCGGGCTCCTCCACAGCCCACAGAGCCCTTCCTAGCAGGCCTGGACTGAGGGAAAGACCAGGGATGGTGAGGCCTGAGGCAGGCTGGGACCAGGCAGAATGTGTCACCAGCCTGCAGGGGACAGGGAGTGACCACAAAGGCCAGACTAGTCAGAGTCTGGGGAAGGACTCTCCCAATGGGGCCTTTGGCCTGATCTTGACCCAGAGGCCTCCAGCCGGACCCTTAGCAGGACCCTCAGCCGGACCCACTGAGGGGACTGAAATACACACCAACCCCACAGCTGTCCAGAGGCAAGATGCCACGCACAGGCACCAGGGGCCCCTGGGCCCCCTTCCTCTGCATGAGGGCTCCCACAGCCTGGGGTTACACCACGAGGAAATTTTTTTCTTTGACTCTACAAGGCAGGGTGGTGGTCAGCTCCTCCAGCACTTGGTCTTGGACTCCATAGAGTAGCTGAGCATCCCAGCCGGAGGCAGGCTCTGTCCTGTGTCCACAGGACAGGTACAGGGAGAGTTTAGCAGGCATCCAAGGCCCCATGAGGCCGAGGGTCATGGTGGGCTTATACAGAAAGTCCTCGGGACTAGACCAAGCCCCAGCCTCTCTCTGGCCCTCTGAAGAGCTGAAGGCAGGACCTCTTTGTCTCCTCCCAGGTCTGCCTTTCCATGGCAGCACCCCGGGGACTGGATACTCTCGTCCTGTGCATGGCTGAGGCCCCTGCTGGGAGGCCTGGGTGGACCAGCCTCTAGGAACACGAAGTCGCCTGCCCCAGCAGGGCTGGCTTCTCTCCCCACCAGCCACTAGGGACCTGCTCTTCTTCCTGTGTCCACTCTGGAGCCTCACTCTTGGGTGTGTTCCACGGCAGGGAGCACGCTTCTAGAGAGTTCTAGGGAGTTCTGAGGGCAGAGCACATGCCAACCATCCTTCCTCGCCAGGGCTCAGGCGCTCACCTCACAGTTGCCCCTCATCATCTGGTGGGAGCCCTGCCCTCCGAGCCTGGGGAGACATGGCAGCGCACGATGACGCCATGTCTGTGGAAAGGGTCCCCTTTCCCTGGGAGAGGTGGCCACACATGGATTCCTCCCAGGCCGGGGATTAGTCATCGGGCAAATAAGATTAAAAGCCCTTGAAATGGAATTGAGATGACGTCAAACCAGGCAGAGCCTCCTTTCTTAACAGCCCTGCAAGAGAGTTCCTGCTTAACCCATTGCTGGCCTTGATCAACCCCAGGAGGGAGCTCCCCAAAAGAGGGGCACAAAGGGTCCTGCTCCCGCCCCAGGACCGCCCAGGAGGGACACTGCAGACAGCCTCCCTGGGCCTTTCGAGTCCTGTAAACAGCAGATGGACTTTTGGGCCTGTGGCCACATCTGCCATCACCTGAAGACCAGGGTACCCAGCAGAGGATCCTCGGGAACCTCAGCCTGTCCCGGCCTCCGGGAGCAGGGGCCGGGAGAGAAGGAAGGGAGCTGGTGGGTCCCCAGCCTCTCCCTGGCCCCTCCTGTGCTCAGTCACTCTCCTGCTCTTCCTCCCTGAAGGCACAACCTGCGTGCCCATCTGAGGGACCACAGACCCCTAGGCCCTGGTCACCACCATCTGCAGCCTGAGGATCAAGGATTGGAATCCAGCTGCCCTGATTCTCTTTCCAATTTAAAAGAGAGAAGAGGGCAGTGGCTCAGGCAGATCCCGGGTGGGCCACAGGTGATGAGCACTGGCTCTAGGAAGGAAAGCCTGGCGCTGCCCAATGTCCCTGCCACCTCCCCACAACGTCCTTATGCACGGCGCGCCTGTCTTGTTGGAGAAAATAATGCCTCCGGAAACGCGCCTTCCTGCACGAAGCTCTGGCGCTGAGCACAGCCCCTGCGCTCCCGAGTCGCTGGAAGTCTTTCTTAATAATCGGATTCCAGCCCTGATCGTTATTTCTCATTTTCGCTGAAACAATCACTTGTCCGAGAGCACGGTCCTTGATCTGCCAATTCATCACGCCGGCTCCGTCAGCCTGGCCCGGTGCACGCGCCGCCCGGTCAGCCACAGGCTCGGATCAATAGGCCGTGTTTGTGCCGTCAATAGCTGTAAATGGTGAGATTTACGAGACAAGGGGGGACAGCATCCTGCCTGGCCACCGTCCCTGGAGCAGGTGGGGCGGGGGCGGGTGTGCTGCGGCCTCTGGGCTCCAGCTGGGCTGGAGCTGTGTGCCTGTGGCAGTCCCTATCCCTGGCTCATGTGGGCCCTTGATATTCCCGACAGAGCCCAGCTCGGTCTGGGCCTGGGACTCCAGAAACAACCGGCGATCAGAGCTGGGAGGACCCCCATGTGTGTCGCTCACCGCAGCTGGGGGTCCCTCCTTCCCTGGAGGTTGGTGAGATCTCCCTAAGTCAAGGTGGAAACAGGCCCATCCAGCTGCCCTGGACAGCCCTCCTCGCGGCCTCCTCCACACCTCTGCCTGGCCCAGGAAGTTGGCTCCACTGGCCCCAAACATCTCTCCCCAGCTTGGTGTCCTGTAGCCTCCACTGATTTGTGCCACTCATGCCCAAAGTCCAGCTCAGGAACTAAGCACACTCTCCCCCTGCTGCGGGTGGGGAGAGGAAAGCTGGACAGCCACCTCCTGCACCTCCTCCGTCAGCCATAGGGGCCCTTCTCACCCAGCCTGCCCGTGCCCAGCCAGGCACTTGCAGGAGGAGGCTCACGGCTGCTCTCAGCCTCCAGAGCCTGTGAGTAGCGAGAGCTCCAGCCACTTGCTGAGTTGCTTGGGAGCTGTCTAGAGACAGGAAACTGAAGCTGGAGGTTCAAGCTTGAGCCTGACCACCTACAGTGGGTGTATCTGACCACGGCTCTGTGCTGCCCCGAGGAGTCTGCCAGGAGGGAACGTGCTCTCCAGCCTCCACGCCCAGCCTCCACCCTGGCCTTCGTGGCTGACCCGCCCTCCTCTGCTCTCTGCACTCCTCTCCCTCCTGCCCAAGCCTGTCACTCGGTCCCACCCCGCTTCGGCAATCTGCTGGGTCTCCAGAACTGGGAGCCGGGGAAGACCTCCAGGGACAGGTAATTCAGGCTGGGGATTCTGCAGAAGTGTCACCATCACACCTACCTAATGTGCTGAAGCCCGGCAGAGGTGGTTTTATCTGCAAGAATTAAAACAAAGCACTGGTTCAATCCTCACGGGGAAAACCAGCAGCCCCAGAGCCTTGGACGCCCCAGGCCGGTTCCTAGGCCTTCAGGGACTGACCCAGCAGCTCCGAGCCATGTCTTTATCCCTGAGTAATGTGTGGTTTGAGGTTGTGGACAGGAGGCCACAGGGAAAGGGTGCAAGACCCCCCACGGCCTACCCTGGCTCATGGGCCCCTGAGAGACAGGGTAAAGATATCTCCATCTCTTCCCATGGGGCACTTCCAGAGAACATCGAATGCATGAAACTGAGGCCAAATGTCTATTAATGTTTCAGAATCCATCCCAAACCACAGAGGCCTGGAAGAACAAAGCCCCACTTTCATGAAGAGTTGGGAGCCATCAAGTCAGGGAATCCAGAAACGTGGTTTCTCGGGTTCGGTTGACGCTTGTGGGCAACTTGAGAGCATGAGCAGCGTCATCGGCACGTCTGTGCGGTGCACGGCTGACCCAGAACAGCTGCTCTGAGGAGCGCCAGGGCGGCCGGCCAGCTGGCCAGGGTCACTGCCCCCAAGGCACGGAAGCCAAGCCCTGGCAGCTGGAGCTGGCCCAGGGTGCCTACATCACAGAGTGACAGCACATGCCGGCCACAGGATTCTGCAAGCAGGGCTGATTCTGCAACCACCCAGGGACCTGGGGCCAAGGGCTTCACAGTGCCTGAGAGGAAAGTCCACTCTGGGTGACCCGCCCGAAACCCTGAGTGCCACAGGAACAGGCTGGGCTGGCTCACCAAGAATGCCCTCCATGAGGCAGTGCTGTAGGGCAGCTGGGGACCTGCCCCTTCTTTGAGGGTCCTCAATGGGGGATGGGGCAGGGCCTATTGGACCACAGAGGAGTCTCCAGAAGCAGCTTGGCCATGGCTGCTGGAGGACTGAGAGATGGAGGGGGCAGCTTAGCAGGCCCGGGCTACCTGGGCTCAGGACCACAGCACCGTTATCCAGCTGAGGTGAGACCTGGACAGACGTGCGCCTTCCATACAGGCCCCAACTAGAGAAGCTTTCCGGAACAAACACAGTTACAATGTCAAGTCCGCAGGACGGGGGCCTGTCTTGATCTCCTATGAGCTTTTTCTGTGAGGGCTGGGCCGAAAGGCCCCACGTGGCTGACGCAGGGCTTCCACCCACCAGAGCCCCAGCCATGCTCACTCTGGACCTCACGGCCAACCCCCGCCTCCTAGGGCTGCCCGCTTCCCCTCCGTCTGTCTCCAGCACCACCACCCCAAGACCCACCACCCAGAAGGTACTGCCAAAGGCCCCAAAGCCGAGCAGAGAAAGCCGCACTGGGCGAGGAAAGCAGGTGGACCCACTCCCAGCGTGGCCGGCTCAGCCCTTCCAGGTGGTTCCTTCCTTCCAGCTAGCGATTGGCCTTAGGGTGTGCACAGGGCCCAGGGAGGGTGGCCCCTGCGGTGTGATGGGAGGCGTCCTGGGGCTCAGCCAGACCCCCTTCCTTAGCCCCTGCCTCCCTGCTCAGCCACCTCGGGCTGCACACCATCTTGGGCAGAGAGGCTACAAGCCGAGGGCAGCAGGACCATCACCCAGCCGAGTCTGAGCCACCCTGGGCCCCCACCCCAGACCCCACAAGACACCTTGATGGCTGCAGCCACCGTGGGCAAGGGGTCCTGACGGGCTTCTCACCCCTGGTCCTACGCACACACCATCCGGGCACCCCTGGGCATGGTGCCTCACCCACCCTGAGTCCTGCTGGCCCCGCCCACCTCCTGGCCCCACCCACCCTGGCTGCCCTGCTCACTCCAGCTGGAGCCCCAAGGTCCCCGGGGAGCCTCTTTCCTCTCCTACACACCGTCACCTCCTCGTGCCTTCGTGCCTCCGTGCCCCTGAATCACAGCCTGCTCCCCTTCCCCAGCTGCTCTGGAAGGAAGGGGTGGCTGGGACGCCCATGTCCTGGCACCTGGTCTGAGCCCGGCACTGGCCCCAGGAAGGCTACCTGCACAACACCTGCAGCCCTGGACCCTGGGAGGACCCACGAGGCACTGTCTGTCGAGCACAAGCTGAGAAGCTGGGACTGTGGGACAGAAGCACCCACGCCCCCCTGCCATTCCTCAATCATCAGAGCCAGGGGGCTGACTGAGGGGCCCACAGAGGCCCACCACCCTGAGGGGGCAGGTTGAGGACAGAGCCAATGTCCCCAGCAGGGCCTAACTTCTGTACTAGTTTAATCTCTGGTGACTTATTCCAGTTTAATTTTTTAATTATGCAAATTATTGTGAAAATCGCATCATTAAAGTTCAAACTTAGAGACAAGATTGCATCATTAAAGTTCAAACTTAAAGTTCCCCTGTCTCAGTCCAATGGCCTCCCCAGTGTGGCTGTGTGTGTCCTTTGGAACATGCTCTGTGCCCTTGCATACACATGTGAGGTTTGAGGGGTGCGGTTTGCTGAGCCTCAGGTGTCCTTATGAAGTGCTGCTGGAGAGCTCTCGGAGAAGATCCCCACGGTCACCAGGAGGCCTCTGCAGACCCTGACTCCGCCAGCCTGTGATGCTGCATGTCCCCTCACACCAGGCCCTGTCTCTTGGGTGCCTCCCTGGTCCTCTCCTGACAACTTAGCCAAGACTGTTGGGGACCCAGGGGGACCAGCCCCCTCTTTTAGGTAGTGCTGCTGTAGTGAGGAACTGTCTTTCTGGATGTGGCCCTGGCCACGACCTGCCAGTGCTACCTGGACCAGCTGATCAAAGGGGGACAGGGAATCCATCAACATTCCAACCGAAAGACAGAGGCCTGTGCCTCGAGGCTGGTCTCCCACCCCCACGACAGGCCACCAAACTGCAGAAATATGTGGATCTGTGTGAGCCGGCGTCTGGTGGCCCAGGGAGTACTGCACCCAGGACTGAGCTCGCAGGCTCAGGGGTGCACGTTACCTCCTGCCTCCTGTTCCCAACGCACTTGCTGTGGCCCAGTCGCGGGGCTCAGTGGGCCCCGTCCCCTGGGAGTGGAGCTCATGGCTGGGCAGTAAGCAGCAGGACTTCCGGCAGGCTGACTCCCCATCTTTGGCCTCCAGCACTGCGGAGTGGCCCAGGCGATGCCCGTGGGTCCCTCATGTGCCCAGCCCTGTCCCACACAGATGGGCAAAGCAGACCCACTGGGCCAGACCCTCCGAGGGCTTCTCAGGAGCAGCCTGATAGCAATGACCACAGCAAATCAGCCTCTGGCCCCTCCCTCCTTGCCGAGGAGCTCTCTCCACCTGTGTCCAGCCCCAGTCTCAAGCAACAGGAGGCAATGTCCTGCCCTGGTGGCTTCATGTGAGTGCCAGTGGCCCCCAGGGCTGATCTGACCTCCTGGAAGCAGAGGGGAGGCCTGGAGACCAGGTCCTATGGCCATAGCATGAACAATCCTGGCGCCTCCTTCACCTCAGAGCATCTCTGTCCCATCCTTGAGGGGGAGGATGCCTGGGGGCTGCCAGGACTGGTGGGCCCTGGGCTGGGCTTCCGTGACTGCAGTCTGCCCCTGCCACTCAGGGAGCTGGGCTCTGCACCAGGCAGGCTCACCACACCCTCGCTGTAAAGGGTTGAGACCGCTGCCACCGTGACCTCCTGCACAGATGACGGGGAGCAGCCAGGGCGCCTGCCCAGCCTCAGGAGGCCTGCCCAGCCTCGGCTCCCAGAGGACACAACTTCATACATTTGGTGCTTAAACGATCTGCCCCAAAGCGCTCACCTGAGCCCAGCCTGCTGGAGTCCTTTGGCAGCCAGGACCAGGAGGCCTCAGGCACATGCCCTCCCCGGCCTACAGGTGTCAGAGCCAGAACCCAGATCCCCTCCCTCAGCCCTGGTGGGAGCTGAGTGTTGCCCACACACGTCCATGCAGCTTGCCTCTCCCATGCCCACTCCCTCTACACCTTGGCTGGGAGCGGAGATGCACAGCGTAGGTGCCTGCAAATGCCCCCAGGGCTGTGGCCCGGGCACCAGCCCTTTTGGTCCTCCCTCAGCACAGTGCGAGAGGTACGTCCTGTTCCTCCATAAGCCCGTCACCATGGGGGACTCTGCTCTGGAACTCCAGCACTAGAAGCCCTGGGTCCAAGCCCTGCAGCAGTGAGGACTGCAGATCCCACAGCCCCACAGCCCCACAGCCCCACAGCCACAGACTACAGAGCCATCTGGCCTGGCCTTTCCACCTGACGCCCCACGCCCACCCTGAATGGGATGACACCTGTCAGGGCCTCTGTCTGCCAACAGCCACACGTGACCTGGCCTGGCCAGCCTCTGCCCCCTCACTGGAGGCCAGCCAGCTTTGCCCTGCCCCAGCCCAGCCAGCTGATGGCCCTGCAGAAGGCCACAGAGGGCGCCCACTTCTGAGCTGCCTGCAGACAGTGGGCGCACCGCCGGCTTTATGGGGTACTCTGCACCCAGGGAAGCTGAGTGGAACAGATGAAATTGGAATTTTATGCTTCTTTTGTAGTGTTGCACTGCAGAGAGCTTTTTAAAATTAGCTTCTAACTTGACATCTTTGGCAACTCTAAATAATCCCCCAGCCCTGCTCCTCATTGCAGCAGGTGTGCTGCCAGTGCTGCTGGGAGCTTGGGCTGCAGCTCCATGGCACCAGGGCAGCAGCCCAGGAGGGACAGTGCCCAAGTGACCCACCCTCTGGTCACCAGGCAAGCAGGGGCAGCTTTCCAGGAGTTGCAGGGCAGTCCTGCCCAGGGGCAGTCACAGGAGTGCTGAGCTGCTCTTGAGGTGACTTTCGTCCCCTCCATGTCACGTGGAGATACTGCTGCCTGCGCCACCTGCGTCAGCCCGCCCTGTGCAGACAGCAGCTGCTCTGGCCGCCCAGCCTCAGCACAGACCTGGCCCCAGCTGTCTTCCCAGGGTTGCAAGGTTCTGGAAGGGCACTGCCCTTTCACTAGCCCAAGTTCAGAGGCTGGCACGGGGTCAACCCCTTACCAGCACAGGGTCAGTGCCCAGGCCAGCAACTTGGACTGCTGAGTGACCACCCACTGCCTGCAGAATGACAAGCTTCCAGGGGCCTGGCCCTTCCTGGGGGAAATGCACGGTTGCTCCATGGCTGGTCTCGGGGAGGGGTCACGGGGCCATTCCCCTGTCCCTGGGCAAATGGACAAGAGCAGGCCTGGCCTTCTGGAGAGGGGCTGAGGACAGGGAGCCCATAAACCAGAGCCAGGTCTGCACCCACGTTCAACAGCTCCTGTCCAGGTCTCCTGCCCAGATTCAATCACCACCGAGGTTTATGAGAGTAGAGGTGCTGCCGCGGGGACGCCACCCCAACCCTGCTTCTCTCCTGCAAATGCCATGAGAGTGCTGGGGAGGCCAAGGTCACCTTCGGGGCCTTTTCCTGGGAACCAAGAAACTGGGCGTGAGATGACTCTGCCCCTGCTCAGAGCAGAGCCGCGACAGCGAGGAGGGTTTCTGAACTGCACGCACAGGGCACCAGCCCACAGCGAGCAGAGCTGGTGCGGGGAGGCAGGCCCCCCATGGGATGGACAGGACCCTTCCCAAGGCTCCCCATGCCCACATCTCTGCTCCCGCCTCCTCTGGCTGAGGCCCTGAGGCCACCAGTCTTCGTGACCTGCCCCAGAGTAGATGTGGGACCCATGCTGGCCAGTGCCCCCAGGTTTCTCCCCAGGTTGGAGGGGAGAGGGCATCCCCCAACCGCAGCAGAGCCCAAGGCCTGTAGGGTTTCAGGTGCTGCTGGCAGAGCTGGTCTCAGGGTGGAGATCTGACCCGCCGGGGGCAGTGGAGAGAGATAGAGACAGGTGACTATGGTCTGTGCTCACCTGTCCCCGAGACCCGCAGCCCCCGCCCTATTTCATGGGCTCCAGGAAATTGTCCCCGGCCAGTCCCTCAGCTCTCCCTCGTTGGCCCAGCAGGGGTGAGTGAGAGATGGACATCATCGTTGAGTGCTGGGCTTTGTCTAGCAGCAGGCCCTGGCCCTGCGCTGTGGACTCCAAAGGCAGCCAGCCTCCTAGTGTCCCCAGTTCCTCATCCAGAGTGGGGACATTACAGAGATGCTCCAGGGAGCCCTGGAGGCAGGAGCCCCAGAGGCAGGAGACCCAAGCCAAGGTCAGGAGAAGTGCCTAACATCGTAGGAGCATTTGGCTGCAGGCCCACCGACCCCGGCACCAAGGCCAGGCAAGGGGCAGCCATGCTAGCCAGGCCAGTGGGCAGGGCAGAAGCCAAGGGCAGTGGAAGGTCACAGTGGCCATTTCCTACCCAAAGCCACATCGCCAGGGGGCTCCAAACACTGGCCCTCAGAGTGGCATTCCAGGCCACTGACACACCACTGGGGCAGCAGCCCCCTCTGCCGCTCTCACAGAGCCTCCTGGGAAGGTGTGGGGGCTCAGAGGTGGACACAAGGCAGGGCCACCCCTAAGAGGGCCTTGTGCATTGCTAGGCAACTCAAACCTCAGGTTGACGGTGTCCTTTCAGAGCTGGGGACACAGACAGCAGCAGCAAGGTCCTGGGCAGGAAGCTGCAGTGGGCTCACTGGGCCCAGGGGAAGCTGGAGTGAGGTGGACGCCAGGGCCCTGGTCCAGGTGGGATGGTTTCCAGTCCCCTCTACTCCAGGAGCCAACTGCCGGCCACTGGTGCTGGGGTCAGAGCCTGGGCCACAGGCCTCCAGACAGCCCCAGGAGGCCACCCAAGCCACCCTGCTGTGGGACCCCTTCCTGTTCAGGCCTCTGGAGAGGGGCCCAGGCCACGGTGGCCCCACCCACACCTGGACGCTGCTGCAGCCTCCACCAGGAGCAGGGCCACAGCCAGGGGTCCAGACAGGAAGGTTCACCTGGCCATGTCAGCACAACACTCTGGGCCACCCCGGGCCCTGGGAACTTTGTGCACTGAAGACCAGTGCCAGAGCTACCTCCATCCCACAGACCAAGGCCAAGGAGGCTGGGCACCAGGGAGGAGGGCTCAGGGGCCCCACCTGCTACAGCGCAGGGCTGCGGCTCTGGGAGCAGCTCCCTAGTCCACATTGCAAGGTCCTGCAGCCCCAAGCCCGGCCCCAGCCCCAGGCCTCAGTGCTGAGACGCTGCAGGGCAGCCGCCCCTGGACACAGGGTGTGCAGGACAGCAGAGCTGCTGTTAGGAGGCAGGGCCCAGGTCCCTCACGACCAAGCCCAGCCTCCAGCACAGGGCTCACGCCCGCCTGGTCTCCTCGCTCTGGGCTGCCCTGCCTGGGCTGCAGGCTCAGCTCTGCACACGCCCTCTGTGCCCACCCTCGCCTGCTCCCACCCCGCCCCTCGGCCCCTCCCAGGCCCCTCACTGGAGCCTGCCCGCCCCTGGGCTCCTTCTGGCCTCCTGCCTCTCCTGCCCGCTCCCCCTCAGCTCAAGGAATGCCTCCTCAGCGACCCCATGTCCTCTCAAATGATCTGGTGCCGCACTCCAGCGAGAGCAGGAACCGTCTACCCTTCCTCTGGGGGAGCCCCGCTACCTGGACCCACGCCTGAGCTCCACAGGTGCTCTGTAAATATTTGTGAGATGAAGGAGCCAAGAGCCTGCTGCCTGCCAGACACTGTCACCTCACTAGATAAGTGGCATATCTGGATAGGATGTGTCTTAGTCCCCTGGGAGGTGGCTGTCATTCCTATTCCTGTTTTCCAGAGGAAGAGCCGAGGCTCAGAGAGGTTAAGTAACCTGTCCCTGGTCACACAGAAGTGAGTGGGGCCAGGTGTCCATCCCAAACTCTGACCCCTGCACAGCCTGCCATCTATACTGACATCCAATCCTCAGCATGTCCTGGTGACACAGGTAAATCCCCCCACTTCACAGAGGAGACAACAGGTGCTCAGAGTCCCTCTGTATCAGCTCAAGGTTGCATGCTTCCTTCCTGAACAGGTCCAGCAGGGACCCGGGCTGGAAGAAGAGCCTGCCTGTCTCCTCCGAGGCCTCCACCCCCACTCTTCTGCCCGAGGGAGGGGCTGCTTTGGATATTTTCCTGGAGGCAGGCTGCCAGACACCCCCCTTCCCACATGACTTTTAAGAAATATCACCTAATTAGCTGCTCGTTGGTGCTCGGCAGTGCCAGCTCCCCTCCCAAGGCGTCTGGCCACAGCCTGGGTGCTCCCATATGCCAGTCGCCCCTGCCAGGCAGAGCTGGCACCTGCTCCTGCCTTGGCAGGGCTGCTGGGCCCTCTGGCTCGGCACCCAAGCTGTCATTCCTGGTTGGGTCCTGAGCATTTGGTGTCCTGTCTCACCACAGAACCCGCGGCTGGCTGAGCCACACCAGGCTGGCTGTCTCCACGCCAGGGCCACCTGCGGTCTCCATCATACCCCACCCTGTGGGCATGTTCCTTCCCAGGTAGCACCAGGGAGGCATCCCGTTCTCTCTCCAGCAAGCCAAACACCCTCATTCTCTTAATTATTGGAGAACAGATTTTTCCCCAAATAATTAGGCAATTTAAATCATACAATCTTTCCCTGAGAACTATATTTAACCCTGATTTGAATGTAATTTACACATCGCGGCTCCCTGAAGCAGCACTGGGAGCCAAAACATGGATCAAATATTTTTTAAATGTCAAATGCTGCTTAATTGTGGATTGCACTGAATTTATTTGTACCGATAAGTGTTTGATCTTCCACATCTTTTCCTCCCAAAGTACCTTTCCTTGATCTGCATGATACCCAGTTTCTCTAATGCTGGAGGCCCTCACACCTGAGAAGACATTCACACTGGGGCAGCGGGGTTCAACCTTGAGGCCACGGAGGACTCTGTTCCAGCACAAAGAGTGTCGGTGCTGAGAGCGGCCAGTCAGGGGTCCTGGCCTTGCCACCCTGGCCCAAGAAGGACACGCGCAGCCTGCAAGGGTCCTCCCTGGCTCCTGCCCTCCTCCTCCTGCCCTCTCCTAAATGTTCCCATAGGGGAGGCGTTGGCTATTGCCTGCAGGCAGCAGGGTGGGGCACCAAAGTCACCCTCAGGAGCAGACCAGAGTGTTAGGACCAGCCAGGGGGAGGCAGGAGGGAGGACAAGGAACCTGTGTCCTTGTCGATCTGGAGGTCAGCCATGGCCTATAGGAGAAAGGCAACAACAGTCTGTATCAGTCAGCTGGTGGCAGATCTGCTGCAGTAACAAACATCCCTGGGATTTCAGTGAGCTCCAGTACCCAGGTTTGTTTCTTGCTCGTGTTCTGTGGAATAGGAGGCCAGCTGTGGTTCTGCCCCACCTGTCCCCTTTCTCCTGGGATCTAGGTCCTCTCCCAACCTGCCGTCCTATGGTCAAGGGAAAGGGAAGGTAGCAAAACCACGCTTCCCTCTTAAAGTTTGTGCCTGGATACGGCATACCGCACTTCTGCACACCAAGCCGGAATGGCATGGGGAGCGTGAGAAGAGGGCAGATGTGGGTGGCAGTCCTGCGCGCCCACCCGCCTGCATCGCAGGACAACAGCCTGAAGGCTCCCTCGTGAGGCATCCAGCTGGGCCCCAGTTCTAGGAGCCTCAGCATCAGATCCGATCCAGAGCCCCGTGGACTGAAAGGGAAAGACTGAGCACAGCACCGCAGATAGCACCGCTGGGACCGGGTGGGAGGGAGCAAATGGACCCGCGTTCTTTGGTTTCTTTATTTGTTCTTTTTATATATACATGACAGGAGAGAGCCGTGACACATACCACACACATGCACAACTGCCCATTCCTGTCTTGTACATGATGGAGTTTCACTGGTCGTGTGTTCATGAATGCACATGGGAGTAATGTCCAGTTCAGTCTGCTGTCCTTCCTATTCCCATCCCCCTCCCCTCCCTTCATTCCCCTTTGTCTAATCCAGTGAACCTCTATCCCCCCATTGTGTGTCAGCATCTGTATATCAGAGAGAACATTCAGCTTTGGGTGTTTTGGGATTGGTTTATTTCACTTAGCATGATATTTTCCAGCTCCATCCATTTACCAGCAAAAGTCAAAAAGTCAATCTTTATGGCTGAGTAATATTCCATTGTGTATATATACCACAGTTTCTTTATCCATTCATCTATTGAAGGGCATCTAGGTTGGTTCCACAGTTTAGCTATTGTGAATTGAGCTGCTGTAAACATTGAAGTGGCTGCGTCACTGTAGTATGCTGATTTTAAGTCCTTTGGGTATAGACTGAGGAGAGGGATAGCTGGGTCAAATGGTGGTTCCATTCCAAGTTTTCTGAGGAATCTCCATACTGCTTTCCAGAGTGGTCGCACCAATTTACAGTCCCACCAGCAATGTGTGAGTGTGCCTTTTCCCCCACATCCTCGCCAACACTTATTGTTGCTTGTATTCTTTTTTTTTAATATTTATTTTTTAGTTGTAGGTGGACAGAATATCTTTATTTTATTTTTATGAGGTGCTGAGGATCGAACCCAGTGCCTCCCACGTGCTAGGCAAGCACGCTACCACTGTGCCATAACCCCAGCCCCGCTTGTATTCTTGATAACTGCCATTCTGACTGGAGGGAGATGGAATCTCGGTGTAGATTTGACTCATTTCTCTAATTGCTAGTGATTCGAGCGTTTCTTCATATATGTTGACCATTTGCATTTCCTCTTCTGCGAGTGCCTGCTCAGTTCCTTTGCCCATGTGTTAACGGGTGAACCCTCTCTCTTGAAGTGAGAAGGCAAGGGACAGGTCCTGCAGCCACGTGCTCTTGGCAGCACTATGGTCCCTGGGGCAGAAGTTTCCAGAGCCCAGTGCCTGGGTGTAGGAATGCTCCTGGATGGGCTTTGGGATGAGTGTCCCTCCTGCCTCCCCCACCGAGGTTCCCTGGGCTGTGGGACGTGCAGCACCCTCACAGGAAAGTCCCAGCAGCCCAAGGAGCTAGCCCAAGCCCGGCCCTGCTCCTGACCTCTCCTCCGGCATCTGCCACCTCACACCTTGGCAGCCGCTGCTCACCCAGGCTGGAGGCCTTGCTGCCTGTGCCTCTGCAGTGACCGCCCTCCAGGGCTGAGGCAGCTGCCTGGGTACGCCTGGCTCCTGGGGAGAGCAGTGCCCGCAGAGTGATCTAGGGAGGTCCTCGCCCTACACAGCCACCAGTGGTGACAGCCAGGCCGGGTCACACCACCTGCTTGTGGCTCCCACGCTAGTTCCCTGGTGAGCGTTCCTGGCTTTGTCCCCTAGAGCTGCAGACCAGCGCATGCCTGCTCCCAGGCGCTGCAGGGCACCTGGCTGCATCCCACCGCATCTTTCCAGGCGCCTTATCTTTCGTTTCCAAAGCAGTGGACACACACATGGGGTCCGGTTTGCCAGCCTCTGCCGGCACCACAGCCCTGCCTCAGCTCCCTGCCGAGGTGCCCGCCGACAGGACGGCTCTGCCAATGCTCCTCCGCTGCCCAGAGCCCTGCCTCCAGCCCAGCCCAGCTTCCTCTCCCTCCCGGCCGGGTCCTGCCAAGGCTGTGAATTCGGGGTGCTGTGGAGGGAGGCGTGGTGCGCTCGGTGCCCGCCAATCTAGGAGAGCGCTGGGGGCACCGTGGACACAGCATTCTCCGGGGTTTGGCGCACACCCAGGCATCCCACCTTCAGCTCTCCGGCTGGGCAAAGGCCCCGCTGTCGTGGTAGCAGCAGCCTGGCCCCTGGAGCCTGGGCTCCACCACATTCGTTGGCCAAGGCAAGTCACATGGCAACTCCAACACCAGGGAGGGAGGCAAGAATAACTCCCCAGGCCAGGGCTGGGCACGCAGCTGACCACCGGGGGCAGGAGCCTGACTCCGCAGCAGGGCCACACGCTGCCCTGGCCTGCACGGTGCTGCACACTGTCCCTGGCCACAAGCAAGAGGAGCGGCTGGCATGGGGGAGCCACAGGGACCCCCTCAGCCTCCATCTCAGCAGGCCCTTGTCATGCTGTACAGGACAGAAACCGATGGAGCGAGTGGACAGACCCACGGTGTGGCTGGAGAGGGCAGCCCTAGCCCAGCCACCCACAGACGGGCAGTCCGGGAACCAGGGCAGGCAGAGCTGGCCAGAAAGCCAGGGCACCACCCGCAGGGTCTTCACAGACCCCACACGGCCGGACACCCCCCACTCAGCTCCCCCAGGACGGCCACCAGGACAGAGCAGCTGGACCTCAAAACACCTGGAGGAGGGAAACCTCTTAAGTGTCTTCACACCACAAGGAACAGGAAGCAACAGCAGAAGACAGTTGGAAAATCCCCAAGTATGTGGAGATTAAACCACACTTGGCCAAAGAAGAAGCCTCAAAGGGATCTTAAAATATTTTGGACTCAATGAAAATGCAACTTAACAAAATTAGCTGTAGCAAAATTAGAGCTTTAGGGGAATTTATAGCTTACATGCATTTGCCAGACAAGAAGAAAGACCCAAAATAAGTGATCTAAGCTTCCATCTTAGGAAACTAGGAATGGAAGAAGATTTAAGACCGCGGCAAACAGAAAAAGAAATAATCAAAATTAGAGAAAATCAGTGACATTGAAGACAGGAAGGCAATAGAAAAAACAATAAAATCAAAAGATTATTCTTCGAAAAGATCGATGAAAGTGATAAATCTCCAGCCAGGCTTAGAAAAAAATATCAGACTGAAAGTGGAGTCCCCAGTACTGTCCCAGGAACACGAAAGGACTGGTAGAATCCCCTGCTCCACCTGGTCGCAGTCGCAACAAACTTGAAATTTAAGAAGAAATGCACCACCTCCCTGGAGGACCCAGTGCCAGGTCTCTACGAGGAGGGAGAGCCAAAACGGGCTGCTGCCAATCTTAAAGATCGGAGCAGGCATTCATCACCTTCGGGAAAGGCAAGCCCTGGGCTCCTGTGGCTTCACTGGTGAACTCCACCCACGATCTAGGGAATGATCCCCCTTCTCCATGCTCCCTTAGGGAACAAGGCAGAGCGGACACTTCCTAACCCAGCCCACCTGACCACCATGGCCCTAACACCACCACCAGGGAAGACCCACCAGAAAAGCACAGGCCAGTAGCTGTCACACACACGGTCACCAAAGTCACCAGCAGAACATTTGCAGCTCAAGTCCAGTGACCTGCACACAGCGTGAGTGTCTGTCAGGACCGGAGGGTCTGCTCCAGGTGGACTTCCCATGGAGCAGCAGCCCAGGAAGGAAGGAAGGAACCTACATCCTGGAACAAATGAGACTGCAGGATCCAAGGGGGCACTAGGAAAGTGCTTCCAACACTTTGACCGTGAGCGACCGGAACCTGAGGTCAACTTCCAGCAGAGCCCAAAGAATGGAAGATGGAGGTCCAAGTCTAACAAAATACGCATAGGATCTGTTTGCTCACAAGCACAAAAGTGAAGAGAGTGAAATCCAGCGAGCTCCTCCGTAGACAGCGATGAGCTGAGTCTGAAGGTTATGCAGAGTCGAGAGGCTGGAGTAGCCCACACCACAGGGGACAGAGCGAGGACCCCCCCAAGAGGCTGGAATAGGCCACCCACAAGGGACAGAGCAAGAAACCTCCTCCCCCGCACTCCAGCACTCACTGCATGGCCAGGACCACAGGGCAGGACAGAGCTGGTGAGGCAGAGGAGAGACCTCGGGAACCAATCTCACTAACTGCTCTGCAGCAAAGGACAAGGGTGGCCGTGGGGGAGAGCGGCACTGGGGCCGTGGGACACCGTATGCACATAACGGCTACAGTTTTGACACAGAGGGCATTTTCACAAGAACAACCTCAAAATAGACCACGGACCTAAATGTAAACAGTAAAACTAAAACTTCCAGAAGAAAACCTGGGCCCTACATGATCTTGTAGAAAGAAAGGTTGATAAAGTCCACCTTTGGAAATTAAAAGCTTCTGCGAGTGAACAGACACGGCCCGGGCTGGGAGGAAAACCTTTACAGAATGCAGGCGGATCGGATAAAGAACCGGGTCCAGAGCGCACAGAGAACCCTTAAACCTCCCTCACTCAAACATGGCGCAGTTTAAAGATGAGGAAGGCTGAGCAACTTCTCATTTGAAAAAGGCAGGAGGCAAATGAGCATGTAAACAAACACAATGGCATCTCCACCAGGAAGTGCACATTAGAGCAATAATGAGACACCACTGTGTGCGCACCAGCGCGGCTGGGTTCCAAAACACAATCAGCAGCAAGGGCGTGGAAATGTGGGGTCTGCATCCGTCGCTGGTGGGAGCAGAAGCACGCGCCGCCCCGGAGATGCCGGGCGTTTCTCACAGTGCTAAACACAGTGGCACCATATGATGTGGCAGTTGAATCCCTAGGTGTTTACCAACTGATCTAGAAACTTATGTCACACAAAAGCCTTATGCACATGTTTATAGTGGCTTTCCTTCATAATTACTAACAACGGGAAGCAGCCAGGATGTCCTTCATAGGACGACGGATAGACAGATTCAGGTGTACGGGCCCCTCGATAAGGGGGCACCATTAGAGATAAGAGGAAATGTGGCTGTCAGGTCACAAAGGGCACAGAGGACGCGCGAGGAAGTACTGCTGGGCAGGAGCACGAACCTAAAGGGCCAGACACGGCGGCTCCAGCTCCGTGATGTTCTACAGACAAACCCACGGCCCAGGGCACAGGCCGGGGGCGTCGAGGTGGGGCACGCAGGGTGGGCAGCGGAGCGCTCTGTGTGGCACTGCAGCGGAGGACGCAGCGAGGCCCCAGCTGCCCCGCTTGTCACATGCCTGGGAGACGTCAGCCTGCGCTGAGAACAGCTTCCCCTGGCCGCCCGGTTTTGGGGGTTTCCTTCTGCGAGCAGTCAGCCCCCTTGCCTTGGGCCTGTGGCAGCCGAGTACATCACGGCAGGAGCAGCGTGGAGGAAGGCCACTCAGCTCCCGGCCAGGGCGCCAGGGTCCCCTTCAAGGGCCTGCCCCATGACCAGGGCACCTCCCTCTAGACTCTCCTCCCCATGTTCCCACCACCTCCCAGTGGCACCAAGCTGGGGCCAGCCTCTAACACACAGCTGTGGGGGCATTCCAGGTCCACAGTCCAGCACGGCATCGTACGTGGGGCACGGCTCGGCAGAGTTCTAAAGCGTCATTCAAGGTGGGTTCCCAGCTGTGAGAGTCTCGCTGAGGCACAAGGGAGGATAGAGCCTCCATGTGTGCTGCCGTCGAGGGTGCTGGGTGCACGTCTCCGTTCAGCAAAGAACTGAACCCCGGGACACAGAGACGGCAAGCCACACAGAGACGGTAGGTGTGCTGGCAAGAGACAGAGACGCGGAGGGAGACATCTCCAGAGAAGGGCCCAGAGCTGGGGTCCCGTGGGGAGGGGGCCCTTCTCCTCATGGTCCTGAAACCTCCTCCTCCTCCTCTCCTCCCTGTGCCCATGCCCCTCACCAGGTGGTGCCCCTCTGTCCACGCGTCTGTTTTAGTCTTTCTGTTGGTCTCCCCTAAGGAGCACGGGTACAGAGGTGTCTGTCTGATTGGGTCGCTGGTGTGTCCCCAGCGGGAAGGAAGCTGACCGCGTCAGGAGACCCTGTCCTGCGGCTCTGCTCTGGCCCTGCCCCGACCCTCCCTCGCCATCCTGCCCGCCTGCCCAGGCCCTCCACATCTCCCTCAGGAGAGTGGAGTGGCTGCCCCAAGTCACTCTGGGAATGAGTGGAGCCCCTCAAAGTGAAGCCAAAGGAGCTGCATGCAGACCTTGGCAGCCGCCTCCCCACACGACAGATGAGCAGCCCTGCGGGGCACCCCCTGCCCTGCAGAAACTCTTTATCAAGCTTCCCCAGAGACCCTCACCACAACTGGTCTTAGACCACCAGCAAGAACGTCTGCACAGTTTCAGGCAGGAGGAACAGGCTGATAGGAAAGGCAGCCCAAGGCCTCCACATGTGGAGGCGTCTGCATTTTTGTATCCAGGCTCGGGTTCGAGGCCCACAACAGTGGGAAGCTGCTTTTGTGTGGCCTTCTGCAGATTGTGAGCCTCTGAGCCCCTCCCCTGCACACCGGCTGGAAAGTTCTGAAGCTTTCCAAACTCGGGGTTCAGAGGGATGGATGGACTAGTGAAAGCCCCCCTCCTGAGCCTGGCTGGAGCCAAGAAACCTGCCTCCTGCTAATGCCTCAGGGTCCAGCCTCAGGGTCCAGCCTTGTCTGTCCTGCAGCACTGGCCCCTGCTCCCACTGCACTGGAACTTGGCGAGTAGGTGAACAGAGGGCTTGGACCCTCCTGCAGGTGGCCCCAGCAGGGGCCAGCATGGTCCACGCAGGTCACCTGGAGCCCGAGCCCTCAGCACCAATGCATGTTGAGCATAACATGGACACTGCGGCAGGATGGTCAGTTCTATGGGTCCACTAGACCGGCCACAGGATACCAGGTAACTGCTCTTCCGCATGTGTCTGTGTGGTGCTCCGGGTGAGAGGAGCACTGGGATCTGTGCACTCGGCCAAGCAGCCAGCCCTCCCCAGGGGCTGGGGACCCGCCTTGATGCTTCAGCTGGGACATGGTCTCTTGTCCTCTCTGGCTGGCAATGCCGGCTGCCCTGGTTCCTGGCCTTCGGGCTCCCACTGAGTCTCACCCTGGCCCTCCTGGTCTCCAGCCGGCCGCTGCCAGTGGGGACTTCTCAGCCTCGCGATCCAGTGAGCCATTTCCCTCCCGATCTCCTTGTGGTGGATTCACGTGTGGTTCCTCTGGAGAACCTGAGGATGCACACGGATGGTTCCAAAAAGAAATGTGCATCATCTCCTTGCTCCTTCCCTGAGGTCCCAGAGCCACAGCACCCAGGTCTTGGTGTCTAACAGTGTCCTCCAGCGCAAGGAGCCAGGGCTCCCTGGGGGGACAGCTGGGGCCAGGGCTGGGCCAGGAGGGGCACAGGATGAGCCGAGAAGTAAGGGCAGCTCAAGACCCAGGGAGAGGGCATGTCAGAGGACACGGTGCCAGTGAGAGAGGGAATCCCAGTGGCCACAGCTGGCACAGTTGGTGCCACAAAATAAATAACAAAGTACTGGATTGTAGCTCCAGTGGAGAACTGGTACCATGAGTCGATCCGAACATAAATAAGTGAGCATGTGTCCACGGGCAAATGCCATGCAGGAGAACTCCAAGTAACTGTGCATTCCGTCCTCCAGGAAGCGGGCACCACTGCCCAGCCCGTGAGTGTGGGCTGGACAGAGGCTGTCCTTCATCAGAGCACAGGGTGGGGAGGGCGGGCCGTTAAGGTCCAGGTCGACAGTGATTGCTCCTTTGATGATGTAGTCCTTGGCATGATGCCTTGAATAGAGCACCTGACCACTGTCGTCCTCCTGGCCCAGGCCAACCTGGAGGAAAGCAGCAGACACCTCCCAGGGGAGGGGCATTCCACAAAGGACAGGACTCCAGGCCATCAGAGTGAAGAAACAAGGAAGTCTGGGCAACCGTCAGAGCCGAGAGCCACCAAGGAGTCCAGGCAGGTAGTAGTGGGCGTCCCGGGTAGCGTATGGGAGCAGACAAGGATACTGGGCAGCAACCCGACGGGCTGCACCTGTCCAGTGACGTCCACGCCACTCAGTAGCAGCATCAAACCATCCTACTGATGTGAGAATTTTCTATGCTGCCTTCACAATTTTTCTGGAAATCTGACACTGTCCTAAAAAGCAAATTTGGCTTCTTAAAAAAGTATGCATTTTTAAAAATGTTTTCTATTTGCAGGTGGGCACAATACCTTTATTTTATTTTTATGTGGTGCCGAGAATTGAGCCCAGCGCCTCGGCCTGCGAGGCCAGCGCTCTACCACTGAGCCCCAGCCCAGCCCCAAGGCACACAATTCATGGCATGTAAATTTTGCCTCAGTGAAGTGGTTTTAAGTACTGAACAAGTGTGGCTTCCTGCTCCTCCGAGTTTTGGTCTCATGAAGGAGAAAAATAATCCAGAAGAAACATGCATAAGCAAGTTCAGTGTGAGTTCCACTCTGAGTTAAGCCACCAGGGAGCAGCAGGTACACCAAGGCAGCGGGTCCTTGAGCACCCCCAAGGAGACAGGGCCAGCCGGGGCCTCTGGCTGGAAGGTGCTCACCTGCCAGGGCTCTGCAGGTGCCCTTGGGAAATGGTCCCTGTGCTCACCAGAAATTAGGCCAGGGAGAGCTCCCCAGGCGGGGAAGGCGTGGGGGCCCCACAAAGGCGTTTGGTGTCCTCAGAGGAAGACAGCAGGCCCCAGCATGGCGACTGGGCTCCCTGGCACCAGGCCGTGCTCAGAGACACGATCACGGCTGGTCCCACTGGGTTCTGGGAAACGGCCGGGGCCGGGCAGCGACCACAGCCACTCCATTGAGATGGCAGCCCCCGGCTCAGCGCCTCCTGCCTCCAAAACACACTCTGCATTAAGTGTAATGGGTTTTAGGGAATTTATTTTGCCAATTTTAGAACCCACCATAAAGAAGAAATATGAGAGAATTTTATGAGGTGTACTGTATATCTTTAATACTCGTATTTTTTCTCGAAATGCTGAGAATATCAATTACGTTTATGGCCTCACAAGGAGATGCTCCACCCCATGGCTGGCAAAGCAAGGCCTGGCAGAAAATAAGCTGTGTTGGACTTGGGGTCCCATGCCCTGCAGGCTTGGGGGTCCAGGCAGGCCCAAGGAACTGGCCAGCTCCAAATCAACCAGTGACAGTCTGGGGGACCCCCAGGGAAGCCACATGGGCCTGTTCATGCGTGTGTGTACACATGTGCATACACGCCTGCCTGTGCTCTGTGTCAACTGCTGTCTCCAAGGACAGTCCTGAGCAGCAGGGGAGGTTGGGAGAGCCCTTTGGAAATGAAGAGGACCCACCAGTGGCCCCAGCACAGGACAGAGCAGGCTTTTCTCCAGGAGCTGGTACCCACACAAAGTCCCCAGGCCAGCCTCCTGATCCAGGATCTCCTGCAGGTCTCTATTCCAGCCTCGGCCCAGTCCCTATGCCCTCAGGGACACCTGCGCTGGCCCCAGAGTTTTCTCTGCCCATCCATACCCAGTCTCCTCAGCTGGGCCAGGGGCATAGACCAGGAGCCAGAGGCACTCCTGGTAGCAGGTGGGCTGGTCTGGGGACGGCTCTGGGCTAAGGGCAACAGAGGCACCACCCTTGGGGTACAGGGCTCAGGAGCCGAGCAGCCTGCGCCCCACACTTTCAGCCACTGAGGAGTCCTTGGCTCCTGGAGCTACGGCCTGGGGCCTGGTGCAGGCCCCCATCCTGCAGAGAGTACCCCAGAGTCCAAACAGCAGGGCCTCTCTGAGCTGAGCATCCAGGTGGCTGCAGAGCCTGCAGGCTCACCCTGTGTGCACGAGCATGCACACGCTCTTACACACTCGTCCACAGATTTGCACACACACACACACACACACACACACACACACACGAGCCCACTGGCCTTGAAGGGCCTCTGCTCCTCGCAATTGAGGAACTGTGCAGAGCAATCCCACCAGACCCTGAGCACACCTGGGCAGAGGCCAGAGCCCTCCCCAGGGCCAGGCCGTGCACCCAGGGGGGACCTGAGAGGAGGCGCCCGCCCTGTGCTGCTTAAAGTTATTTATGGCTCCAACGTGCACGTTTGTTTAAAATCTGCTGCGGAATTCATCCTCTCTGCCACTTACTCAGCCATTATCGGCCATCGCAAAAGTGTCGAAGAGAGAGTCATAAAGGGCCGTGATTTACGAGGCAGGAAGAACACAGGACGAGGGAGAGGAAATTAAATCCTTTACCTGGGAGATTACTTACTAGTCCAGCGGACACACACGCCCACAGGGGCCAACGGCGCCTGGGACACATGTGAGCTGTCTCTCCTGCACTGGACCCTGAGCTCACTCAGAAGAGGTGGCCGCCTGCCAGGCCCAGGGCCCTCCCTGTGCCCCCAGCTGGCCTGGGTAAGGCTGGCTCAGGACCCACATGCCCCCTCACTCTCCAGGCCTCTGCAGTTTACCCCTCTGAACCAACGCAGGAATATGGAGATGGGCTCGGGGACTGTGTAGTCACAGGACAAGCTGGAGGTGTCCCACATGTAGTGACCCCTCCCTGTCCCCATGCCCAGCCTGGCCTGTCCAAGGCCAGTGTCTTCAGGTCACCCACTGCGAGCCACCAGCCTGACCTCTGCACCTGCCCTGGGCCTTGCCCCTCACGTCTGCTGGGGTGTGGGGACCCACATCCTGGGCCAGATGAGAAAGCCACGGCTGTCCCAGTCTTTGTCCTGCCCTCTCGGGGACCCTCCTTCATGTCCCACTATTCTCCCTAACACCCCAGGAAGCCCCAGGCCTCCCCAGGCTGAGAGGTGATTTCCAGGCAGGGTGGATATACCCACTGAGCTCTGGGAAAGGACTGGGGCCTGGGGTTCTGCCCCAGTTTTCTCGGGGTCTGGATTTGGAAATTCCCAAGAATGGGGAGGAGGTCAACAGGAAGTCCCAGGCAAGGTAAGGGGTCCTGACTGGCACTGGGTCAGGTCCCTGGGAAGGAGCCAGGGTGGCCTCAGCCCCTTGGAGGGCAACTGGTGCCAGGGCCCCAGCCTAGGGAGGGAGGGACGGGCTCCCTGGGTCCCAAGGCCTGTGTAGGGCTTGAAGAGACGCCTCCTGTGCAGCTCCGGCCCAGGTGGAAGGGAAGGGGGTCTCTCGGACGAGCCCTCCGAAGCCTTACCTCACCCTGCTGCCCCACCAGGGAACCGATGTGCAGCACCTGGGGCACACCTAACCCAGAAGCTGCCTCCCGCCTGCCGTCCACCTGCCCCACTCACCTGCCTCCACGGGCTGTTCCACCCCAGAGGGCCCTGAGCCCAGAAGGGCCACCCCTCCAGGGCTGCCAAGAGATCCCTGTATCAGAAGCCAGTCGGTGGCGATGGGTGTGAGCTTCGCTTTGTGTGGTTTCCACTTCTTTAAAAAGAAACCCGCCAGGGACTCCAGCTGTCCATAAAGCTCTAGTGGACTTAGAAACGAGCAGGGACTTCCCGAGAAAATAAGAATTTGATTTTTCAATTAAAGCCCGGCACAGACTGAACCTGCACCTCAGGGACACATTTGCTTTGCAAAGAGCCTGGTGGCACCGTCATCCCCACCCCCAACCAGGGAACAGCAGCAAAACCAGGCCCCTCCTGCTGCTGCTCCAGTCCCCCCACAGCTCTGCCCTCCCCCTCCAAGGCTCCTCCCAGCTCAGGGACCTCCATAAGCCCTGGGAGGCTCAAGTCTGGGGTACCAGGAGGTGGCAGGGTGGAGCAAGAGGGGTGACCTCATGCCTCCTGCCGCGGGCCCACACCTGGCGCCCCAGGCCCCAGTAGAGCTCATACCCACCCCTTCAGGCTGCTCCTGCGAGGCTGCAGCCACACCCATGTTGCAGCTCCCAGATCACAGCCTGGCCTCGCCTGGGCCCAGGAGGCAGAGAGCAGCACCCACCTCCAGACAGCGCAGGGCCAGCCAGGCTCCCAAGACCCTGATGTTGGTGGGAGAGGTGGACAGAGGGGGCCCTGGGAGGAGCCAAAGGAAGGAAGGAACACTCTGGCCAACACTGTCCAGAGGGAAGTAGCGAGAGGAAGCCCCTGTGGTGGTGCCCAAGGGCAGGACCAAGGAAGAGGGGCAGCGCCAGGACAGAGCCCCGCACACGCTGCGCCATCCAGAGAGCTCGGGATGGGCAGGACCTTCTTCCGAGGGCCCAGCTTTGCTGACCTCGGATGCTCACACCAGAGCAGGGCCCAGGCCTCACTCATGTAAGCCAGGCTCGGGTCCCAACCCACCACCCCAGGCAAGACCACCCTGTCTCAAGCTTCAGTGTCCCCAGCTGGACAAGGAAGGCGTGTCTAAGGCTCTTGCAGCTCCTAGGCCCTGGGTGCCGGCCTGCTCAAGGTCACTGGCCTGTCTGGCTCCCAATGGAGTCTGGGTCTGGCGGGCCACCTGGGGTCACCTGCTGTGACGCTGCGGACGGCTCAACCCAGGGCTGCCGAGAACCAAGGCCAGCCATCGTTCCCATTCCCGTTTTCTTCCCGGCATAATTGAAAAATCAATATGTTGCAGAATTTCTGTGCAAACCACAAATACAATTATTTCCAGTCTCAGAGAGGACGATCCCACAGCACAGCAGCTGTGCCTGGAGGCCCCGCACAGCTCTCGGGACCCAGCCAGCCGAGCCCGCAGACGCCACCCTGAGCCATCCTCACGAGGCCCCGCCCAGGGACACCTGGCCCCAGATTCAATCAAGCCTTCCCTAAACGGCTCTGATCGCACCGTGCTCGGCTCATAAATAATGGCACTTAATGAAAGGCATGAAAAGTCAATTAACTGTGAGCATAGTTACACACGGCCACGCCACACCTGTCACCAACAGAGCTCGCGTTGGAACTTATTACATTTTTATCAACTCGGCCTCCTGAGCCACCAAGCAATCTGGGCAGAGCACCGTCCTCTGTAATCAGAGTCGTTGGCTTTTATGGGTTTGCTCAATTTCGCCCAAGGGACAGATGGCACAAAGCAAGGAGAAAAGCCACCGCACATTTCAAGTGGAGGACAAGCCAAGGCCAGGCCCCCACCTGGGGTAGATGTGGCCAGCCCAGCCTGGCAGCCCTGCCTAGCGAGGCACACGGAGCCTGCCACCCCCGACTGGCCCAGCCGCTCCTGCGCCCGGCCCCAGACCCTCAGGACACGCTTACCCACAGGGGGCCACCCAAGCCTATTTGTCCCCAACTTGCAGTCAGATTAAGCCTAGCACCCATGTCCTGGGTGCAGAGGGCTCCCTCTCCATGTAGGGCCGGGCTGTGGCTGGTCTGCTGGCTGTGGACTCCTTCTCAGGTGCTCCAGTGAAGACCCCACAGCTACAAAGTGACCACTGCCTGACCAGCACTAGATCCCCAGAGCGAGTCCCTGTCCCCTGAGGGGACTGTGATGAGGATGCTGGAAGCCAGGTGCCCAGAGTCCCTGCCAAGGGCTTAGCTTCTCCTCCCGGAGTAGCTTCTCCTCCCTTAGCTTCTCCTCCCAGGATCCCCAAGACCTGACTGAGAGAGAGGAAGCAGACCAGAGCTCAGAACTGGCACTGTGGGCTCACCTGTGCCTCAGGTGGCACCTGCTCACACTGGCCCTGCCACCCACCTGCTCTGGGTCTGCTTATTCCCTGGTGGTCTCATCCCTTCTGAAGTGCACTTCCTGGGTGGGCCCACCTTCTCCAGAGACCCCTGCCCACGTCCTCTCACCCCCTCCCAAGGGAGACAATAAGAGAGAGTGACAATATGCCAACAACCAAGGTGTCACCAGCCCAACACCCCACCCCCTTCCCAGACGGACTCAAGCCGGCCTGTCCTGGCACGGGGTCCTCCAGGCCTCCCTGCCCTGGCTCTGGTCCACAGCACTGTGGACCTTTGACCACTGTGGCCACCTGGCATTTCCACTGCTTTGCTCAGGGGCCACCAATGCTCTTCCCTCACTGAGCTGGAGAGGAGGGGTCTCTTCCACCAGGGCCCCCCAGAGCCAAAGCAGACCCGGCCACTCCACCATCTGCCAGGGTCCTAAAATTCCTCCGTCCTTCCCCTCAGGGGTCCTACCCCTGGGGAAGGCCATGGCTCACGCGGCGCCGTGTGCGGTCTCCCTGTCAACACAGTGCCACAGCAGTGCGCCTCCCCGTCCCCTTTCCTGTGTGGTGGCCTCCTGCCCCAAGGCTACTGAGAACCCAAGATGTGGCTCCTGCCACCGCAGGGCTGGAGGCGTAGGCGTCAGCCGCCCCAGGCGCGATGACGGCACAGAAGGAGCTCACAGGGAACGCTCTGACGCGCCTCACATCACGACCACCCCAACACCGTCCCCCAGTAGAGGGGACGCCCGTGCCCCTCGCAGACCATTTCTTCACGTTCCCGCCCTGCCCGCCTTCCCTCCCAGGCCCCAAGTGGCCGCGGATCTGATTTCTGCCATTTCCAATCAGCGTGCATTTCCTGGAATTTTATAGAAATTCTTCATAGACTCATAAATGGCTGCACTTCTTGTCCAGCTGCTGTCCCTTGGCATGCCACTTGTCCATGCCGCTGGGTTGCAAATTAGGCTGCCACAAGCGTTGCACGACCCTCTAGTGAACATGTGCTGCGGCCACTCCTGACGTGAGCCGCCCGCGGGCCTCCTCGGCCGGCCGCTTCCTGTCCTCTACTACACAGGCTTCCCTTGCCCTTTGTGTTCTGGGTTCTTGAGGTACCAGCTGAGGTCACTGGCCGCCATCTTTCTTCTTTTCTAATGTTTCTGTCAGCTTTTTCATCACTGTGACCAAAAGACCTGACGAGAGCAGCTTAAGGAGGAAAAGTTTATTTGGCTCACGGTTTCAGAAGTTCAGGACATAGGTGGCGACTCCATAACTCTGGGTCAGGTGAGGCGGGACATCATGGCGGATGGACGGAGGAGGAGGGCAGCGCAGGACGTGAGGACCAGGAAGCAGAGAGCTCTGCTCACCAGGGACAGGATACAAACCCCACTGGCACGCTCCAGGGGCTACCTCTTCCAGCCACTTCCCCCTGCCTGCAGTTACCACCCAGCTAATGTCAGTGGATTAATCCACCATTAGGTTAAACCTCTGTAATCTAGTCATCTCACCTCTGAACATTCTTGCATGTCTCGCAGGAGCTTTGGGGACACCTCCTATCCAAACCCTAATGTCTAATATGGGTATGCTATGCTATAATCTCCTACATCATGTTTAGCTGAAATCCCACGAATGCGGCATTCTGTGTCTTCATTTTGATTCAGTTCAAAATACTTTCCAACCTCACTTTTGATACCCCTATGATAAGAAATCTAGCCGGGCGCGGTGGCTCACGCTTGTAATCCCAGCACTTAGGGAGGCTGAGACAGGAGAATCGCGAGTTCAAAGCCAGCCTCAGCAATGGCGAGGCACTAAGCAACTCAGTGAGACCCTGTCTCTACATAAAACACAAAATAGGGCTGGGATGTGGCTCAGTGGTCAAGTGCCCCTCAGTTCAATCCCCAGTACCAAAAAAAAAAAAAAAACCCAAGAAATCTGTTACTAAGTTTCCAATGTTGGGGGGAGTTTCTGGGAACATTTCATTGCATTTCCAACTTAATTCCACTGTGATCAGATCATATTCTTCGCGACCTGGATCCTTGCATATTTTGGACTTACTCCAGGTCCAGAATATCATCTCGTAGTAAATGCTGCCCGCGTCCTTCAGGAGAGCAGGGGTCTGCTGCAGGGGGAGTGTCTGGAAAGGCCCTTTCCCTCTTTCACTCCTGGGCCGCTCCTTTTGGATTAAATGATTTTTACAGTTCTGCTTTACCTCTTCTGTGCTTCGTTAACTCTGCTTCACGGCTTACTTGGCCTAAGGTTCATAGTGTCACTGCCCAGCACCCTGGCAGCCTGCGAGGGCTTGTGCCACCTCCCCACTGTGGGTACCTCACTCCGGGCGCTCCCTCCTCCCCTACTTCCCGTGTCGTGAACCTCACACTAACCAGCACTCTCGCTGAAATAACCAATCATCTTTCAAAGAAAGGCAAATGAAGCCGGGCGTGGTGGTGCACACCTGTAATCCCAGCAGCTTGAGAGGCTGAGACAGGAGAATCACGAGTTCAAAGCCAGCCTCAGCAATGGCAAGGCACTAAGCAACTCAGTGAGACCCTGCCTCTAAATAAAGTATAAAATAGGGCTGGGGATGTGGCTCGGTGGTCGAGTGACCCTGAGTTCAATCCCTGGTACCAAAAAAGAAAAAAAAGAAAAAGAAAGAAAGGCAAATGATAAGCAAATCCTACACACAGACCTGTAAAGCAGTCACAGGATGCGTGGCCCTGCCTGGGTCTGCATTCCTCTGGGGCCACTGGGCCGCCTGGAGGTTCCTTCAGCAGCTCTTGCACTGAAGCTCTTCTGGTGAGAAGTTCAGTTCCTTTCAGAAGTCATAGAAGTCTTTATTTTGCCTTTTTTTCCTTTCTGTTTGGGGTACTGAGGATTGACCCCAGGGGCTCTAGCACCCCCAGCCCTTGTTATTGTTTATTCTGACACAAGGTGTCACTACGTTGCTGAGGCTGGCCTAGAACTTGCGATCCTCTTGCTTGACCCCCAAGTCCCTGGGACTACAGACATGGCCACTGCACTCAGCTTTGCCTTTGCTTTGGAGGATATTTTCTCTGGTCCTAGAATTCTGGGTGAGTGGTTTGTTCTTTCAGCCCTCCAAAGACGCTGACTCGCCTTCCTCCTGGCTATTACCACAGAGGTCTGTGTCGTCCTTGCTCAGGTCATCTTTATTGATCCTATTGTATTTTCCAGATGCCTCCAAACTCCTCTCCTGGTCCCTGGCTTTGAGCCCTGGATGGCGGTGTGCCTGGAGTCGCTGGCTCCACCTGTCTCATCCCTGGTTGAGTGCCTTGGATCTGTGGGTTTGTAGCTCTTGTGTGGGCAACACCTGCCTCACTGCTCAGGTGTCTCCTCCATGTGCTCCAGGTGGGGTAGGTGGAGTTTTCCCAAGCTCACTGAGGCTCCACCTGGGTTTAAGTTGGCCCTTCCCCATTGCTGCTCTCCAGGCCTGCTGGCCATTCTCCCTGACGTCTGCTCCACCACTGACCCATCCAGCACTTTTCATCTCACTCACTGTACTTTCTATCTCTAGGGTTTAACGTCAGCCTTATGTCCTCTGTGTCTCCGCCTGTTTGAATACATGGAGCAGAGTCCCAGTAAGTGTTCCCACGCTCTGGGGGCTGATTCAAACATGTGGGTTCTGGGTTGGTTTGATGGTCCACCTCCCCCTCCCAGGCTGCGTCTTCCTGCTCGTTTGCATGCTTGTTAAACCTTTGTAGGACCTCAGACGTCAGGAGTGTTGAGTTGTGGGCGTTGGATTTGTGAGCTCTTTCTGAGATCAGCGAGGTCCTCCGGCAGCTGCTTGATCCTGCAGCGTGGCCATGGCATAAATGAGCCTCCCAAGGCCATGTGCTGAGGCCTGTCTCAGCTGTGGTGCTGTTGGGAGGGGCACAGTGGGAGGTGCCAGGTCATCGGAGGCTTGTGCTTGGAGGGGATGTGGGCCTGGTCTCTTCCTCCTGCTCTTTGCATCACAGCTGCTGTGAGGTGAGCAGCTGCCCCACCACAGGCTCCCCACCATAAGCTGCTGCCTGGCCACAGGCCCAAAAGCAGTAAGGCCACCCAACTGTGGGCTGAAACCTGCAGAACTGTGATCCAAAATAAACCTTTTCTCCTTATAAGTTGACAATCTCAGAGAGTTGTTACAGTAATGGAAAGCCGATGAGGGCAAGGGTCTTACTTTTGAGATGGTTTAGGCAGCATTGGAGCAGAGCTCCGCCAAGGGCAGATCATGCCTTGGCACCAAAGCCCGGTCTTAGGAGCACTGTGCCCAACACTCCAGGAATCATGGGGTTGTCCAGCCTGGCTGGGGGAGCAGACTCCACTCCAGGCCCTGTGTGGAGACCAGGCTTCGGTAAGTCCCGGCCTTTCCAGTGGTTCCTTCCTCACTCTGGTGGTGCTCAGGCCTCAGCGAGTCCTTAGAGGGGCCTCCCGGGATGTGCAGGGCTGCTGTGTGGGCAGCTCTCACCTCCGCAGCACTCCGTCCTCTGAATTCTCCCTGCCGTGGTGTCCTCCAACCCAGAGCGTCCAGTAGGCTCTGCTCCTGCCCCACTCCAGCTGCAGGCAGGGCTGGGCAGCACAGATGAGGGGGACAGGAGCCCTGGCCCGGCTTCCTGCAGGTCCCTGGCACCGGCACTGGCAGAGCTCAGGAGAACGTGCTGAGTGGCTAGTTCAGGGAACAAGTGTAATGAGCAAAGGGGACCAGAGAGCGGAGGAGGCAGCCCTGAGGCCCCTGGAGGGGAGACAGGCCCTGGACACCACACTCCTCCATTTGGGGAACTCCCCAGTGCCTGGAGCTCTTTGAAGCCAGAGGTTTTGCCATCCCTCAGCACCCAAATCCTACCACTGTCCCCACAAGGGGTCTCTCGTGTCCTAAGGCCCTAGGTCCCAGAGTCCACAGCCAGTGTCCCTCGCCAGGCTAGGACCCAGGATCTCTGCACTTTAAACCCAGAGAGCAAGACAGCCTGGCAGTGTTCCCGTCCTTACGACTCAGGGAGAAGGACCTCAAAAGGCGGGGGTCCCAATTCAAAACCAGACACAGGGTTTGAGCGGACACATCTCAAAGAAGATACGAAAATGTCCAACACACACGTGAAAGGAGGCCCCATGTCCTTGGTCACTAGGGAAGTGCGAAGCAAAACCACTTCACGCGACCAGGATGGCTGCCGTGCAAACACAGACACGGTAAGTGTTGGCAAGGACATGGGGAAGTGGCACATGCCACTGGCAGGAAGGTGAGAGGGGGCAGCCACTGCGGGGAAGAGCTCGGCAGTCACGTAAGAATCGCCATGTTTTCCCAGCACCATTTGTTGAAGAGGCTGTCTTTTCACCAATGTATGTTTTTGGTGCCTTTGTCTAGTATGAGGTAATTGTATTTATGTGGGTTTGTCTGTGTTTTCTACTCTATACCATTGGTCTGCATGTCTGTTTTGGTGCCAATACCATGCCATTTTGGTTGCTATAGCTTTGTAGTATAGTTTAAGGTCTGGTATTGTGATGCCTCCTGCTTCCCTCCTCTGGCTAAGAATTGCTTTGGCTATTCTGGGTCTCTTATTTTTATTTATTTTTGAAAATGAATTTCATAATTGTTTTTGGAATCACATTGAATCTGTATAGTGCTTTGGGTAGTATGGCCATTTTGACAATATTGATTCTGTGTGTCCATGAGCGTGGGAGGTCTTTCCATCTTCTGAGGTCTTCTTCAATTTCTTTCTTTTTTTTTTTTAATATTTTTTTTTTTTTTAGTTGTAGATGGACACAATGTCTTTATTTTATTGGTTTGTATGTGGTGCTGAGGATCGAACCCAGGGCCCCACGCATGCGAGGCAAGCGCTCCACCGCTGAGCTACAATCCCAGCCCCTCAATTTCTTTCTTAAGTGTCCTATAGTTTTCATTGTAAAGGTCTTTCATCTCTTTCGTTAAATTGACAGGCAGAATTAATATTGTCAAAAAAAATTGCCACATGAGCCCATGATTCTGCTCCTGGGTAGACACCTCGAGACTCAGAAACAGGGTCTCCAGAAGGCCTGGACAACTGATGGTAGGAGCAGGATTGTCCATGACAGCAAACAGTGGAGCAGCCCGAGTCCGCCAGCGCATGGCTGGCCAACGAGCGCAGCATCCACACACCCAAAACTGTGAGAAAGAAGGGCATCGCACGCTCTGCAGCATGGCGAGCCTGAATATGTCCTGCTAGGGAAATCAGCTGGACACAGAAGGACAATGGGGTGCTCCTCCTGCATGAGGGGCCACAGCGGCAGAATGCAAGCTGGGCTGGGAGGGGAGGGCACTGGCGTTTACCAGGACAGAGTCTCCAGGTGGCCTGGGTTTCAGGTGCAGACATGGACGGCCACACCGCCAGCACTGCATTAAGTGTTGACCAGCACCAGCCTGTGCAGGTGGTTTACATGGTAAATGACCCGTATTTTGCTACAATAAGGAAGAAAGGCAGGAGGTGTCCAGCCTATTAGCTGGGCACTCTCTGGCTGTGTGTGGGCTGAGGCCTCCTGGCCATGCAGCTGCCAGGGCAGGTACTGGAGAAGGCGGAAGTACCCACAGGAGGGAAGGGGCTTCTCCCACCTTCTTGTGACTCTCTTGGCTCTGGCTGAAGGCATGTGTCCTCCCAGGAGCACAACTTTCCCAGAATGAGTAGAAATAGCCGCTACCCAAGGCCTCGTGTCCCGAGCGCCCGTGCTCCAGACGCGTAAGCGGAAGTGTGTCGCAAGCCAGGGGGCCTCTGTGGGAGTCGGGACAGAAGGAGCCAGGGCCTCCTGCCATGGGTGGCCTTGGCTGGCTGGCAGCTTCCTGTGAACCAAGGATGCCCCACCCCTCAGCCTCTCGCTCTTCTCATTCCCGCCTCCCTGGTCCCCTGGACTCCCCCTGGCCACTCAGGCAGCCCACCTGCAGCAGCACAACACAACGTCCCCTGTCTTGTAGCAGTCAAATTTGCCCAGACCTGGGCTGACCAGTGGGACCCTGCCCCCTTGCTGGCTCCACCAAAGGCACCCCACCCAACCCGCATACAGACACGCGGGCCACTCAGCAGGCCCAGCGCCCGGCTTCTTGCAGCCAGAAGCAATGCTCTTGCCACAGCCTCTGGGAGGGGCTGCTCTGGGCCCCCTGGGCTCCAGCCCCGCTAAGCAGGCTGCGGGATGTGCAGACACACACCAGGCCGGCCCACCCCCAGGGAGGGTGCACACAGCCTGCGCTGGGCCTGAGGGGCTGCCGGGATTGAGTCTGAAATTGCCTCCACCTGGGCCCTGGGACCACAAGCACGCAGAGGACCCTTTCCTCAAAGCCCCTGCCTCTGGGGGCCTCCAGCTTGCACTGCCTGCAGGCCACTCCCCGGGCAGCCATGTGACTCCTCAGGGTCCCTGAGCCCAGCAGTCAGGCCTGGTGTGAGGGCAGCCAGTGGACTTCCACTCACGCAGCTTCACTCGCAGCCCTGCACAGATGGGCTCTCGAGACACCAGACGCCGCTGTCAGCCAGTGCCTTGTTGCCTCCTGGCTTCCCTCCTTTGTCTCTCTCTCCTGGAGCCCCTGACCCCCAAGAGCCACTGGCACCAGCCTGCATGCTCCCTGATGGGCCTTGTTGTGCACAGAGCACGTGCCGACGCTGCTAGACTAGTCAGACTGAAGCCCAGACTCCTGGCTTCCCTTGAGGGGCATGGCCCCACTGCGCTGAGCCCACCCCAGCCAGCCATGGACACCCTCTAGACAGCCCACACGCAGGGCTACAGCCTGCCCGGCTCCCACAGGCATCTGGGTTGGTGGCCCTGGCATGGGGGCCGGGGGGAGCTGGGCAGTGGCTCTTCCACCTCCAACAGAATGTGGCCGGTAAGGAGGGGCTTTCTCTCAACTGTGCCAGCCAGTGCCAAGAGCTTGGGACCCCAGCCCCAGGGCCCCTGATGCAGCCAGGGGCCACCGTGCCAGGGCAAGAGGACACAGGCCAGGGCGAAGTAGCAGGAGCGCCCACAGCATAAAGATCTGACCTGAGTCAGGAAGAGCCCGCGGGGCCAGCTGGCCAGCAGGAGCAATGGGAGGTCAGCGCACAGGACACTGTGGCCTCCTCAGAGACTGTGAGGGGGAAGGAGCCCCTCAGGCAGGGGAGGAGAAGCAGGTAGGAGCCACATGGGGTGCGCGAGGCAGGTGTGCGCCTCCTAGAAGGCCGTTCGCGTCCACGGAAACACCAAGGGGCGAAGACCTTGTCCCTTCTGCTTCCTCCATGCTGGGGATCCCAGCCAGGGAAGCACACAGGCTGGACAAGTGCCCCCGCGGATCCACACCTGCCCTAACGCCTGTGTCCCCTCCACAGGCCCCTGAGTGCAGGTGGGCAACCCCTGAGCACCTCCTTCAGATCAGGTGAAGGCTAAACCCCCTCCAGAAGTCTGCAGTGGGGAGGCTGCCGGGAGTCTGCTCCTCCGTAGAGGCCTGAGCCCCAGCGCCCCAGCGCCCCACCGCCTTCTCTTCTGCTGTGAACTGCGGGTGGGCCTGGGGCCGCCCATGACTCTGGACTTGCTGTGCCTGGTCCCTCCCGCTGCCAGGCTCTGCAGCCACCTCAGTGCTGCTGGGAACATCTGGGTGGGGCTGGAAGCAGGGAGCAGCAGCTCTGGGGGGTGGGCAGGGATCTGTGCCCAACCGTGGGGTCTGGGAGAGCCCTAGCCTGGCGGCGAGCCGGACTTGTTCTCAGAGGCTCTCTCAGTCCCAGCACTTTCCCCAGAGCTGTGGTCCTCAGGCCCCCCACCCTCACGCCACCAAGCAGAACAGCGCAGGCGATCGGGGGCTCAGTCAGACCCAGGCGTGCACCCCAGGCAGGGCCACGTGTGTCCTCAGCCTCTCGGGTGCTGGCCCTGGCTGGACACTGCATGCAACGGGCTGTCCATGGACCAAAGGGCTGCCCGTAACCTGAGGGCAGTGCTGGCCACGGGTCCAGGCCTGCCGTGGGGTGTGGTAATTGGACCCAGTTCTAAGGTGTCTGTGGGGGGCGGAGGGGCAGTAATCGGAGGAGGAAGGAGAAGAAAGGAAGGAGTAGGTGGCTGCAGGATGCCAGCGGCTGGCAGAGCAGTGAGCTGGCAGGCAGAGGGCCTGGTGTCCCCTTGGCCAGTGGGTCCCGGAGACCAGCCACGCGGGGCCCCGGGGCAGCTGTTCTGGGGGAAAGCACGGTCGGGGGTCCCTCGGCCTCCCGTCTGCCCTCAGAGACGGGAGCCCTCAGAGGCCTTACCTAGCAGTGAGCGGGTGAGTGGAAATAGGGACCAGGCTGCCCAGGCCCTCGGGACTCCAGCCAACCCTCGGCCACAGCCGGGCTCCTTGCTGCACGGGCCACTGGTGGCCTCTGCTTGGCCTTCCTGCCTGGCCTCCTTACCTCACCAGCTCCAGCCTGGCCCCTGCCCTCTGACCCCTCTGTAGCACTGTGACCCCAGTGCCCTCAGCCACCCACCCCAGACAGCCCTCAGGGGTCAGCTCAGGCCATTGCAGGACCACACAGGACCCGGCACTCCGGCCCCAAGTGGGGGCCACTCCTTCATAGCTCACCCTCGACGTCCTTGCAGGCTGCAGGTGCCTCGGCCTCTTCCTGCTCTGCGTCCTGCCCCCAACCTTGCTCGCAGGTCCCTCCTTGGCCCTGGCGTCCTCCATCTCCGCCGGGGTGCCCTCATCGAGTGCTCCCTAGGCCCACAAGGCCCCACCTTCCCGAGCAGAGAGCCAAATGGTTAAAGCATGAAAAGAAGGCGGGTGTCAGGGCCAGCCACCACAGGTGCCCGTCAGCCCCACTCTGTCCTGCTGGTCACCAGGGCAGTAGGTCCCTTCCCACCTCTGAGCCTCAGTCTCCCCTAGGAAATATGCGGGCACCAGTTCCCCCACTGGGCTTGGGGTCAGGATTCCATGAGAGTTGGCCCCGTGGCTGGTGCCAGGCAGGAGCAGCAAGGAACACATCTTGTCTCTCCACCCCACACCCCAGGCCTCCATCCTCCCGCAAAAGCAGCTCCATCTTGGGGGCGGGAGGCCCAGGAGCAAGACCACTGTGGTCAGTAGGCACAGGCGCCCATGTGGCCGAGCCAGCAGGTGGCCTGAACCCACTCAGCACCCCTGACGTGGGGTCAAGCCCCGGGGAGGAGGAGGGACTGCCTCATTCTCAGCCCTGCCCCGCTGCGCCTCCAGGGGGAGGCCCCCGGGCACAGGTTCCTCCAATCAACCCTTGAGTGAGTGGCTGGTTCACTTCTGCTTTGAAAACGAAACTTCAAAACACATTTGTAGGTGGATCTTATTGCTGCTGTGAAGCTCAGATCACAGTTGCACCTGAGGAGAATTTGGTGGACAGCGGAAGGGCTTTTTAATTGCCAGATGCCTCTGAAGTCCTCCTGCCCACTGGCAAGGCTGGGGTGAGTGGCTGAGATGCACACTCCACCCACAGGTAGCACCCACCCCACACCCTTGTGTGCTGGCCAGCTGGGAGTGTCCAACCCCAGCCCGAGCTGCACGGGGTAGCTGCTGCCCCCACACGAGCTCTGAAGCCGGCCAGGTGGCCCTGGTGCTGGTTCACTGAGGGCAGCCACACTTCCAGGAGCTGCTCCTCGTGGGGGCAGAGGGCCCAGCAACCCACCTAAGAGGCCCTCAGAGGGTGCACAAGGTGATGGGGAGAAGGACAGGCTTGAGGACAGTGAGCCCGCCCGTGACAGTGACGAGGACTTGCGATGTCATGAGGAGGGCGAGGCCCTGGAGCAACAGACTAAGGAAGGGCCTTTGGGCAGCAGCTGGACTGTTGGCACCACTCCAGAACTTTCTGGGCCTGGAAGCAGAGGAGGGGGAGGAGGACAAGCATGGGCATCTGCAGGTGAGGTCAGGTCAGGCCCAGGCCCTGCAATCTGGCAACCAGGGCCTCGCCTGTCTGTGGCACTGACTTGGCAGCTGTTACAGGAACTGTGTCCCCAAGATGGCTGTGCTGTCCTGACCCAGCCCCACAGAGCCTGCTGCTCTTGGACATGGGCTTTTAAAGAGTTGGCCAAAGTGAAAAGGAGCCCCTGGGAGGACTCCAATCCAGTCTGACCAGAGTCCTCATAAGAAGAAGGAATCAGGGCCTGGCGCGGTGGCGCAAGCCTGTAACCCCAGCACTTTGGGAGGCTGAGACAGGAGAATCGCGAGTTCAAAGCCAGCCTCAGCAATGGCGAGGTGCTAAGCAACTCAGTGAGACCCTGTCTACATAAAACACAAAATAGGGCTGGGGATGTGGCTCAGTGGTCAAGTGCCCGTGAGTTCAATTTCTGGTGCCAAAGAGGAGGAGGAGGAGGAGGGAGGATCAGGACACAGATGTGCACAGAGGGGTGACCCTGTGAGGACATAGGCAGAAGGAACTGTCCACACAGAGAAAAGCCTCAGAAGGAACTGCCCTGCCCACACCTGATCTTGGACATCAAGCCCCAGAACCGTGAGAAAATAAATTTTGTCTATGTGCCCAACCTGTGGTCTTTTGTGTGGTGGCCTGAGCAGACAGACACTGGCCCCACACATCCACCAGACCCAGCGAGGTGGGCACCCAGGATCCTCTGACAGGCACAGACCTGCCCTGCCCCCACCCCAGAAGTGTTCAGGTCTCCTGGCTCCTCTGGGTGCTGACCCTACCCAGGAGGGGACAGAGGCTCCTCAGCCAGCACCCCCAAGTATCCCAAGCCTGGGAAGCCACCAGGAAGCCATCTTCCCCCAGAAGCTTTTCTGGCTGCCCACTGCACCTGCCATAGACAAGAATCCCTGGTCCTGCTCCACGGCAGAGCAGGTGTCCCCAAAGTTGCTGGCCTGCTAGCAGTCCCTCCTCACTGCTGGGGAGATAGGCACAAGGGCCCTCCACCCGGGTCTTACCCTCCCCCCACAGCTGTGCCTGGGACCCCAGGAAGGCCTGGGGTCCTGGGAAGGCTCCCCACACACCCTATAGTCCTTCCCAGTCACCAGCCCCAACCGAGATGTCCCCACTCTGCCCTGCTTGGCAGGAGGGCTCCCTAGGACCGACCCCCAGGCCTCCGCCAAGTGCCATGTGCATCTGATCAGCAGATTTTAGTGACCTCTAAGTCGCCCGGCATGCAGTTGAGATCTCAGCAATGCAGCGCTGAGAAGAGAACCGGGCCATCGATTCTCCGCCTCACGCTGTCACATTCCCTCGAAGGCTTTTACCAGGGCTTTTAAGAGGCGCAGCAGGTCCACAGAAGAACAGATTACGTGCAGATCCAGCGGCTGCTGTCCATCTCCATCCAACCCTCCTTAGGAGGAGGGCTGGGCAGCCTGCACTAAAGTTCCTCCTGCTGAATCTGGGAGCCCGGAAGAGCCTCTCCTAGGGCCCCTCCCTGCCCAGGGGGCTGAGTGGGGTCAGCAGCCTCTGCGGAAGGAGGTCCATCCACTCCAGCCGCACCAGGGCCACTGTCCGCTCCCATCCTGACAATGCCTGAAAGTCCCCACAGGGCAGGAAGCCCCTGGCCTGCTGGTCAGCTCCTGGAAGCCCCCACTGACCCTCAGCTTTCTTGGGCTGCCACAGCTCCCAGCCCGTCCCTCCCAGCCATTGTGGGGCAACAGTACAGGTCGGCGTGCACCCTGAGCCGCCCGCCAGCACCCCAGCACTCCCACGGGGCCCTTCCCCACGTTCCCTCTGGCTGTTTCTTTCCGTATCCTCTGCACACAAGCCGGGGACCAGAAAGGGCCCAGGGCCTCTCACTGCCCTGAGCACATGGCCCCAGGGCCAAGGCCAGCTCATGGCCACACCCAAGTCCCCTTGAAGGTGAAAGCCCTCCAAAGGCCCGCAGCTCTGCCTGGCCGCATGGGCCCTGTCCGCCCCTCACGGTCCTGCACCTCGTGCTCTGCGGCCCCGGGCAGCGCCCACCGCAGACACCTGCCCGCCCCAGGACGCACAGCCTTAGCACACAAACACCCTCACACCCGCAGGAGCCTGCACAGCTCCTCCTGCTTCCCGGCTCCCCTGCAGGGTTCCCGTGGCCCCAGCTCCTCTGAAGGGCTGCCTCGCTCGGGCCCAGGCCTTGATGGCACACGCACACTGAGCAGCCCTTCCCTGCCGCAGCCCCTGAGCCGGCCAGCACCACCAGGGGATCCCTGAGCCCGGCACCCAAAGGCAGCCGCAAAAATTCCTCCGTCCCCGATGTTCTCCGTCTCCTGCGCAGCCCTGGGACCCTCGGAGCCTACAGCAGCCGACGCTCAGGGTGACCTGGTTAAAGTCCTGGCACCTGAGTTGGGGCAGCACGGTTCCTCCCTGCCTCACCAGCCCAGCCCGGGGTGGCTGCAGGACTCCTGCTGCCTGAGTGACACTGCATGTTGACACAGAGTGTCTCTCATGCTCCGCCTGGTCCTTTGTCCCCCCTAAGGACGCAGAGTGCGCGGGCTCTGTCATCCTGCAAGGCAGCTCTGTGCAGGCCAGGCAGCACGGAGGCCAAGAGGTCTGGGAGTCAGCCCAGAGTCTGCTCCCCAGCAGGAGCAGCGTCACCCTGTCCCTTGATGTCAAGGCGACTTCCATGGAGCCTCTCCCAGGGGAAGTCTCATTCCATCCTGGGAGCAAAGCAACGGCTGGGGTTCTGGGTTGAAGACCAGCGAGGAGCCCGAGACCTGCCAGTTCCCCAGGGCCTGTGCCCGCCGTGGAATGGGACTGCTTCCCTTTTGTGCAATCGCCCTCGCAGCCGCCGATGCCCACGGTACAGCCACCCCAGCTCTAGAAACAGCCCAGGGCGGCAGGTGCACTACATGCGAATGTGCCAGGCGGGAGGAAAGGGCTCTGGACGAGGCAAGGGGCTCAGGCCACCCCTTCCCCCCGACAGGTAGATGGCAGCAGCCAGCTCCGAGTCCAGGCAATCATGTGGGCTCCCCAGCCAGAAGCCACCTCGACTCCACCTTGACCCTTATGAGGACCCATGACCTTGGGCAAGTCACCTAGGACTCCATGCTGATGGTTCAAGTGGCCCAAAGGCTGTTGGGAGGCTGCATGGGCTTCTCTGTGGACAGAGCTAGAGCTGTGCCTGGTCAGGTCGGTACTTGGTGACTTCGCTGCTGCTACTACTGCCATGGGCAACGTTGCTGTGCCCAGCTGGCCCTGTCTGGCCATCCGGGCTGGAGGAGGATGCCAAGGCCAGTGGCCATGGAGCACATGGTATGCTCTCCATCAGCACTTCCCACCCACAGGATGAGAGGCCAGGGGAGAAAGCAGGAGACCCAGGGGCAGGCTGTTCTCCATACACCCTGGGGCTGGCCTCACCCGCTCACCAGAGCTCAGTGGGAAAGGCTCCCAGGAAGGAGCCCTCGCTTGTTGGGGGCCCAGCTGGGGGACCTGGCCAGCACCCTGCACCCCACCGCCTCTGCCTCCTGCTCCATCTGTCTGCCTCAGGTAACTGAAGAGGCTCATGCCAGGCCACGTCTCTACAAACTGAGCACCACCGTTCATGGACAGGGACAGGACTTTCAATGACCCACTGTCCTCGGCCTGAGCAGTCATCCTCCGTGGGATGATCAGGGCAATTGATGCCAGCCGCCCCACCTAGTGGCCCGCTGGCTTCCCATGCAGGGGAGGGGCTCCATCTCCACACAGAGGACCAAGAACTAGGGTCCCAGTGGCTGCCCGTCCACAGCCACAGCCCCAGAGCCCCGCAGTGCCTGAGGCTTCCAGACGCTACAAGTCTGCCTGCCCCCAAGGGCTCCCCACCTGCTAGGGTCACTGCAGAGCAGGAGGGTGTGGGGCTGGAGAGGCCACTGTGCATATCTCTGTCCTGAGCAGGGATGGGGTCTGGGAGGGGCCTGGTCATGGCCAGAGCTGGCAGCTGGCCGGGGAAGAACTGCTCCCCGCGTTGCGCAGACGTGTCTCTGGTTCCGGGCTGCCGGGCTGCCAAGGGTACATTCTCTGGCACTGATGAGGCCCAGTCTCCCCATAAACCCAGATTCCAGAGAGGCCGGCAGCTGGCCTGATCCCTGGAATTCCTGTGGGCTGCCATCCTTTCTGCTGGATACATCTGCACCTGCCCCGCCCGGCAGGACTCCCGCAGCTGGGCAGCCGCCGCCAGACTGCACACTGAGCTGGGCTCAGCACCTCGGGAAAAGCAGAGTACCTTCCCCTGGCACCTGAGGGGACAGAGGCTCTCAGAGGCTGGGCAGCTTTGCCAAGGCTGCAAGCCAAAACAGCCAGGTGGTGTCATTGCCACACTCTGTCTTGCACAGAGCAGCCCTCTCTGTGCCCAGCACAGGCCCAGGGCTGACTCCCTTCTGCATCAAATAATAAGGTTGGAGGAAAATACCCCAACATGTCAATAGAGCCCCTCCCACGGTGGCCCTCTTGAAGGATGGTTGCGTTTTCTCTTCTACACTTTCCACCATTGTGCAGAAAGGCATGCGGGACCAGCCCTTCCACCACCAACGCCTGGAATCTGCACACTGTCTCTTTATCCTCTCTAAAGCATGCAAGAGAAAATCAGAGAGCAAAGGGCCGCCACCTGGTCCAAGCTTAGCAGGTGAGAACCCAGCCAGGAAAGCCCAGAGCCCAAGTGCCCCCTGAAACAAGGCAGCCTGGCAAACAAACCCTGGATGGGCAGATGGGACAGACCAGTGTGGCTGGAGCCCACTCGTGGGCCACACTCTCAGCTGAGGGAACCAGAGGCCAATGAGTCCTTGCGTGAGCTTGCCATAGTGGCCAGAGGGCTACTGGGCCAGGACACCTTCTGGCTTGGACTCTGCCTACCACAGTTGCAGGTGGACAATGCCTGGAAAAAGCCACCTGGCACCTGGAAAAGCAAAGCAAACCCTTGGGAAGAAAGATACATGGTCCTAAGCTCAAATGAGTCTTATGAGCACTTTTTCAAATTCAACGCCTAGTGCTCAGAGATGACCACACCCAGAATAAAGCAGACTCCATGGTCAAGAGCAAAAACAGAAGGCAGGAGAAACAGGTGCAGAGTCAGGGCTCGAGGATGGTGAGCTTACTCCGCTTACAGTACAAAAGACTCAAAGATACCTGCAGGAGACCTAAAAGAGATTTGAAAAGAACCAAATAAAATGTCTAAAACTGAAAATTAACCAAAAGTGAGAACCAAATGCAGATTTTACGAGCTGAAGAGAGAATGAATAAAGCAGAGGACACTCCTGGATGAGCCATCCAGAGCACAACCTGAGAGGACAGCAGCAGCAGGGCACAGAAGGAAAAGACACGGCGAAACAAGTTCAAATTACATCTATGCATCAACGAGCAAATGAAAAATGTCCTTTCAAAGCATCAAAGAACACTGAGAATCTTGAAGTCATACAACTTCAACAAGAGAGCTCAAAAATTATATTGAGAGAAAATAACACCGAATAACTACAGATAACCTGTGGCCAGGTGTAAGAAGATAGGATACTGTAAAGACACCAGTCCTTCCCAAATTGCTTGGTTCAATAAATCTCCAACCAAAATCCCAGTAGGACTTGCTTCTATGCCTGTGGGGAACTTGATCAACTCAGTCTAAAATGTGCACAGAACCACAAAGAGTCCAGAACGGCCCAGATGCCGCAAGAGAGGAGAGTGTGTGGAGGACCAGCTGTACCGGAAACCAAGCCTATTTAGAGCTCTCTTGCCTGGGGCGTTGATGCAGGGGAGGAAACTGGACCCAGGAGCAGGGCAGAGAGCCAGCTCCGGCCTGGCAACCCACGGCCACTGTGATGGTGGCAGGCCCTCGGAGCATGGCGAACATCATCTTTCTGATACTATCAACCAGCTGGCCACGTTGAGGGGAAATGAATTTGGAACTCTAGTCACCCCGAGAGCAGAAGTAACTCAAGTAGATTCACAGACCTAAGTGTGACGGGCAGAACAAGCAGCTGTCGTAAGGCCAGACAGGGCGTGGGCATTGTGACCCCGGAGCGGGGAGGGCATTTTTAAATAAGTCACTAAGAGCACCAACCCAAGGGGAAGGTTAATGGTTCAATCACAGTACAATTAAGAAATCCCGTTCCGGGGAAGTCCCGCACGAGAGTGGAAAGGCAACCCACACCACAGCCCCACGCACACACGCAAGGCCCCGCGTGAAGGGAGCATGAGGATCAGCCACCATCAGCAAGAAACAGAAACAACCCAGAAACATGGCCGGAGGGCCACCAGGCACGTCTCCAAAGTGAGAACCCATACATCAACCAACATAAGAAAGCACCCAGGCTCCCCAAGTCAAGGAAATGCGCAAGACCACAGTAAGTGCCTCCACCTGTCCATCAACTGGCAGAAATCTGAATTCTGGTGATCCCAAGCATGGCGCACCAGAAGTCCCCCAGCACTGGAGGCTCTCTGGCCAGAGCCGCCCCTCAGAAGGGCAGACTGGCGGAGTGTGGGGCCCTGAGGGTTGTGAGGCTGTCCCGGGCGCTGCTGTCTGCATCACACAACTTTACACACTTGCAAGACCCGCATCCTCCTGGACCGCAGCTAGCGCGTCCTCCCACATGGGTTCATAGGGTGTTGAAAACGTGCAGCCCTGGGCTGGGGTGCCGCTCAGGGTAGAGCACTTGCTAACAGCCAGAGCCCTGGGTTCTGTCCCCAGCACAGAAAAGGGAAGAAAAGTGTGGCAGGGACACAATGAGGGATGACGGGGACGCTGCAGGGGGAAGCGGCCAAGAGCAACTCGGTGCTTGGTGATCAAGGTTTCTGTAAACCTGACAATGCTCAAAAAAGTAAAAAGTATGTCAGTTAAACACAAAGCAACCCTCTCCCCTCAAAAAGAAAGAAACAGGAGACAAAGCCAGATTGGCATCATCTAAGGGGAGAGCCAGTGATGCGGCTCCTGGGGAAGGAGCCCGGGGATGCCCCCAGGAGCAGGCGGGTTCAGAGTGGCGCTGTTCATCAGCCACATTCACAAGCACCCCAGATTTCATCAACAGCAGAGCAAAGTCTGTTAGGAAGCTTGGCTGGATGTCACAACAAAGGACAGGTGAAAGAAACCAGAAGCAAATGGAAGCAAACGGTGTGCTCCGGGAGCCGCCCAGGGATGTCACAGTGGCAGAGGCGAAGGGCCATCAGCAGGGCTTGGGTGGTGGCTACACAGTCTCTCACTTTGGAGTCACTTTCCCGCATGCCTGTGCTGTATTTTACAATAAAATAGGCACTAAAAATAAAGAGAACAGTTATTCACTTGGCTTATTCTGAGGTGCAAACCGGGCACACTCAGCTTGGGCCCCACCCCACCCCGGGGCTATCATTGGGCGCCTCTGGGCATTTGTGGAAGAGGGTCTGGCTGGCAGGGCCCAGGCCCAGGCGGAGGGTCTGCCTCACTCAACACCACCCGGGCTGAGCTGGACCTCGGCCTGGCCACCGAGCACGCTCTGGGCAAGGGCTGCGCCCTGACTCTCCTGCCCCTGCAGAGCTAAGCCCACGCTAGCCCCACCTCCAGTGTCTGGGCCTCCCGCATGTGCAGGAGACAGTGACTAATGGGGGTGTTGCCGTCACCCGGGGGGCCTGCTGCTCCTCCCAAGCCCACAGCAGGAGCCCTAGCGTAGGCCAACAGGAAGCAGCAGTCGAGCGCGTGCAGAGCTGATCGATAATTAATCTGAACATTAAAAGCATTTTCTCTGCCTGACAAGTGCTGATTGCTGATTTCGCCAACCGGGGCTCCCCCTCCTCCTGTGGGATCCTATGCTCCTCCAGCAAGGGGAGGGCTGGCCTGCTCGGGCCTTCCAGTAGCACAGCCCTAGGTCCAGTGCCCTGGCCCTCAGTTTTCCCTCCCCAGACCCACAGGCCTCCTCCCCGCACAATTTTGCTCCCTGCCCACCCTCCCTCCTTTTGCCCACAGCCGGCCCTGGCCCAGGACTTGTCCCTGCTCACCCTCCCACAGAACCTAAGCCTTCCAGGACCAGCTCAGAGCCCACCGCCCAGGTGGGGCCCCTCCCCACACCTACCTAGCGTCCTATAGTACCCACAGCCTCCTGCTCCCCTGCTGAGCCGCAGCTCATCCAAACAACCCAGGTGCCCTGAGGGACCTCACTAGGACCAACTTCCCACTGATGTTCTGGAAGCTCCCGCCTCTGGGAGGGGCCTCCCTGAGCACCAGGCTTCATAGGCAACTTCCTCTCCTTCTTTCCTCCTGAAGAACTCACAGGCCCTGCAGGTCAGGAAAAGGAGAACCGGGAGAAGGAGGGAAGCACCACCCGGCCCTGCCCAAGCCCGGACTCCTCCATCCCAGGGCTCTCCTCTACTTGCCTGGATCAGGCCGGCCCCTCAAGCCCCAGCCTGGGCTGCACAGAGGCAGCACCCTCTCTGTGTAGAAAACAGCAGGCCTGTCCCTGGGAGCTGGAGTTCCTCCACTCCACTTTAGGGAGCAGCCGCAGGGTGGGCCCGACCCCTCAGCACCAGTGCCCGTCCCTGTCAGTAGATCTCACAGCAGCAAATGTGCTCCATGTCCTTGACCCTGGGCTGTCCCCAGGCAGCCAGCCTACCCAGCCACAGGCCCAGTGGTGGCAAACCAGCATCTCAGGCTGTGGTGCCTAGGGAACTGCATGTCCCTGGATCCCGCACGCCAGCGCCATATGAGGAGCTGCGGTGCAGAGCCATACACCCAGGGCCTTGATGCACAGCTGGCAGCCAGAAGGGTAGCCTCCATCACAGGCTGGACGTGGGGTGGGGAATGTAATGAGAAAGGCCAGCTAGTGCTGAACTAGTGCATTCTCCATGGAAAGAGAGCAAGACTCCATCATTCACCAAGAGGTGACAATGGTGACAACAAGAAAGACAGCACCAAGGACAATGACAAGAGGAGGACAGTGATGGTGGTGGTGGTGGTGGTGATGGTGATGGTGGTGGTGGTGGTGGTGATGGTGGTGATGGTGTTGGTGGTGGTGGTGATGGTGATGGTGGTGGTGGTAGTGGTGAGGTTGGTGATGGTGTTGGTGGTGGTGGTGGCGATTGCGGTGGTAATAGTGATGGTGATGGTGATGGTGATCATGATGGTGATCCTGATGGTGACAGTGGTGATGGTGATCACAGTGGTGGTGGTGGTGGTGATGGTGGTAGTGATGGTGGTGATCTCAACAGTGATGGTGGTGGTGATGGTGATGGTGATCATGGTGGTGGTGGTGGTGGTGGCAGGGCCCACAGGGGCAGTGAAGCTGTGCTGAGGTGGTGCTGACATCATTGGCAGTGACAGGAATGGCCACCATGGCAGCAACAACAGTGGTGGGGAAGTGTGGTGGCCTTGAGGGTTAAGCTGGGGTGCCAACCACGTGGTCCCCCTGTCCAGCGGCTGCATGCTGGGCGTGTTCTTGGCATGCACTTGTGGAGCCTCAGAACAGTACAGGTGAGCGCCTTTCCTCTCCGGGGCAAGCCTACCGCGACCCCCCAGGCAACGTTCGCAAAGCAGCCTCAGGACTCAAGCCAAGCTTGGGGCTCCCGTAGGCCTGACCCCAGAGCAGGCCTGCCACTGAGCTTTGGCTCTGGACTAGAGTGTATGAGGGCTGGAGACGTCTCTGGATGCTCTCAGCAGGCCTGGACAGACCCTGACAGCCTCCACAGTGAGGAGGTGGGGTCCCAGACAAGCTCAGTGCCCCAACAGAGGTGCCAGGTCTGCTGCAAGCAGCAGGCCTGAGGGCCACCAGGCATCTGGATGCTGGAAAGGAAGGCAGTGGCTCCAGCTCTCCTCTGCCATTTGAACAACAGTCTTCCTGACCCAGGTGCAGCTGGGGAGGTGCAGGCAATGCCAGGCCAGGATGCTGGGGACCCAAGGGGTCTGGCCTGGCTGGTCACAGCTCCCATTCCTGGGCTCCTGTGCTGGGCTGCCCCAGTCCCTTCTGGCCAGACCTCTAGGATCTCCAATGGACCTGGGCCAGGGCCTAGAAGCTATAGACCTTGGAGGGAGGAACAGGGCAGAACTAGAGGCTGGACCTCTGCCAGCACCTCCCCGACAGCCGGACAGGGACTCGGGGAGGCTTGCTAGCCTGAAGCATCAGCTCATTATCATTGCTAATGTGGATCAATACTCACCAGCTTCTGACAAAACCCGTGGCCCCCAGCCCCTGCCTGCCTCCAAAACCTGAAAGACCCCCTGAGCCTCCACCAGCCCGGGGATCCAGCATAGCCCCCTCCCCACGCCTCATCTCCATGTTGTTGCTAATCAAATCATGGGCAAGGATGCCAATCAATAGGCCCTCATTGATCATCTCTTCTCTCTCCATCCCACTGACATGTGGTCGGCCCTCCCCCACCACCAGCCAGGCCAAGGGGGTCCTGCCCCCCACATAGCTGGGGCTCTTGAAAGGCCCTAATTGTTCAGCAGCCTGGCCCGCAGCAGCGAGGGCGCCCAGCACACCACGCTCCACACACCCGGCTGGGGTCCCATATTAATAGGATTTCTCTTGCAGCTCAGCCTTGGTCCAGTTATCAGGCCTGGCGCGGATCATCTGCCGCCCACTGCTGGCCAGATGTGGGGGGTGAGGAGAGGACGGTGATGTGGATCGCCCACTCTCCCTGGTCAGGGACAACATCCACATTAACCTCCTTCAGAAGCGGCCCCTGAACTCAGACACACACGGGACCAGGAAGGGACTGGGCAGCCCACAGTCAATGTTGGGTCCTCGTCCTTGTAGGAGCCAGAGGAAGCTGCCATGTGGAGTCCCCAGGCCAGCTCCCTAGGGCTGGCCCCTGCCTCCCTATCAGTTCCCCATTGGGACATCAACCTCACGGGGCACCACAGCCCTCAAGGACAGCACAGAGCAGGTCTGGGATGCAGCCAGGCCAGCTTCCCTCAGCAGCATGACTGTGCAGCTCTGGGTGTGGCCTGTGGCCTGTCATGTCATGTGGACATGCTCATGCCAGCAGAGAACCTGGAGCAGGCAGCGCCTGGAAGTTGATGTCCACCTTGGGCCATGGCACATTGGGCACAAGCCTCCTTTCTGAGGGCAGGGCTGCCACGGGAGGTCCCAGCAGGCTCCAGCCAGCAGTGTGAAATGTCGCCAGTGGCCCCGCACTGCATCCCAGCCAGTGCTCCCGGCCAGCAGCCACCGCACAGGTTGGAGGCCAGTCACCGTGACCTACGATCTGGGGCAGTAAGTCAGCGGCAGGCCCCTGCAAACACCCCAAGGAGCTCCAACAGAGTGGCGCCTGCACCTGCCCAGGGATCGTGTGTAGATCTGGGCTCAGAAACTGCTTGGGACCAGCAGGTCGCCTCTGGGGAGAGGGGAGGAGGGGGCAGGACCACAGGGGGCCTGAGATAGTGTTAGGGAACCTGGCCTTGCCTTCCTCAGGGACGTGGGGCCTGGACCACTCCACTCCACTCCACTGGGGGGCCCTTGTCAGCCATGGTGGTGGGGGGGCAGTTTGAGCAGTGGGAGACACCTGGGGGAGTCTTGCAACATCTCTGGGGACAAGGCACTCGGGAGCAATGTCCTGCATTAGCACACACAGGTGCCCTCAGGGTCTGGCCAGCCTGTCGGTTAGCTTGGTGACACCCTTTCCCCATTATCCCCCAGCAGGCCCTCTAAGTGACAGAAAAATGAGGTCCAGCTAGGTTCAGTGAGGAGCTACCATCCAGGGCACAGTTCATGGCCCAGGATCAGGTCAAGGGTGGCCAGGCCACTGTGAGTCACCAACTAGCCTGCTTCATACCAGTCTTGCTGGGCGGGACACTGTGCTTGGGCCTGTGGGAGGAGCCAGGGAGGCAGCCTGCTCCACTCCAGCCAGGGGACAGGAAGCTACTTCTCCCCAGAGCCCCGCCCTTCAGGGGGCCCAGGGCTCCCTGCGCAGGCACACCTGTGGCTGCTCCCCTGGCCACCCCAGGGCCACTACTGTCTTCCCCCAGAGCGCCCACACTGGCCCTGCTCCTCTCCGGCTTGGCCACTGCCCGGGTGGTCAGGGCACCTGGGGCAGATGTGGAGTCCAGGCACGGGGTCGAGTCCCAGGACTGCTCCTGTCAGCTGAGCACCTACCTCCCATCAGCCTCAGTGTGTCCCAGAAAGGGGACACGCTAACCCTCGAGACAGAAGGGTCCCACAAGAGAAGGCCAAGCCCCTGGCACACGGCTGCTCACAGGAAGCGCAACCTGTGCTCGCCATGAGCCACCAGCCTCCTGGTGCCAGCAGGGCCGAGGCCCAAGGATGGGACAGTGGACACTCTGGGAGCCTCTTGCGGCCACGGCTGACAGGCGAGAGCAGGCACAACAGCTACACCAGAAGCGGCCTGCCTGTGCCTCCTGGGCCAGGGTGCTCTCCCCTGAGCTCCCGGCCACCTTCCAGCCCTCCTCACGGTGGCATGAGGACCTGACTGTCACCCCTGTTCAAGCCATCAGCGACTCTCCACTATTTCTGGACTGGAGTCCGAGCCCTCTGGTCCAGCACCTGGCATTCCACCCTTCCTGCCCCAACTTGGCTCGGGCCCCATGCTCCAATCTTGATGAACAGCTGCTTCTTCCCAGGCAAATCCGGGGGTCCAGTGTTGCCCTGGTGTTACCCCATTCTCCAGCTCTGCCTAGTGAACTCCCAGTGACGCCGCAGGGCCCAGCCCAGGCCCCGCCTCTACAAACCTGTCCATGTGTCTCACAAGCAGGGCTCGGCCACGCCTTCCCCTGAACCCCCGAGCCCAGAGGAGGCCACTATTACTCTCCCATTGAAAACCCGCCTCCAGCGGTAGGGACCCCACAGCCACTGTGAGAGCTGCTGTTAGTAGGATGTAACCCCACTGTCTCAACCCCAGCCAAGTGGTCCCGAGGGAGTCCCCTGACTCAACTGGGCCCACAGGAGAGGTTCTCTTTGGCAGCCAGAGGGGCAAGATGCCCAGTTTGGGCCCCAGCCACATTTGCCATACCACAGGACAAGCCAGGGGACAGGTGAGGCCTGGCCTGGAGGCCAGCAACCTCTGCTCCTAGAGGAAGGCAGGGGTCTGGGGTCCTTCCACTGTAGGAGGCCAGATCCCCCGGGGGGTTCCATGCAAGCCCAGATCTGGTCTAGCAACCCCTCACCCCCAGCTGCTGTGAGAGTGTCCCTGCCCTGGGGCTGTGATGTCTTCCAGGCCTCCAGCCCTGGGGGAGTCCCTCGGCCCCTCCCAGAGGCCCACACAGGCCCCTCACTCAGGCTGGCTCTTGCAAGGCTCTGGAAACGGCAATGGTCCTAGTTTTGCATTTTCTTTATTGAAGAAGACCCTCCTCTCAAATGGTACCTGCTTCCAGCCCATAGGACGCTTCTGTGGCTACCGCAGCCTGCGCTCCCAGGTCGGGCCTGGGAGTGGGGATAGGACCCCAGCTGGTCTCCCAAGTGGGTACTGACTCAGCACTTCTGGGCTGGCCCCCTGGGTGCACAGCACAGACCCAGCGGCTGGCACAAGCAGGCAGGTCCTCAGGGCTTCCAATAGAAGCCTCCAGTCACAGGCCCAGGGTGCTCTCCAGGGCCAGGCCACTTCTCCCAGGCAGCACTGGGTGCCGCAGGCCATCATATCAGACCCCTGTGCCCAGCAGCAAGGGAGATGTGCTCGGGTCTGCCGGAGAGCCTCCACCACTGCAAAGTTCCCTTGTGTGTTCAGCAGCTGCCACCGAGAAGGTCATGAGAAGCCAGGGACCCACCGCCACTGGGCACCCTGGGCTCACCAGGGTTTCTGCCACTCAGTCAGACACTAATAAGTCCCCTCCCAATTTCTCTAAGACAATATTAGCCAGACAAAATGAAACCTGAATGTTAGTAAGAAGGCGGCTGCCGGGAGGCCAGAGTGGGCAGCCTTGGAAACGACAATCCACGGTGCATTTGCAAGGTGGGCCAGGCGCACACGGGAGCTGGGGGCTTCAGCTCTGGGCCCACAGAGCCCATGCCCTGTCATCTTCTTAAAGGTGCAGTGCCTCCTTCCTAGATGGTCCTCACAGGCCAGCAGTGAGGAAGGACAGCCTTCAGAGCCAGGGCCAGGGTGGTCCTGGGGCCTCTGGGTTGGGGCAGGACCTCAGCACCCTCTTCCTCAGGAGTCTGTGCAGCCCACAGTCACTGCTGCCCTGTCCTCTGCCTGGAAATAGGCCAAAGCCATCATCTGAGGTGGTGGCTCAAGTCTGGAGTCCCCAACCCTGGAGAACCCGGGGATGTGGCCAGATGGGAACCCCCCCCAATCCCACCCAGCCTGAGACCAAGTGTCACAGTGACTCTGGTGGGTCTGAACCCGGCCCCTCCCTGTGAAGTGGAGCTGAGAGGCACAGTGCTGGCCAGGGACTTGCGTAAGCCCACCTATGTCACAAGTGTCTGTCCTTGGACTGGCCACCACACCTCCCACTATTCTGCGAGGCTCCTGTCCTCCAGGTGTGCAGGCTCCCAGCGCACCTCAGAACACATGCCCATGTCTGGCCAGTCCACCACCCACATCCAGCCACTGCCTCTGCCCAGAGGGGCCTCCAGCACACTTCCCCTCCAAGCCCTGGACCAAATCAAATCCAGTCCCTCAAGCTTCCTGCCGAGGACAGTGGGGGCTGGTAGAGGGGAAGCTCCATAAATCTCTTTTGAAACATTTCCCCAGATATCAAACACCAAAATCTCATTATCAGGCTGAATTCAAGGTAGGGAAATGGTAAATAAGTGTCCACAGAAACAGGCATGAAAGATCACAGAACCACAGAGCAGAGGCGCGTGCTCGTGGAGATATCGTGCGCACGTGACCACTAGGTTTCGCCTCTTGACTAGGCGGTGGGGCGAGGCCTTTGACCCACAGGAGGAAAAGATGCTCCACAGGAGGTGGGTATGGGACTGGCCCTGCAGGTCACTGCTGAGAGGCCCTGGGCACAACACAGGGGTGGCAATCCACCCAGGTTCAACAGAACGTTTACCCTGATGCCACCTGATTTCCTGCCTGTGCCAGAGTCTGAGGACAGCTGGGGACGTTTCCAAGGCTGGAGGACCCCCAAGGCCAGCATATACACAGCCACACCCCCACCCACCTTGGGAGCCCTCAGCCAGGGACCAACGATCACAATGGCAGAGTGTGGCCTTGGAGCCACAGCAGAGCCCCTAGCGCCCCACCTGTGGGCTTGGCAGCTGGCTCTGGGAAGGCCTAACCTGGCAGATGGGCAGGAGGTGGGCTGCAAGACGGAAGCCCCTGCACATATTCAGTCAGGCCGGGCATGCCCTCTACCCCAGGGGCCTGCGTAAATTACCAAAGTGGGTGGCCTGGCAGCCCTGCCCCTCTCAAGGCCACCAAGTGGCCTGGACAGCAATGCAGGATACCGGGCCAGAAGGGGATGGTCAGGGAGGGGAGTGGGTCAGGGAGGGGGCGGGCCAGGGCTGGGAAGTAGATGGAGCCCCTGCCCTGCTCCCTCTGCTGACATGCAGCTTGTCCCAGAGTGGGGATGTGGTCCTTGGCCCAGGGGGTATGCGCCTGCCTGCACCCAGGAATGCCAGCCCCACCAGGCTCAGCAGAGAAGTCAGCTGGGGAACCAAGGGGAGCCAGGGAAGCCCTCCAGGCCACAGGAGTCGAGGAGAGCTCCACTTGGCTCTGGGCAGGGGCAAGGCCCAGCCCCTTTTGGAGGGTCAAAGAGAAAACAGCTGCTCCGAGAGACTCCAGTCGGGCCTTTAGTCTGCTCTGCACCAGGCCCTTCAGGACAGGCTGCACCCTGAAAGCCTTGAGGGCAGAGGAAGCCGAGAGCTGAGCTCATCCCTCTCAGGGCTGCTGAACGGCACTCCGGCCTGTGCTGGGCTGAGGAGCCCCCAGAGGAGGCGGAGGGAAGAGCTCCGCACACTGCCCATCCTCAGATGCCCCTGAACGACTTGCCAGGGTCAGCGCTGCCAGCCATCTCTGGCTGAATGGAGAGGCGGGCTGTGGACTATGTCTTGCAGAGACCAACAACTGCTTTCCCTTTGATGGCAGGCCACACCCCGCAGCCGGGCTTAGCCTTTGTTCACAGACCTGACTCCACTAGAGCAGGCATCCCGCCCGCCCCGGCCCGCAGGATGGAACAGCCAGGAACCTCCCTCCATCCAGCGGGGGTGCTCACACCACAGATGGGCCACTGCTACAGGTCAAGGCTGTCTGGAGTCTCTGAGAAATGGACGTCCAGCACACACTGACCCCACAGAAATGTTGTGGGACTAGTTTGGAGCCATCAGCCTCTGCCACAAATCTGCACGTGGAGAGGACCCCGTGGACACTCTGCCTGCTCCTTCTGGGTCAATTTGTTTCCCCCATATGCTTCTTGAGCCTTCTTGCATGTCACGCCCAGAACTCCAGGCTGAGGACCCAAGGGGCGGTCACCAGGAACACCCAGACTCAGTGACCGAGGACAATCGAGGCCATCTACTGCCCCCAGGCCCGTGCATAGAGCCCAGGGATGCCTGGCACTCCCCAATACCGGGTGGACACCCTGAGCTGGCACCGAAGCCCCACCAGGCAAAGCCAGGACCAGTGGAGCCGAGGCACCAGGGGCAACGGTGCTGGAGCAGGTCTTTGACCTGAGCCCTGGGGAAGCAGGAAGGTCTCTTTCCAATTACCCCAACGCTTGCCTGGTTTTCCGTGTCAGAGAACAAACATTTCATTTTCTTATCTTTCCCAACAGGCCCAGAGGGGCTGCTTCCCACGGCCTCAGGCGGCGTCTCCATGTGAAGTGATCAGAGCGGTTGGTCTGCCATGACCGGATCACACAGCCACCTGTAAACCAGGCATGTGGCGGCAGCTCTTGCAGGATGAGGTGGGGATCTCAGGAGAAGAGGGCTGCCTGGTCCCTGTCCCCAGGAGGCAGACTCCTAGCAGATCCAGACCCCGAGGTCAGACGGCCTCCAGGTCTCCATGCCAGCCACCACAGAGGGCTTTCCACGCCGCCCACCAAGGTGACCATCAGCTTGGCCCCGCACACAGGCCTCCCCAGGACAGGTGGGTGGACTTTCCCCTTTTCACCTGGCTCCCTTGAGGTCCAGCCCCCAGCACACCTCCTAACACTCACCAGGGCCCTGTCCCGCTATGCTGATTGTCCCGGACAGTTAGGCACCCCCACCTCATGCCCCTGATTTTCCCACCCTGGATGATGCAGGCTGGCACTGCATACCCTGGAGCCTCAGCCACTCCCTGGTCCCTGTGCCCCACTGGTTCTCACTGCCTCGCGCGGCCCCCAGCACCCACAGGCTGACAGCAGCTTCCGTGCCTGGTACGCAGCCAGGACCTCACACTCAGGAATATCAGCTCCACCAAACAGGAAGGAGCAGAGACCTTCAGGAAGGACCCAGGGTCCTCAACATGACGTACCTCTTCTCACCAGCTACCAACACCCATCTGGAGGTTCCTGAGTGCCTGGAGCCACCCAGTGTCTGCAATACGGCCCCAACGTTCCGCCACACATGGCCACACACCCTCTGACCAGCCACGACCCCTCCACAGCCCCTGCATAGCCTGTCCTCTCAAGCAGCTCAAGGACAGTTAGAAAGGACATCTAGGAAAATGTGAACTGAGCACAGAGCCTGCAGGGAGCTAGGGAGGGTCCAAGTGTGGCCCTGAGCCTGGGAAGGCCTGGGCTCTGGGCCACAGCCCCAGAAGCTAAAGGGAAGAGGGGCCTTGGAAAGGCACTTGAGGTCCCAGGACTCTCATCTTCTCACCTTCCCCCAAAAGCACTGCCTTGCTGCCTACAGAAAGGCCACAGGGGAATGGGGCACTGCAGGGACCTCCAGGGCCCAGTGGGGAAAGGATGTTTGGCAGAGGCCTGTCCTGTCCTGGATTCAAATCTGTTTCAAAGTGCAGCCAGCACCCCCACCCCCGCCAGAGGCTGTCTCCTTGCCCCTCCTCCTGGTGCCCCAGAGCGGGTCCCTGCCCCAGGTGCCTCACACCCAGGGAAGCCCGGCAGCCTGTGGAAGGCTGGAGCAGGCTGAGCCGCCCCCATGTGGCCCACCACAGAGCACAGCAGCAGAGGCTCTGCCAGCCTGAGATGACCTTGGCCATCAGCTCCCTCGAGGGTCTCCTGCATCCTGGACTGAGCAAGTTCACCCCAAGCAGGACTCTGGGAGGCTCTGGGGCTGACCCACATACAGGGAGTGAGCTCGGCTCCACCCTCCAGAGGAGCAAGCCCAGGCCCCTCTGCCCTTCTTCCTGGAAGACAAACCTGATGTGGCTCAGTCAACACAAGCACCAACCCCTCCCTGAGTGTGATAGATCCATGGTGGAAATAATCTCTGAGCCCAGGACCCTTGATATCAGAGGAGCCGGCTGTCAGCCTCATGGCAGCCACCTCCTCGGCCAGCTGTGGCCCCACACATAGGCCCCTGTCACCGCCGTCTCAGGCCGGGTCCCCTAAAGGGCTGTTATTCACGGACACGGCATCCAGACCTGGGTGAGTGGCGGCCGCAAATTGACCCCTGCCTGGCCGCCTTGTCACCCGTCCTATCATGCAGGACAAGGTGGGAAACACGTTGTACAGGCACCCTCGGCCCCTGGAACCTGTCACCACACCACCTTATTTACAGACTGCCCCATCACCAGCCAGCACAGATTCAGTGCCAACGCGGAAGCTTAAGAGGTGGGGATGAACTTGCGCAGAGTCTTGCGTTCCAAAGGGGGATGGGGAGCCACCTGTGCAGCTGTAGCAGCCAGGGTCCCTGCCCTGTGTGACCTTTAACGAGACACCATTCATAGCCCTAGTGCAACGGAGGTTCTGAGCAGCAGCTGAGACAAACTAAACGCTGCTTCCCTGGGTCTCTCCAAGAGGCGACTCCATCCCCCGCCTGCCCTGGCCCCAGCCCACCCGCCTGCGTGCTTCCTGGCGCCCCCAACCCGCCGCCCATCTGGAGCCCCCAGCCTCAGGCCATTCATTGTCCTCTAACCCGGAAGCCCTGACAGAGCCTTCCCAGACTGTTAAGATTCATCTCTGCTCCCCCAGCTCCGGCCCACCGCCCAGCCAATCACCAGACACCATGGCCTGTGCAGGAGGGCACGTGGGATTCCAGCCCCTGTGGAGACCTCTGTCACCAGACGTGAGAAGGGCCCAGAAGGACTTGCCACCACAAGCATCCTGTAGCCTGTCATTAAATATTGATAACAGGCAAGAGGGGAGAGGGCAATGCAAATTATCTATCGACGTTCCCTGCTAACGAGGGGCCCAGGAGAGCGAGGGCGCTCTCCTGCCAGCTCGCCTAGACGGGCATCCGACAGGGCCTGCATCAGGAGGGGCTGGAGTGGACCAGAGAGACACTGCCTGGGTGATCCGCACGGCTCTGCTGAGTGCCCGCTCTGTTGCTCTGTTTTGTTTTTTTGCAGTACTGGGAGGTCGGACCCAGGAAACCCAGCCCCAGCCCCTGCACTCTTGTTTTAAGTGGAAGCATTTGAATTTTTTTTTAACTTTGAAACAATTTCCTTAATTAGTGTTTGAGCATCAGTGGTGACGTGTGAGTTTCTGGAAACCCTCCATAGGAGTCTTGGCAACGGAGTTCAGCTCCACCTCACAGGCCAGCAGGGGACAAGCCCCAGCACTGCAGGCCAGGCCCAGATCAGGAAAGGAGAAACAGGGACATGCGGCTGGGGACTCCTAGGAGACTCACCATCCTTCCTGGAGAAGGGCGATGCTTCCAGAACATTCCCACCTTCCATGGTGTGGCATGGGGCTGGGCACTTCACACACCATCTCCTCAATCCTGAAGCCCCATGGCCTGTCCAGCCCTATTGTCCTCAGCTCACCAGCTGGACTGATATTGTGCCACTCAGCAAACCCACATCTGCTAGACCCCAGATCCCTCCACCAGGCCCCAGGCACTGTGCCTTCTGTGTAGGAGGCACAGCCTTCCCTGACTAGAGGCCAAATGGCCCTTCCAGCAGTGGAGACAGAGCTGTGCCTCCTCAGCCACAGCTAAGGATGTGGCCCCTGCACTTCCACCCACACCTGGGCCATGCTCCATGCTGCTCCCCAGGGTTTGGCCCCAACAGGCCTCCCCAGGGCTGAGTCGAAGCCAGTTGAAGGAAGGGCCCCTTGCCCTGAGCCAAGAACAGCTTGTTTGCAAGGTGGATCCCTCAAGATGCCCTAAGAAAAGAAAAAGAAAAGAAAAAGAAAAGAAAGATGCCCTAAGAAAGAAACTGGGCACAGCCACAAGGCGCTGACCCTCCAGCGATTGATCTGGGCACTGACAGCCCCCAGAAGGCAGGGATCAAAGAGGTGCAGCCACAGCCCAAGACTGGCAATGGCACAAAGGACCCCAGTTTTGGAAGAGCACCAGCACAGGGCTCCCCAGCCCCCACTTCCTGCAGAGGGAAGGCAGGTGGGCCACAGAGCTGGAGTTCAGACCCCCTCCCAGGGACACTTCAGCCCTCACCCAAGCCAGGCCAAGAGCACAGGCTGTCAGACCTCTCCTGCCTCCTTCCCAGGACCCACTCAGTCCCACCCACAGCCATGCAGGTCACAGATTGCAGAGCCAAAGACCTGGGCCTCAGCCACAGCCCCAACCAGTTGTGAGGTGCAGGCAGGCCCCAGAGCAGCCTCAGCTTCCCCAGTAAGCTCATGGAAACTAGTCACGTCTGTGGTCAACCAGATCCTTCCACCTCCTGGTTCCTCTATGGCTTTCTCTTGCCTGGGAGAAAGAACAGTATTTTCTTCTCCAAATCGGTCACAGCAGGAGATTTGTGCATGAAAGGTCTGGACACCTGCCTCTTGTCTGCTCTAGTCCAGGGAAAGGAAGGCCCCAACATAGGGGCCGCTTGAAGCTGTGTGTGGCCAGTCCTGCCAGCAGATCTACCACCCAGGTGGGAATCCAGCTGGTGCACGCTGTGCTGGCCAGTGCTCCGCGGGGGACAGGGACAGAGTCTGCTGAGCACCCGCTTTTCTGCTCAGCCTGAGGCTCCAGAGCCACATGTAGCCAGGCTGCTGGGAGAGCAGTAGGACTCGCGAGCAGGTACCGGAGAGCAAGGGTTCCAGGGCAGACCCCACCAGCTGAGCAGCTGGACCAGGGGCTGGCAGGGTTGGTGTCCCCTGGACTGGCCAGCCGCCCTCTGAGCCGCCCTCCCATTTCACACCAAGGTAGTAAGACATGGTTCCAACAGACAGCTGCAGGCGCAATTGAAGAACACCAAACGCTGTGCTCCCCAGAGGCGCCTCCCAGGTGACCCTGTTTCTCCATACCAGGATCCACCCTGTGTCCCACACACAAGGACTCTAAGATGGAAATAACACAAAGCACAACTGACAGCAGCTGAAACTCCAGGAAGACAGGGTGTAACTGAACACAACCTGACAGGCAGCTTCTCACCAGCTTAGGGTCACAGGAGAGCCCAGCTGAAGGGCAGGTACATCCGCCAGTCAGACACCCATCAGGAAGTGGAGACTCAGGCGAGAAAGACCCCAGTGAGTGGAGAACCTGGGAAAGAAAGCTAGAAGTGACCAAGCAATTCTGCACAGAAACCTGATGAAGGAATTCAGTCCTCTTTGAGACTGAATGGAGGTCCCAAAGGTATCAGGTCCCCAGCCTGGGACCCACAAATGTGACCCTATTCACTAAGAGTCTTTGCACATGTTTTTCCGTTAAGGATCCTAAGGCAAGGAGGTGATCCAGGTTATCCTGGGTCATCCCGGTGAAGCCTAAATGCCACCACGTGCCTATTATGCAGGGGAGGCAGGGATATGTGAGTGGGGAGCACCCCCTCGAGAGCCTTTGGCGGGAGAGCAGCTGGCAGATGCCCTGATGGGATCCGGGATGGGGACCTGGTCTTCTGCAATCTGGAATGCTGCTGTAGGGCAGTCTGCTCAACAGCCCAGGACAGACAGAGAAGCCCCGCTAGCAGGTGGGCTACCTTCCGGTGCTGTGTGACAGATCACCACAGGCTTGTCTTAAAGCCCCAGCTGGAGAGCTCAGGTCTGTAGGTCCAAACTCCTGCAAGGCACGGCGTGTGGGCTCTCTGCCCAGGCACACACCAAGCTGCTGGCTGCACTGAGGCCCTCTGTAAGCTCTGGGGTAGAAGCTCCCAGGCCCACTGGGGGCTCGGGTTGAGCAACAGCAGCACACAAGTCCTCTGGCCTTGGGTCCCTGACAGCCTGAGCTCCTGCCACCAGCCAGAGAAAACTCTGGCTATAGATGACCCGTGAGATAAGGTCAGGCCCACCCAGGTCCCCTGATGGCATCTACAGATTCCTTGTTCCACGAAACCATGGAGCTCAGGCAGGATGAGACTGTGGCGCCGTGAAGACAGACGTCCCTGACTTCAGAAGCTTCCAACTTAGGCTTTGCCAACTTCTCAGAAAGCGATTCACATTCAGCAACAACTGTAGCTTGGATCTTCTCCCGCTAGCGATGCACCATCCGCCCTCTCGTGCAGCTGGGTGTCAGCCAAGATCTCAAAGGCAAGCAACAAGGACCCCACAGGGCACCTCAACACCCCCCCCCACCTAGAACACTATTAATTCATGACAGACTTGCCAGGACACAGCCCTGTTGAAGCTGGGGCCTGTCTGTATTCACAAAAACAGAGCCAAGTGTCTCAGGGCCCCAAATTCTGTGCCAGTCTGTGGAGGCCCAGAGCAGAGCCAGGCCAGACTACATGGACAGTTCTGAGAGGCTAAGGTGTGGGGCTGGGAGGTGGCATCTCCTCACCCAGATGACTCTGCAAATGGAGGCTTTCCTGGGTGTGGGGGGTCCCATCCTGGTTCTCCATCGTCCTCCATGTGCACTTGGCCTTGTGGTAGGAACCCTGAGACCACCTGAGCATGGGGCCAGAACTTTCCCCCAGCAGCCAGGTAGAGCACTCACAAGTCACCTCCCATGATTCCCCAGCCAGGCCCTTTTCAGCCCAGCCCTAGGTCCATCCCTGGTGGGTCCTGGAGGCCATAGGCCCAGCTTCTGCTCCAGCTGGGCTTGGGAGTCACCGTGGGCCTCCACTGCCCTGGCTGATGTACCTGCTATGCTAGGTGCCCTGTGTGAGGTGCATGCAGCCACTCAGGGTACATGAAGCCCCTGCACCACTCCAGCTCCTGAGGAGCTGGCATAGCAGATACTGCTGGCACCCCTGGGCGACCTCTTGCCCCCGCCATTCCCCATGAATGCAACTGCAACTTCACCTGCTGCACACCTGTGCATCCACATCCCTGGGAGCAGCCTGTGATATGCCCGTGAGGAACATCCCCCTCCCTGTCCCTCCCCTGGGACAAGTCGGCATACTGCACTCTATCCCAGAGTCTGCAGGGGGCTGTACTTGTCGCCTGTCATGTGGACAGCCCACTGAGCCCCCTCTACTGGCTGGCTCCTTCCACAGCTCACCCCACTATGTACCCAAGCCCTAGAGCACCCCAAATTCACCACCTGCCCTAGAATCTGGCTGTCAGAGCACACGTGTGTGAGAAGCCAACCTATTACTCAGTTTGGGTGAGTAAACTAAAGGGGTGCAGCCCCTTTATAGATGAGGACACTGAGGCCAAGAAGCGAAATTAACTGCCAAGATCATAGCACTAGTAGTTTTCAAGAGCAGGAGCGACTGCGGGCCTGGCTCCAAGGGCCCCGGGGCCAGCCTCCTCCATGACCAGCTTCGCCAGTCCTCCCTTCCCAGGCTGTGCTTCCCATGGATGGTCAGTGACTGACCCTGAATGTTCATTTCCTTACAAGCAGCCAGTCCTCGAATCAGCTTGTCCCTGCTGGGCACAGACAGACCTTGATGGGACCGAGACACTGGGCAGCCAGCTCCCTGCCCACCCTGAGCTCCCTGAGGTGGTGACTGGAGCTTGGGCTCGTGCCACAGCCATGCTTCCCTCCGTGGTCACCTGTGGGCTCCTCCTGACAGGTGCACAGGGTCATCTGCCAGGCTGGAGCCACAGGGTTCGCACACTAGAAAGTCCGTCCTTGAACCTCTAACGGTGGCTGTGCCAGCACCCACGATTAACCCCACCCTCATGCCAGATCTCTGCTGACCCCACATATTCTGCTCTTCTTTCTGGGATCCCAGTCCCATGGTGAGTGCCTGAGAGGAAGGTGGTACAGTTGCACCCAGCACCTGCTCAGAAGGGACCCCCCGGGCACAGTGAAGGAGGCTGGCCCATCCCTTGAGTGAGACCCCAGGGGCTCACATCTCCCACAATCCCCACCCCAAGGAGCCTTCATCAGACACCTCCCTGCTGAAGGGCCCCAGCAACCTGGCCCTCTGCACAGGGTCGGCCAGGCCCAGGTGATGTCAGAACCTCAGCACCCCTTGCTAGGTGCTGACTCTGACTGGGGACCCCAGAACCACCCTCCAGGGACTCCTCACACTACCTGGCTCCTGACATGTCTTGGCCTGTCCCTCTTAGGACCCTCCTCCTGCCTAGGCTGGCTGAGCACTCCTTCCTGAACACTCCTTGGCCCACCCAGCCCTGGCCTGGGGCTCTGCCATGTGGGGACAGACCCTGAATCACTGCTGACCTGCCCTCCAAATCCTGCTCCCTGAAATTCTATATGTACTATATGTACTGCCCTGCTCCCTGGGCCTTCCAAGTTCCCAGTGCCCTGTCCTCCCAGTCCTAATGTGAGATGGCACAAAGCTGGCTGCTGGCAGAGGGGAGAGCTGCCACTAAGCTCAGCGCACAACGATTGAATCCTCACAGTGACGTTTATGTCGGAAGAGCTGCAATTAAAATGCTTTGGGAAGCACTTCCGAGTGCTAATTAGACCTCATTGGGTTTCTATGGAGACTCCCTTCAGTTCTAACAGGGATATCGCCATCCACAATAGCAGGCCATGGACAGAGGGACAGTGCAGACAGCTGGGCCACAGCTGGCCACTGTGCCCTTCCTCCAAACTTGGACAAACCCAGGCTACCCCTCCATGTCGCTGGGAGATGCAGGTGGGGCTGGTTGGCTTATAGGAGGGGATCCCAGCCCCCTGCGGTCCAGGACCCTTGCCCAGCCTTCCACAGCAGGGAGGCACCCCGGCTGGGGAGCCACCAGGCCCCAGGGCACCCACTCCCCAGGCTGGAGGGCACTACCAAACCCTGGCACCCAGCCAGGCCCCGCCTCTCTCCAGAAGAGGTCAGCCCCATGCAGAGTAGGCTGGGATAACGTGGAGTCGCTGCCAACGCTGTTTGTCCCAAGAGCCCACACAGACAGATGGACAGAGACCAAAGGAGCCAGACAGGCCTTGGACCTGGGCTCTGTGTCGTTAGGCCCCCGGTGTGAGGCCCCAGTGCGCCGTACAAGGGGGCAAGGGCTTCCGGGGAGGCGGGCAACAGGGTCTGGCAGCAAAAGGAGGACCAGCTTCGGCATGGTCACCCCATTCTGTTAACGAGGAAACTGAGGGACAGCAGCTCAAGCAGAAGAGGGGAGGATTGGCATAGAGGGACAGGACAACTGATCTCAGAGACTCAGCTCTCCTGGCCAGGCCAGCCAGACTCCAGTGGTCAGGCAGGGTGTGGACAGAGAGCCTCTGGAGGAAGCGGCACAAGCAGCAGGTGCCAGGAGGAGGCGTGAGGGGCGGGGCCTGGAGAGGGAGGACAGGCAGGGGAGGAGGGCGTGCACAGAGCGTCCCTCCCCTGCCAGGGCCTTCCCAGCACCTGCAGGGCCAGCTGGGCTCCAGGGGACAAAGAGCCTCCTCTAACCCAAGGCCAAACCACTGAGGTGCCCAGGCTGTGTCCCCCGGCTGGAGGAGCACTAGGCAGCAGAGGCAAACCAGACTCCATGGGACAATGTGGGACAGACAGGCCCTTGGCGCCTGTCCAGGGACGCTGCACAGGTGAGTGGGCATCTCACATAAAGGCCAGACCTGGAGGCTGGGAGAAGGTATCATGAGGAGGGCAGGCCCAAGGAGTCCTAGCCAGGGCAGGGGACATGGAGTGTGGGCCAGGAGCCAGAACCTGCTGTGGAGAGAAACTGTGGGTCCATGAACCAAGGCTGGTCCTCCTCTGCTCCAGGCTGATGCTGCCTCCAAAACCAGCACAGGGAGAGCCCAGCAGGGCCAGAGCTGAGCCAGCAGCTCAGCCCAAGAGCTGGAGGGAGGGCTCTCCACTCCTGAATCTAGCTCCCTTCTCTGGTGCTGGGTCAAGGGCATGTGGCACGGTCTGTGCCTGTGGTCTAACCTGGCAAGCATGGGGGCTGAGCCCACGGTGGCTCCTGGTGAGGCAGCAGCCCTCACCACACACGTGTGCACATGCGTGCTCCTGTGTTTCTTTACGTGTCCACATGCGTGTGCACCCACTCCTGCACACGTGCGGAAACACAGGCACACAGAGCAGCACTCCTCAGGGCAGGGGGGAGGGTCTAATTGCCGAGTTTCCATTAGGCCGCCACCGCCCAGGCTGGACCATAATTGGACTTGGCGCTGCGGGTGGCGGAGGAGGCTGCGTTTGATTCCTGGCTGTGCGGGCGCAGTGCCTGGGGAGGCGCTCAGGCCTAATTGGCGTCTCCTCCCTTGCGCTCAGCCTGCCGGGCCTTTCATCTGAGGACAGGCAGGCTGCACTCTCGTCTCTCCTCCCAGGCCCAGAGGTCCTGAGGAGCAGAGCTCCTCCCTGCCCCGCCTGGGAGCCAGCTCCCACCTCCCACCATGCCCCGTCGGAGGGTCCAGCCTGCTGCCCTCACCCACGCCATGCTGAGCCTGCAGGGCGCCCGCCCCAGCAGAGCAGACGTTATGCTGGGCTCTCTTGCTTACTGGCCAGCCCTCAGGCACACTGTCCACTCCACAGGGCCAGGACAGGTCTGTTGCGGTCATGGCCATTTCCCTGGGGACTAGAACAGCAGTAGCAGGTGCTGGACAGGTGAATGGTCACCACTGACAGAAGGGGACACAGAGACCCAAAGGAGAGCAAGGCTGAAGAGCCTCAGCAGGCCAGCTCCGCCCCGGCCTGGGCTCCAGGGTGCTCTCCAGACCACACATGACCAGCATGGCACCTGGGGAACAAGCGCGGGCCCGGCCTCCAGTCACGCCTGACCAGCCCACTGTGGCGCTGAGACAGTGTTCCCACCCAGCTGGGAGTCTGGTCGGACGCCCCCAGATTCAGCTGTCCAGAAACCCCAGCCTCAGGCCTGCACAGATCCCTGAGCAGAGAAGTGGCCCAGGCACAGCTGAGGGAGCCAGGCCTGCCCTCCCGCTGACCTCACCTCCTGTAACCCCTACGCTTTCTCCTGAATATCCTGACAGTCACAAAGTCAAGGGCTGGGGACTCTGGATGGAGGGGAAGGAGGTAACCCAGGGCCTCGGTCTCCCTCTCCCTCTGCCTCAGCAGCTCTGAGAGGGCGTCTGGGCCACAGCCCTCCTGGACAGCAGCAGAGAGCCCTCGCCCACACTCCATCCTGGGAACACACAGGATGCAGAACAAGTGGGAGAGAGAGATGGGGTCAGCAGGAGGGGAGGTGCTGGCCTCCCCAGGCCTCCTCCCCTCCCCACACCCAACTTTCCAGTACCACCAGCTCATCCATCCACCCGTCCTTCTGCTATGGTTGGGACATGGTTTGACTGGCCCCCAAGGGTTCATGTGTTAGAATTTGACCCCCATTGTGAGGCATTAAGAAGGCAGAAATTTGATCTAAGGCGTTTAGAGGTGGGGCCTCTGGGAGGTGATAGGACTAGTTCAGGGGTGGAACGCCTCGAAGGAACCTATCCCTTGCCATGTGGTGCCCCAGGCCACCTCAGGACTCTGCCAGCAAGAAGGCCACCACCAGATGTGGTCCCTAAATTCTTTTCATTAAAACCTGCCCAGCCTGTGTGTTGTTGCTGGCAGCTGGGGGCAGGCCCGCACCCCGCTCGCCTCCCTCCCTCCCACTCTGCCCTCCTTCCTTCCAGCACCTCTGTCCACAAATCTCTGCCCAGCTTTGGCCCCATCCTGTGGGGTCCCAAAGCCAGGCCTTTACAGGCAAGGGCTGCGGGCCCTTGGGGAGGCCTGGGTCTCTTCCCTGGGGAGGTCACGGTGATGGCTGGACCAAGCACTGGGGACAATGGGCAGAGTGAGCAGGGCCTCCAGGGGGAGGGCTGCGAGGAGTGTGGGCGTATAGGGGAGGCAGGGAGGCTTCCTGTACTGGGGCCTCCCCTCTGTTGCGGTCACACTTGTCCCGCTTTTGTCTTGGCTCTCTCAGGTGGGCTCGGCTGGGCAGTGGCCCCTTGGGGGCCAGTCAAACTATGTCCCAACCATAGCAGAAGGATGGGTGGACGGGGCATGGATGGTAGATAATGGAAGGATGGGTAAATGGGTGGGTGTTTGGGTGGATGATGGGTGCGGGGATGGATAGATCAATAGAATGAAGGAAGAAAGGAGGAAGGGAGGGAAGGAGACAGGATGATACAGAGGGAGAGACTGACCAGAGAAGGCCCTCCCGTGACAGCCTCTCCTTCATGGGCTTCTTGCTGCCCAGCCCCCAGGAGACAGGGCCTGTGAGGCCCACAGCTTTCCACCGCAGTGTCCTCTGACACCGGCTTCCACTCATTAAGTTCTGTGGCCCAGCAGCTCTTTCTGCTTATTTTCCTGTGGGGTTGGGCAAAGGGCACCAGGGAGAGTCCCTCTCACCCCCCACCAGCAAGTGTGCAAATCAGGCCTTTAGCAGGCAGGGCGGGTCACCAAGGGGCTTGACGTTCACCTGGCACTCATGCACACAGGACCACGTCGGCAGTAGGAAGCACCTGCTTTGACTGGAGCCTCACGCGTGGCCAGCGCTGGCTCCCCTCAGCCCGTCCGGTGAGAGGAGACGCAGGCCCATACCCGCTGCCCTGCTGTGTGCTGCCCTGCATGCTGCCCGTGCCCAGGCTGGGGGTCCACATCTCACCTGGAGACCCAGAGACCCCCCACAGAGGGAGCCTCCAATCCAGGGTCGCAGGAGGTGGTACCCTGGTCCCAACGCCTCTGTTCACTGCACCTCTCCAGGGAAGAGCCAGGGGTAGACCTGGGTGCGGGAGGAGCGGGTCTAGGGGGACAGCGGGCAACAGGGGGCACGACCTTCCTGGGGGAGAAGATCACTCAGGCACCTCCTGGGCAGCGGGGCTGGGCAGGGCCACACCAGGGGGGCCAGGCCTCCTCTGTGACCTCCTGGGGGCTCTCAGCAGGACTTGACCTCCTTCCTCCAGCCTCTCTGAGGACAGACCCACCTCAAGCCAGTGATGCCCCAAGGACATGGAGGAGCCGACTGAGTAGGGCTGGAGTCCCAGCTTGGGCATGAAGAGCTCAGACTGATGACGGGCACAGGCAGGGGTGTCCCAAGTGGCATCACCAGACAGACCGTGTGGTAGGGCCCTGTGGCCAGGGAGTGTTCCTCTCTACCTTTGCCAGAGTTTCCTGAGGCCCAGCTCCCCATGCAGCACAAGATGGGGTGGGCAGGGATCTGCTCCTGGGCCTGTCAGGGGGGAGGACAAGCCAGGGCACAGACAGCCCCTGCCCTGAGCATGACAGACACGGTCCCAGCACCTGCCCAGTGGGTGGCACACCCCCACACCCAAGCAGGTGAGACCCCAGCCTGGCAGGTCCACCTGGAGGTACCCAGTCTTTGAGGTATCAGGTCCAGATCCTCAGAGGCACCTGGCAGAGGAGGCCTGCAGCTGCCCAGGCCTTTGTCACCACAAACCACCAGGGACAGGCTCCTGAGGCCACCTGAGCCCTGGCACACCCTCCCCTGTGCTGAGGATACAGGGCAGGGGCTCAGACACAGGCTGAAGGTGCAGCCAGGGAGCTGGAGGGGTCTTCCAAGCACAAGTCCTGGGACCCCCACCCCCATCTCTCCCTTTAAGGGGCACTGAATTGGAGTCCCAGGAATCAACAGCCACTGCCACAGGACACAAACACCCACTGCTGATCCTTCAACAAAGATCAGGCTAGATGTGGCCCCCTAATCCACATCCTGATCCCTGGGGTGGTGCCCAGGTGCCCAGCTGGGCTGGGTCTCACTAAGAGGCCCTAATTGGCAGGTCTGGCCCAGGGTAGGTCCCAGGGGTGTCTCATGTGGGACTGAGCCCTGGAGCACAGGGGGAGAGAGTGAGGGGATTGAGCTGGGGCAGGGCCCATCACCCCTGTCCTGCAGTGAGGGGGCCTCTGGGGTCTGGGACCCTGCCATGCAGCTGTGCCTCAGAGCCTTGAGGCTCTGCTATGTTTCCAGAAGTGGGGGTCCATCAGCACCTGCGCAGTGCCCTGGAAAGGGTTCAGAAACAATGCACTTCCCTGGGTGGGGGAGGCAGGGCAGGAGGTCTGCAGCTCCACAGGTGTCCTGGGCACCCAGCCCTGCCCCCCAGGGAGACCGAGGCAACAAGGCTCCTGCTTCAGCCCCCTTCCTGGGCTGCTGCACGTCTGGCCCTGATGCCTACAGGGGTCACTGCCCGAGATGGCACAAAACCCCGCCCCAGACACCAGGCTCTGCCTAGGAGGATGCCAAGAAGAGAAGCCCAGTCCTTGGCCTTGCCACCCACACTGCCAGCCCCACAGGGACAGCCCCTGCATTTCCCAGTCAGAAGCCCAGGACTCCAGGGCCCTCTCTGCCCACAGTGCCGAGTCCCTCTATAAGGGCTGGCCCGTCCGCCTCCCAGACCCACGTCCCCCCTGCTAGCATCTGCGCCCCACTCTGCCCCTGCCCCAGCCCTTGGAGGCCACAGCTAACTCCCAAAGGCCATCCCAGAGTGCCCTTCTCCTCACCCTGCTGAGTTCTCCCACTTGGGTCCACTGCTGGCTGCATTCAGAGGAGTGTCCTCAGGAACACATGTGGGTGGCACTGGGGCCACCCTGCAGGCCCAGAGGGTCCACCCAACCAGAGCAACCAAAAAGACCTTCCGAGGCAACTGCCCCAGCACACGCACACCCACAGGCACACTCAGCACTTGCACGCAGCCGGCCACGGAGTCAGACACCCTGCCTGCCAGGACACAGGAGGGACAGAGCCCTGGCCGTGTGCTCAGGGCAGCCCCACCTGGCCCCTCACAGGGTCTCTGATGGCTGAACACCTGAGTCCCCACTGCCTCACCTGGCGGGTCTGTGTGCAGCAGTCCTGGGGACACTCCCAGGACTCCCAGGGCACTCGGGGTAGTAATTGATCATCTTGGGGCAGCCGGAGGGACACCAGGCAGAGCCTGGGTAAAAAACTCCTCCTTATGTCCACGGCCAACATGGACAGACAGCACCGCACAGTGACACCACGGCCACACGCTCCTGGCTGGCATGATTTATCCTCCAGTAATGCCCACGTCAACCTGACAAATTAAATCTCTTTTACATTTAATCTGTCTCTAATAGTTAGCAGAGGAGGAAAGCCCTGCGCTGGCTTTGAACATCCCAACCTCAGGGGTTCGAGTGCTCCAAGGTGTTTGCTCCAGCTCCTGCTGGGGAAGGAGCATGCTCCCGACCACTCCCTCCCGTGCAGATGCCGTGTTTATCTGAGGCTCACAGGCACGTCACCAATAGGATCAGGAAACTGTTTCATGAAATGGAAACGAACAGGATTTAATGGGAAAACCAAAAGATTGTCTAAGGCCCATTTTTCTGTAATGATATTTCTGGCCAGGAGGTTCTGAATGGCCTCCTGGGATATGCCCCAGGAAACCTGCCCCCCCACAGGACAAAAGCCAGCCAGAGCCGGGGACCTGATAAGAGCGGAACTGAGGTGAGAAGAAAGAGGTCTGCGCCAATTACACCATCGATCCTCCAGCAAAATTCACTTAACAGCTTCGCTGGAGGCTCGATTGCCAGCAATGACTTAATCCTTTGCCCTAGAAGTCCATCCTGGGGCCTCTGGGAATGGCCTTCCAAGCCCTGGCCAAGGAATGACCCAGATGGACACATTGGAGCTGCCAGATGGCACATGGACCTGCGCTGCTGACCCACAGCCTGGTCACCGTCCCAGGAGAGCCTGAGACATGGGGCTTGGCCTGGCAACCCCCTACAACAGCTGCAGCTTGGTCCCCGGGGTCCCTGGCCCTGAGTGCCCAGAGTCTCTGTGGCAGCATGCCCGGAGCCCAGGCAGGCGTCCCATGCCCACGGTTGGGCCCCAGGTCCGTGGCAGGCTCCTCTGCTACGTGTGCCCACTCATCTGGCCAGGCTCTCCTCTCTCAGGCCAGACCAGCCGCCGCTCAACCCCATGTGCACCCCAGGCCTCCCGACCTGGCCCTGTCTCCCTCCAGCCCTGCCATCCCTTCTCCATCCCTAGCACACAGGTCCTGTCCTCCCCCATCTAGAGGGATTGCACCCTTCCAGTCCTGGCCAGCAGCTCAGATGCCACCTCCTCTGGCCATCCTTCCAGCTAGGACCCTCCATGGAGGCCCTCACAGCACTAGTCACACACTGCAGCCCCTCAGTGGGACATCTACAGCCACGGGGAGCCAGGAACAGGGCTGGAGGGTGTGCTGGGAGCCTCAGACCATGAGACCCGGCCCAGGCCTGCCTCCAGGTGGCCCAGCTTTCACCTCTGGCCTCCTTTTCCCCATCTGAGCCACAAGAGGCTCAGGCAGGGTGACCTCAGACCCTCCTGGCCACAAAGCCAGGCCACCCTGAGCCAGGATCTTCCCCTTCCTCTCACCTGCCCAAGAGCCCTTCCATACCCCCTGGGCAAAATCCCTAGAAATCAGTCTCCACTCTGTCCCCAGAAGTGCTGTGTGGGATCTTGGCTATGAGCTAGGCAGACGCTGCATGGTGCCATCCCATGTGGCAGGAAAAGAGGCCACTCCAGCAGCGACATGCCTAGCAGGGAGGCCAGGGAAGGCCGTGCCCTGGGCAGGGCATGGGGAAGGGCAGGAGCACCGGCAAGGGGGCAGTGAGCAGTGGGAGCTCTGCTCAGTCTTCGACAGGGGGTCCCTCAGCTCTCCTGGGCTGTGACCAGAATACCTTGCATAATTGAAGGGAGAAAGATTTATTTGGGTTCATGGTGTCAGAGGTTCGGTCCACAGTTGGCCAGCTCCCCTGCCCTGGACCTGAGGTGAGTGAGCATCATGGTGGCAGAGGAAGGCCGCTCAGCTCATGGTAGCGGGAAGCAGAGAGAGGAAGTGGCCAGGGACAAGTGGCCAGGGACAAGAGGCAGTCCCCGGGGGACCCCCGCCTGCTCTTTCCACCTCCTCCGGCAGCCCGCTCGCTATCAGTGGGCTAGTCCTCTCCTGAGGTCGGAGCCTCATGACCCTGCGCCCCACCTCTGGACATAACTGCCCTGGGGCCGAGCCTTTCGCACACAGGACCCAAGCCATAGACGCAGGTCGCAGCCACCAGCAGCTCAGAGGGGAGGCAGGGTCCCACAATCTCCCCGCTCCTGCCAGGCTCCCGGCCACTCAGCTACTGCCTCCCTCCAGCTGCCAGAAGCCCCTGCCCCTCTCCTAACCAGTCAGTAAGCCTGTGGCCACCTGCTGGGCCGGCCACTGGGCCCGGGCGAGGGCTTGGACAGAAGCTTCTGCCATCTCTGGGGCAGGTGCTCAGTGACAAAGGGAAAGGCCTGCGGGAGCTCCGAGAGCCCCGCTGCACCCAGAGGCTCAGGAAGGCTCCCTGGTGGAGACGCCCTTCTGGGATCTGCTGATGGTGTCGTGCGCTGAACCTCACCCCCAAAGCTGCACGCTGATGCCCTGCCCAGCTCCTCAGCACGCCCCCTCACTTGCAGACAGGGCCTTTACAGAGGCAGTGAGTTAAAATGAGGTCACTAGGTGACCCTAACCCAGGGCAACTGGCATCCTTGTAAAAAGAGATAGGACACAGAGACAGAGGGACAACACTTGAGGACACAGGGTGAAGACAGCCATGTATAAACCAAGGAGAGTGGCCTCAGGACTGCCAGCCTCCAGAACCGTGAGAATAAACTGTTGTTTGCACCACCCAGGCTGTGGGCCCTGTTATAGCAGCCCTAGCAAACAAGGTTGGGCACTGGGGAGCCACGGAAGATGTGTGAGCAAGGCACAGCCACAAGTAGAGCTGTGCATTTGGGACGTCATTCTGACAGTGCAGGCCAGATAGAGGGTTAGGGGAAGGGTCTCCACCACCCTCCATATCTACAAGGCCCCCCACAGCAGCCCAGGGCCCTCTGGGTACCATGGCTGGCTCAGCCATGCAGCCCAAGCCCAGGTGCTGTAGGCCAGTGGCCGCTCAGCAGAACACACTCCAGCTGCCCAAGCCAGACCAGGCAGGGCTAGGTGACCCCACTGGCCACCAGCCTTCCTGTGGGCATCAGAAGGCTTCCCGCCTGGTGGACTTTTTACACCTAGAATAAGCACTCCCCCGTCAATGCCCAGAGGGAGTCAGGTAGTGTGTCTGGAGTGCCCCGTGGGGGTGGGAGCGGCTCTGCCCCTGCTCCCCATGCTCTAGTGTGTTGGGACTCTGCCGGCTTACCCAGGAAAGCACAAAGCCCGCCTGCCAGGGCACCAGGAAGCAGCAGGTGAGAGGCTCGGCCCACACCTGACCCATGCAGGGAAGGACCTGAGACGTGGCTCTGGCCCTCACCATCCCCAGTGTTACCTCAGGAAGCAGCCACAGGCCACCCTGCCTCAGCTGATGTGGATCAGCTGCACTCCAGCTGGCCCTAAGCCAGAGGCCACAGAGTCCTGGCGTCCGGCAAGACCAAGACTACAAAGGCCAGGCCCACGTGCGGATGAGGGTGAGGAAGGCCACAGCCCAGCCCCACCCTAACACCACGCCTGTGCACCTCCCCCAGGACAGCCTACTGCTGGCCTGGTCAGGCAGGAGGACAGGAAGCTGGCCTGTCCCTTGGCCCAGCTCCAGGGGTGGTGACCTTGGGTAGCTATTGCCCCAGGCAGAGCAGAAAGAAATGGAAAAGGACATGACTCCCAGTGGGCTTTGCCTGGTGACAGAGACAGCATCCCTGAGCTGCTCACATTTGCCTGGTCCCCACAGAAGGGGTGGCCACCAGGAACCTCACCCCCCTGGCCTGAGGGGACACCCTCCTGGAACACAAATCTCTGCACCCCCCCTCCCCATGTGGCCCAGCATTTGCTGCTCAGGACCAGCAAGGCTCCTGCCATCCCACGTTACATAATTAGCATCTCAGAAACATCCCCAGCCCACCCAGCTTATGGCACCCAATGTGCAGCCCCTGCGAACTCATGGGAAGCTCTCCTGGCTGCAGCCAGGCCCTGAGCTTCCGCTCCCTGCTGTGGAAGCCCCTGTTCCCTCCTGGCACTGGCTGTGCAGGAGGGGAAGGGAGCGCAACCTGTCCACCAGCTCCTGCCAGGACTCCCAAGCTGGAACTGCAGCCTCCACCACGTCCATGGGTCCTAGTGCTCCTGGTTCTGGTCCCGAGCTCAGGGTGCTCAGTGTCCGTGAACTGGGGCTAGTCCTGGGCAAATGAGGAGGCTGGAAGAGTAAGGTCCACACTCCGCACCATGACTCCCGGGGCACTTCCCCAAAGTTCAGCCATGTCATGCATTCACTCATCCCCCAGCAGTGGGGGCCCAGAGAACAGTTCTCCCTGCACGAGGTGGGGAGCACAGGGAGCCTGGGCCTTGCCCTCAGCCTCCCCCAACCTAATGTGCGGCCAGAGGGCTGGGTCCCAGGCATGGCCTCTCAGACCTGACCCTGCCATCCCTATGCACCCAGGGGGATGTGCATAGGGCCAGCAGGTTAGTGGTGGGACCTCAGGGCCATGGGGAACCCAGAGGAAAAGTGTCAGCCCTACCTGGTGCCAGCAGAGCCCCTCAGGACAGACTCATTATGGACGTGATTAGTGATAACAGCTTTGAGCTGGAGCAGGACCGGCTCTGGCTCCAGGAGCAATTAACCCTAACAATCCCCAGGCGCTGACCCTGCACCGCCCACCCACTCCAGGCCATGAAGAGAGTCCCCAGGCTGCCAGGGCCCCCAGGATTTCTCCAGGGACCTGATCTTGGCCTGGGGGCAGCAGGTTCCTGCCCCTCTGGGAAGGACTCTGGGTGGACAGCATGCCCATACAAAGGGCATGGAGGGCGTCTTCCTGAAGGGCCAGCTTGCTGCACCCACTGCCCTGTGCACTCCCCCAGCTCCACTGCCCATGTTCCCACATGGAGGACGTAGGCCTGTCCCCCAGGTAATCCACTCCACACTCTGTTCCAAGGGTCCTTCCACACCCTCTTGGGACACACCTCTCCTGAGGGGACCCCTAATCCCATCTCAAGGTGAGACAGAGGTTGGGGCCTGCACCCCTGTCCAGCCCCTGCCTGCCCCCACACTGAGACTCCAGGCAGGGTGGCACTGGCCTGGCAGTACTGGCCCAGAGGCAGAGTCTCCACTGCTGCCCTGCCACAGGTGGCATGACAGCTTCTACTGCCTGGCGGGGCCGCTCAGCTGGCTGGGCCGAGGCACCAAGCTGGGAAGGGAGGTCTGGGAAGGGAGCGCGGGCGACCCCCAGCTTCCGGGCCTGCACTGTGGGGTGAGCAGCATGGGGCAAACTCAGGGCCCAGGCTGGAGTGGGGCCAGTTCTGATGAGGATGGGTTGCAACTGAGCCCTCGTGGCATGTTCAAGCCACAGGTGTGGAAGCCACCAGTCCCTGAATTTGGACTTTGAGCAGTGCACTCAGCTGGAGTGGATGGGATGGGGCGCCCAGAGCAAAGGTGCTCTGAGGGCTGTCCTGTCCCAGGCTAGGGGACATGTGCAGGGGGAGGGCTGGATGTGGAGCTGCCCTACTAGGAAGTCTGAGGACTGCCCATTAGTCCTGCTGCTGTCCTGGACCCTCACTCCAGTCACTTCTGGAGAAGCCCCTGGGGGTGTGGGGTGCACAGGCTGGGTGGGGGTGCAGCCAGGCCCAGGCAAGGGGGATGGTTCCCACAGTCTCCAGTGTAGAGGCAGTTGAGGAAGCTGGGTCTGGAAGAGGCCGGCTGGACCTAGACACTGAAGGCCAGGCAGAGGGCCATACTGACCCCTGGCAGGTGCTCTGGATTGAAACGGGCCCCCTCCCTCATTCTTATGTTGAAATCCTGACCCCAGGACTGCAGAATGTGACAGTACTGAAAGATGAGGCCTTTGACTAAGGTACACTGCAGTCACAGGGGCACGTGTCCCAACATGGTGGCCTTAAGGAAGAGATCAGGACACAGACCTGCCAAAGAGACGACCCTGGGAGGACACAGGAGAAGATGCATCCACTCCAGCAAAGGGCCTCAGAGGAGACAGGCTGTGAGAGCTGACCTGGGCTTCAGCCTCCAGGATGGAGATGAGTCCACGTAAGCCAGGCCGGCTGTGGCACCTTGCCAGGCCAGCAGCAACCAAGGCAGACGTCGGTACCAAGAGGCCAGGCGGAGGCCACAGTTGGCCAATGAGAAGGCTCAAGCCTGCTCTGGCTGGTGACCCAGCCCAGGCCCCTGCTCAGAGAGCCTCCTCTCCCTCCCTCCTACCCTCTTCTAAAGCTCTCTGGGGTCCCTGCTCTCTCCAGTGCATATTCATACCCGTGGCTTTGCCCTCCCCCCCAACAGCCCAAGAGCCTGGCCAGGGAGGCGGAGGCCAGTTCCCTGCAGCCCCGCCCAGCCTGGCTCCAAGTGCCCAGCAGGGGAAGGCTGGGGACAAATCTCCTTCCCTGGCCCAACCCAAACCAGCCTCTTGCCAAACACAGTCAATAAATTATTCAGTTTGCAAAATGCCATTATGTGTGAGTTTACTTAATTGAATAGAATAATTTATGGTAAAATCTGGGGAGAGGAAGATCGATGAGGAGTGGCATGGAGGCATGATTGAGTTTCGGTGAAGGCAATTTGATTTTTATCCCTCATTATAATAATGTTAAGGGGAAAACATCAACTTGGGTCAGAATCAATATTTGCGGAGTGGCTGGACCATGAATTTTAACTGGAGCTGGTGAGGAGGTGGCCGGGCACATCAATAATTAATGCCTCGTCTGCCGTCGCACAGAATGGCTGGGTTTGGGTACTAATGCCAGCCCCCCGCAGATTTGCTGATGGTCGTAAAAGATAATTTAGGAACCAGTCTGTGGATGATGCGTGTGCAACACGCCCAGTGTGATTCGGGACACAGCTCCACAGCGGCTTCCCCACAAGTCACCCCAGACAGATGGCGCGCAGAGCACTACTGCTCCTGCTCCAAAGGGCCCTGTGCCCAGGAGCCACGTGGTCCAGCCACCGGTGCCAGGCCTGACTCCCAGCACAGCCCTACCCAGACCTCATCCGCCTGAGACCCAGGGCAAGTCACCTCTGCTCAGCAGCCTCAGTCCCCACTTCTGGAGACCAAGATGGCACCTCTGCCACTCTGGCTCCCAGTCTATGTCTTCTGACCCCAGGAGCTTCCTCGGCTACTGTGTTCTACCCAGACCTCACCCGCCCCCTCCCCAGGTGTGTGTGCACACACCTGTAGAGAGAATGCAGCCTCCGGTCCTGCAAGTCTGGGAGGCTACCAAGAGCAGCTCGCCAAGCCCAAGTCCTCAGCATCCTGCCCCCGGCACCAGAGCCTCCCTGGGATCCCAGGCAGCCCTTCTGCACCCCATTCGCATATGGTCACCCCCAAGGCACCACCACTATTTGACCTTAGATTTCAGGACAGCCATCCCCTTTCATAAATAAGAAAACCAAAGTCCAAGGAGGTGGGGGGTCTTGCCACCAGCCTGGCAGAGCCAGCCTCAATTCTGAAGGACTCCAATCTCCTCCTCACCGGCACCATTCCCAGGGTGCAGGGCTCTGCTCTAGGGTGAGTGACCACAGCTCTGCAGACCTGGCAAAGAGCCCAGTCACCATTTCAGGCCCTCTTGGGGACCAGGGTCCATCTGCCCCATATGGAAAGGGGCAGCAAGCTATCAGCCTTCCTGGGGAGAGGCCTCCAGGGGCCTGGGCACACTAGGTAATGCCAGCCCTGAGTCCAGAATGAAGTAAGTCTTGATTGTGACTGGACAAGTGGATGGATAGGTGGGTGGATGGCTGATAGACAGGTGGAGGAGAGATGGATGGATGATGGGATGCACAGGTAACAGGGGAAACGGATGGGAAACTGATTGACAGAATGAGAGGAAGGAAAGGTGGACAGACCGGTAGAGGGGCATATGGGAGAGAGGACTGGCCCCAAAAGGACGAGGACTGTCCTTGCGCAAGCTCCCCAGGTGGGCCAGAGGCGACCTCAGCCGCCCTCCCCAGCTCAGGAGGAAGCCCAGAAGCAGCTGGGAGCTCTGCGCCCTGCCTGCCACTCACAGCGACCTCCTCCAGCTGCTGCACTGGTGTGGCCTCAACCCACACCCTGTTCTCAGCAGGCACAGGCAAGGCTGGGCCCAGGGCCGGCAGACGCCAATAAAGGGAGACCACAGCACTGCCACTTGTCACAACAAAGGATGAGGGATGAGGCAGAAGTCGCCTGGAGGGAGACTAGAAGGAACCACTCAGGTATGAGACACCTTTGGTTTCCAAAAGGAAGCAAGAGCCTCTGGACCAGAGCCCCCTCAGCTGCAGGCACCATCGTGACTGTGCCCCTGGGCCCTGCCCCTCCCCCCCACCATAGGCCTGTCCCCTCCTCCTCCAGTCTTGAGAACTCTCCCTGGAAAGCTCTGTCCTCATCTGAAGCCCCCTCCTGTCTCCACTGTCCCCCTCTCCCCACCCTCGCCCGCATCCCAAACACACCCACCGTCCCTCGTCCCTCCTCGTTGTTGCAAGGCCTCTGACGTCACCTTCCTCCTGCCCCACCCCCAGGGGTGCTGGTACATATTTAACCCTCTGAGAAACCGCACCACACGTCCAAGTGTAGTGTCAGTGCTGCTGCAGGGAAAGGCACATGCAGTGCACACAATCTGTACAGTCGGAACAAACTGAGGCCGCGCCTGCAAGCCCAGGGACTCGGGGGGCTGAGGCAGCAACTTAACAAGACCCTGTCTCAAAATAAAAAATAAAAAGGGCTGGGTGGGGCCGGGGGCGGAGCACTACTGGGTTTGATTCCCAGCGCCACCAAAACCAAGAAGGGCAAGGAGAGCGTGTCCTGTGCTCTGCGCCACAGACTCCGCCTGCGCTGGTGGCCACGGAGGCCCACATGGACTGGCAGGTTCACGTCTCCACAGCCAGCCCCGTCGCTGCCCTGGATGCGATCCGATGAAGGAAGTCACATCTTTCTTTCAAATGAAGTCACTGTCACTAAGTGTGATGTGTGACTCACTGTTGGACCATCTCCAGCCTGCACACAAATTTAATTCATTCAACCAGCGCACAGTGCCAACCCCCCAGACTCTAGTTAGCTTCCGTGCTGTAGCAGGGATCGGGACATGATTTGATTCCACATTATTTAATGACAAATGTGTTTAGCGACTGGTTTGAAAAGCTTTAAAAACATCAACTGCATCTTGCCAGGCAGAAGGAGCCCGCGGTGAGCACAGCTGCCTGCCACGCGCGAATGGACCAGCGGAGGAACAGATCCTGTGCTCAACACAGAGGCCCCTTCCAGAGCTGCCCTCAGGGCACCGCCTGGAACCATCTAAAGCATCTCAGCCCAAGCAGGTCCCCAGATGGTGCTGCCACACCAGAACCATCAGGCTGTGCCGCCCTCCAGGTGGGCCTCCTCCGCCTCACCTGGGACTGTCACCACCCTGCCCTGCCCATCTCCCAGACTGTGCACCGCTTGCTGGAGAGCTCCCAGCCTCTACCCAGCTGCCAGCTCATCCCCAGCACAGCCTGTGCAGAGCCCCGGCCTAGGGAGTTAGAGAAGAGCGGAGACACTGTGGCCTCTGTCCAGCCTCCCGTGAGAGCTGTCTCAAATGCTGCCAGCTCATCCTTAGGGAAGCAGGGATTTCTCTCCCGTCCTGCAGAAGAGGACATGGCAGCCCAGCCAGGATGGGACTGAACACCCAGCCCAGGCTGCTCCAGGGCCCGTGCTGGAGATGACATTGGGCCAGACACCTGCCGCCCAGGACCCACAGATGCCCAGGGTGGCGGCAAGGACAACTGCTCCAGGACAGCAGAGCCTCACTCCAGAGCTGCAGGGTCTGGCCACGTCTCTACAGAAGCTGCTCCTACCACCCTCGACCTCCTCCTGACTTGACCCCTACCGAGTGCCCATGATAAATGCCCAGATCTCAGCCAGAGGCCGCAGGGGGCTCATTTGGGTCCTGGGCAAATATTCGTTTCTTAAAAGAAGAGAAACCTTCTGTACATCCACAAGAAACATAAATCAGACCAGCCAGGAAGCAGCCCGGGGCTGCAGGGCTGATCTGCTTCAGGAAGCAGCTTGGAGCAAACAGGCTGCCGGGCGGGCAGGGCCCAGCTTCCTGGTGAAAGAATGTTCTCTGTATTTTAAAAGGAAACGAGATTATAAGCAAAGAGCGTTGCCTGAGGTTTTCAATGAAAGACCCTGCCCTCCCTGTCACCCTGATGCTCCTCCCGCCCTGGGCACTGGGTCCTTTTTGGACTTGCCCTGAGAGCCTAGGTCCTGACCTCCCCTTGGCAGTGGGTCTGGTTGGAGGTGCCAGGAGTGAAGGAGACACATCTAGGCACTGTGAAGGGGACAAGGTAGCCACCGCTGGGTGGGGCACACAGAAAGTGAGTTGGAAGGACTGAGGAGTCCATGGGGCAGAGGAGCAGACGCCCAGGGGCTTGGGGAGAGGTCTGGAGGATGGGGCGCCCAGTGGAGAGGTGAAGCCATGGGTTGAGGCATGTAGAAGGGTCCCTGAGGGCCACCAAACCAGCAGGCCCAGGAAGTGCCCAGGTGCTGAGGAGCAGCCAGGGACCGTGAAGAAGTAGGTCAGATGTCAAGAGAAAGGGGCACCTGGAGCCTGGCTGGGAGCAGGCTGGCAGCCCTGTGCAGGGGGCCCTCCCAGCCCCCTTGTCTGCAGAGGTGCCCTGGTGGCTTCCTGGAGCAGGGCTGGGACTCACACTAGGCCTCGCTCTGGCAAGTGTCACCGCCCTCCAGCTCTGGCGTTCACAGCCCATATATTGACACCCGAAGCTGGGACTGCGCCCAGGTGCGCCTCCTGGGAAGCCCCTCCTCGCACCTCACAGAGAGGGGCGAGGGGAGCGAAGTGCCAGCTAGCCCAAGTAGGCAGGCGGCATGGGGCCCGCCACGCAGACGCCCAGACGCCACCTGCCTTGAGGCCCCTCTGCAGCCCTGGGTCCTGCCCTGGTGGGGCTTCACAGGCCCGAGGGGCTCTGCTGCTGGCTGAGGGCGCCAAGAAGCTCCACCCAGGCCTGCGAACAGCCTCCATCTCTCCTTTGTGCCTTGGGCAGCCCCACTGCCCTGAGCCTCACCTCCCTGGACTATCACATGGGTGGCTCTGATACCAGCTGGGCCTGGACCCAGCAGGGCTTTTCAAATGCCCATGGCAATGGCAATAAATAGCCACATAGAGGACCAGGCCAGGCTTCCTGTGCCCCTGCCTTGCACCAGGGGCTGAGCACTTTAAGCATATTTTCTATTTCCCAGTTTGGGAAGGGAGCTCAGAGAGGGTGAGTGGCCAGGTCACACAGCCAGTAGGAGCAGAGGTCACACAGCCAGTAGGAACAGAGCCTGCTGTGCACCTGAGGGCAGGCGATGCCATCCCACACCGTGTCTGCCTGTGCTGCCCCATCCCAGCTGAAGTTCATGGACACTCACTATATGCCAGGAACTGCCAAGCCTCGCACTACAGTTAAACCCTTAACCCCCACAACAGGAGTATGAATGCTCCCCATTTTCAGAGGAGCACACAGCAGCACAGAGAGGCTCGATAGCACCCTGAGGTCACACAGTTGGTGGGAACTTGACCTAGACGAGCAGCTGGTCCAGGTACTGAGGGCCCTCACTGCCTGACCTGTCTGTCTATGACCTTGGACAAGCACCTGGTCCAGGGACTGTAGGCAGACACTGACCGGCCCTGGGAGGTGGGTTCCCAGGCAGAACCCAGCTGCCTCTCCTGCTGTGTGTGGACCGTGGGATCCAGGAGGGCCGCCCTCGTGGCTGCCCGGTCCTCCGGTGCCAGGGCTGAGACAACAACACAGCAGCTCAGTGCTGGGGACCCGGCTCAGCCCTCCTGGGGGCCCAGCCCGCGCACCCTGCTCCACCTGCGCCACCTCAGGACTAGCAGCATGATTCGGGGGCTGGGGTGAGATGCCGGGCTCTGTTCAAGCACCTGAAGCAACTCAAGGGGATGACAGCTGAGCAGTGATCCCCTGTGGGGCCCTGACCACTCAGGTCAGCTCTGGCCCACCCTCTGTCCTGCCAGCCCAATCCTGCTCCTCCGCACCCCCCCTAACTCCTCTCCAGCGCACAGGGGCTGCCTCGGCAGGACCCTGGGAATCCCTCAGGGTTAAGCCAGTCTGCCCAGCACTCTAGCCTGCAAGTCCCAGTGCTGGAGTCCCCAGGCCAGCTTCCCCATAGGGGTTCTGGCCACAGATAAAGGTGTCCCTCTAGAAGCTTCTGGAAGGAAATGCTTGTCTACTCCAGGTTCCTTCAAGGGCACTCCAAGGCAGCCCAGGGTCCTGAGCGAAGCTCCCAGGTGCCTAGCCCCCACCCCCCAACCTCGGGACCTGAGACCTCGGGCCCCAGCCTCCCTCTCCAGGCAGCAGCTGAGGCTCCCTCTGCCCTCGGGAGCTGGCCCCAGGGTCTAGAATCAGGACCCCGTGTGTCCAATGGTCTGCTCTGGATGGGCAGCCTGCTCACCCTGGGCTCACAGGCCACACACTCACTCCTGCCATTGGGAAATTGTCCACTAGGACCAAGCCAGACCAGCCCGTCCCCTCCTGCTCCTCTTGGGAGCCACTGGCCCTGGCGCAAGTGTGCAGCAGGACCCCTGCCTGCACCTGGGCTCGGGGCAGATCTGCCCTTGACACAGGTCTGTGAGGGACCGAGGCTGGGAAAGTGGGGTGGGTGGGACAGAGCTCCTCACCAGGGCTCCAAGGAAGTGGCACAGCCTGCAGAGCCCGGCTGCCCCAAGCGTGGCTGTGCGCGCCCGTGTGCCTGTACGCACCAGGCTCTCCTCCTCCTCTGCGGTCCAACGCGGATAGCGGGGACCCCACCACCAGTCAGCTCAGCATTGTGGGCCGGAACCAAGCATGGTGAGTCACCAGCCGTCTGCCCGGCCAGCTCCTCGTCTGGTCCCTGGCCAAAGACTCAGCACTTGGGCCACACCCCCGCCCTAGCCAGGTGCAGCTGAAGGGGGTGCCACCCCTGGGACCGCTCCCAGGACACCCAGGTTCCTCACATAGCTGCCAGCCCTGAGGAAAGGCTCCCAAGGCCTTCGGCCACCCCACTGAGGGGCCTCCCGTGAACCAGGACGGGTAGCAGCAGCGCTCTCAGCCCTCCTGGGCCCTGCCCCTCCGCCGCCCCACCCAGCTGTCTGGGGAGCAGGTGCTCCTCTCTTTAAGGCAGGAGCACAGCTGGGGAGAGGGCCCAGCTACCAGGGCCCTGTCAGGCAGATGGATGGGGACAGAGAGGCTCCCTCCACCAGAGAGGGTGCGGCCCATGCAGGGCTGCATAGCACAGGGGCTCTGCTGCTACAGGAGCTGCCCAGGCAGCCTGGGAACAGAGGGTGGATCCCAGGGCATCCTCGGCCTCACGGCACCACCCCAGCAGGCCCCCGAGCATCTGACAGCTGGCACCCTCTGCTACGGCAGTCCCAGCTTCCCCGTCCTGTGCTCCTCAGCAGCCAGTGTGGAGGGCCAGGGCAGCCAGCCATTTGAGGGCAGCAGCTTTCAAGCTGTGAGAGAGGTGGTCCTGCCCATCCCCAGAGAGCCTGAAACCACCCCGGGGCGAAGAAGCCAGCCCACGCTGTGGTGTATGGGCTGGGAGAGGCGCCACAAGCACCCTCCATCTCTCCCCAAACAACACACGGCTCACCAAGTGCACTCACCTCCTGTAGGCACCCAGGCTGCACAGTGGTCCTCTCCCGGGGAGACTCAGGGCTCAGAGAAGCCACGTCACTCCTTGACATCACACAGCATTGTGGAGGAACTAGGCTGGACACCGGCTATGTAGAGTTCGGGTGCCAAGAGAGCACCTGAGGGGTGCAGCCAGTGAGAGTGTTGACTGAGCCCAAATCCCACCCAAAGAAAGGCACCCTCTTAGCTAGAAAGAGAAAACCCAGCCAGGCATGGTAGCCACACCTGCAACCCAGCGACCTAGTAGGCTGAGGTAGGAGGATTGCGAGTTCAAAGCCAGCCTCAGCCACATAGCAGAGGCCCTAAGCAACTTAGTGACACCCTGTCTCAAAATTTAAAATTAAAAATAAAAAAGGCTGGGGATGTCAATCAGCAGTTAAGTGCCCCCAGGTTCAATCCCCAGTAACCCCCCAAAAACAAAGAAAACTCAGTCACTGTCCCCTTGTGGTGCTCAAAGAAGTCTCCCCTGTCTGGAAGGTGGCTCAGGGACCCAACCCACTGAGGCACCAAGATGGTGGGGTGTACAGGTGCTCGTGTAGGCACAGGCAGCCTGGAAGGTTTGGAGGGCCAATGGCCTGGGGCAGAGTGGGCCAGGGCCAGGGGTCTCCCTTAAAGCTGGTCCAGGCCGCTGGCCATGGCAGGAGCCAATGAGGCTTTGGGGGATTTGGGTGGTGGCTCAATGGGACCTTGAACATGGGCCAGAGGCTGGGCATTTCAAATATGCCCTGGCTGGGACAGATGGTGTCCCGCAGAGAAGCAAGCACCAACTGTGACCCCAGTGTCACCGTGCCTGGGAATGCAGCTGGTGCCGGGGACAGGTGTCCTGCTAATCCAGTCCCCATCCCAGGGCTGGCCTGCTCTGCCCACACCTCAGGACATCCATCCTCCATCCACTGGGCCCTCATATGAGGTGGCCCTCTCTCAGACCCACCAGCTCCACCACCTCCAGCACCAAACGACGTCTGGCCCGGCCTCTGCCTCCACCAGGCCCATCCTGGCTCCTCCTTTCCTGGGGCTTCATTCCATTTGCACCCACTCTGGGGGAACCGAGTTCCTGGAAGATGAGCCACCAGAAACTCTAGCCAGACCTCGCACCGAGGAAGGGAGGAGCAGTGTGCCCCCACGGGAGTGACACCAGACACCACCCTGGGCCCTGCTCGGGGAGGGGCAGAAGGAAGCCCTGTGTTAGGATGACGAGGCTGGTGCTGACGGGGCCTGCTGGGCGCCCGCCTGGCACAGTCCCGGGGTCTGCGCGTGTGCCCTCTGCCATCCCCACAACTGCCTCATCTGACAATTCCACGGGTGGCAGGGCACAGACTGGAACTGCACCATGTAGAGCTCACAGGGGCAACGCTGAGGCCTCGCCAGGCTCTAGAAGCAGGGGACGGCCTCCACTGGTCCTCCGCAGGCCAGCACTGAGAGGCTTTCCCTGCCAATGGGAGGCCCCACCTCGCTGTGCCCTGGGTGCCCTGGGGACCTGGGTTCCCTGCAGACAGGACCAGGTCTCCTTCATCTGCTGGCTCTCAGCTCAGCCCAGACCAGCTCCCAGCCCGAGCACTGGGACGTCCCCCCAGGTAGCTGTGAAAACTCCCTCCTCAAGCCAAATTCCCAGGCTCCTGGAAAAGTGGCGACTGGAGGCCAGCGCCTCCTGTCCTCCGCCTGGGTCCAGATGGAAGCTGAGCTGGCCCAGCTCCAGGAGGCACCGGCGGAATAGTGGATGGGAAGCTGGGGTGGACGGGGCCGTAGATCACCCCAGCCGCCCCATCTCAGCTGAGGCCCCTCCGCCTCGTAAAGATGCCACAGGCCTGCGCCAGCACAGCCAGGCCCGCAAATCATCGCCGGGTGTAGGATTTAGAGCGTCACCCTCTGCCAGGCGGATCTGCTCCCCTGGACGGCCACCGAGGCTGCGAGAAATACAGCCTGTCTTCCCCTGTGCTGGAGAAAAGGGAGATTTATTCCAGTCTCCCAAACCTGAGCCCGGGTTCGATGGCGGGTCTGACAGGCAGCCCGGCAGCTGCTCCTACCCGGGGAGGGGGATCAAGACATGGCGGGGAGCACCTGCCCAGGACCCACAGTGCCCTGGTGTCCAGGGCCCTCACCCAGCCTCCCCCAGCGCCCCTGGTCCCTGCCAATCCAGTGGTGCTAGGTTCCCGGGAACCCAGGCCACCAGGCTCCCGCACAGGGGTTTCTGTGGGCGGCAGTTTTCTCAGACAGGAAGGCCACTCCATTACCCTGGACAGTGTGTTTTCCCAACTGGCTGAGGAAACCAGGAACCGCACAGGAGCCTCAGGATGGGAGCAAATCCAGGCAGAGGAGAGGCCTGGCCCACCCTGCCCTCGCCCTGCTGCCAGGGCCAGAGGACACACCAGGATATGGTCTGGCTGTGGGTGGGCTGACAGGAGGCCTGACTGTCTGACCTCACAGTCCCGGGTGACAGGATGACTGAGCAAAGGCAGAGACGAGGTGGTTGCACCAGGAGCCACTCCTGGGGTTGCCAGGGACGTCACTAACCCTCCTCCAGCCCCAGGGCAATTAGACTACATGACCCTGGCACAGTGGCTGACGGCTACCTTCTCACCTGCCTTGCCCACTCTGGGCACTGAGTTCACCCTGAGGCCCGGGCCTGGGCCCGTCAGGCTTGGGCAGCCAGCCCCAGGGTTCCTCCCTGCTCAGATGCCCAGGGCACAGCCTTCTGGACTTCAGAGGCTGAGTGAGGGGGTCTCTGCTCAGGGGGTACTTGTCATGGGTGGAACAGTCACCATCCCCAGGAGCTCCCTGCCATCCAGGGAGCCCAGACCACGGGGACAGGAAGGCCTTCACATGTGCTCCCTACACCCTCATGTCCTCCTCTCAGCCCTCATGTCCCCTCACATCTGTCATTCCAGAGACATCAGAGACCCCCAGCACAGAGGACCAAGTCTGTGGGCTCAGGCCATCAAGGGGAAGCCTGCCAAGGACCACGTGGGACAACGGGGACTGAGTGTGGCCTGCAGGGCCCAGAGCCCGGGGAGCAGGGCTCACTCCTCAGAGGCCTGCAGGGTCCTGGATGCCTGCAGCGGGTTGGGCACAAGAAACGATGGCGGCCCATGAGAGGGCTCCTGGTGGCCAGAGCAGGAGGCATTTCGGGTTGAACTTAAGTTGTGTGGGACAGAACTCAGAATAGACAATAAATACCCATAAATCCCCACTGAGGTCAGGAAGGAATTGAATCAGTTAATAAATGGGAGAGGACAGTCTCTCATGCAGGATTCCAAGTGTGTTCCACCCTCACCAAGTGGGGTCCTGGGTGGCGTCCTGGGCTAGAGGGACAGGAGGGAGGTGGAGGCTGCCTCCCGCAGTGGGTAGCGTGGTAGCAGTGCACCTCGCTGCTGAGAGGCACGCTCTCAGGGGGCGCCGGGCATGTGGAAAAGTGGCAACTGGAGGCCAGCGACCTTCAGAACTCCTCTGTAAATGTCAAGTAAAGTTGATCTCACGGGTGAGAGCTGGGGGCGGGGGGCGGGGGGCAGGGCAGCTGGCAACTCCCAGCAGGGCATGCAGGGAGGACCCCTGGAGGGCCCTTCCCAGAGGCCACTGCTGTCCCCTGCCTGGACTCCATGTGGGGAGACCCTGCTGCCCTGCCCTGTCCTGTCCGAGGGGACACAGTCCTGGGCCTGGGCCTCAGTGTCCCCGGTGGTAGCCTAATCAGGGATGAGGATAGCAAGGCCGCCCAGCCCGAGTTCTGAGTGGGTCCCACCACACAGGCCTGCAGCCCCAGGAGCCTCTCCAGGCTCCCGGCCGCCTGCCCGGGATCCCACCGCACCCCACCCCCATGCCTCTGCCCCTCTGCCGACCCACAGGAAGGCCTGGTCTTGGCGGGCTTGGGGAATTTCTTCCTGGCCCTTCCCAGCCTCCAGGGCTTCCTGTGTGGAAGTGGGCCCGGTCCTGCCTTGCTAAACACAATATCAGGAGGGAGAAATCTCCTTTGGATTTCCTGTTTGCTGGGAGCAGATCCCAGGGCCCAGCCCCAGAGCTCCTGTCCCAGAAAAGGAACAGCCACTAGGCACTTCACCCAAGAGGTGCCCTCCCAGTCATGGGCTGGGGGCCTCCTGGAAGGCCAAAATCACAAGCAGGGGATCTGCAGATGCCCCTAGCACAGGGGCACTTTGTTCCCGGCTCAAGGCTGGGACCACGACCACAGGTCTCCGGCATGGACGCACACATAAAATCTGACACTGGCTGAGAGGACAGTGAGGCCCGGAGAGGAGCAGGACCGGCAGGGCCGCCCCTCCCGCCCGACTCCAGGAGGACATCCGCAGCAATGACCCTGCTGCTTGCTGGCTCCACCGCCTGGCTCCTCAGGCTGCCCCCACTCAGTGCAGGGCTCAGGGCCCAGAGAGAACCCCACCACGTGCCTTGCTACCTTTTCCAGGGGGAGAGGTCAACAGGAAAACAGGCCTCCTGGCCCCAGGGGCTCCACTGGGATGGAGCCAGAGACAGACAGGCCAAGGGCAGAGAAGGGCCCAGTGGGGCAGGGAAGGAAGAGAGCCCAGCTGCTGCAGCTGCAGGACACAGCCTGCCACCTACCAGGTGCAGGGCTCTGCTGCCCATGGCCACCCTCCTGTCCCCAGCGCCCAGTGTCATCCCCACCGTCACTGAGGCTCACACCCCCAGTGCTCCTGTGCTGTCTCCCCATGGCCATGGCTGTGGGTCATGTCTGCCACTTCTGTGATGGTGACCCCAAGAGGGGCCTGAGGACCACGCGTTCCCCTGGCACCAGGATGCCCACTGGAGAAGTGGGAGGAGTCTGCGGGGCGAGGGTCTCTGGCTCCTCCTCCTCCCTGCTGACCCGTCCTTGGAGAAGGGAAGCCCACACCCCACCTGGAGAGCAGCCCCTTGTGACAGCAGGTCTGGGGGCACAGGGCAGGACCGGCACCCACAGCTCTCCTCACTCTAGGAGTGGGAAGGGTGGGCAGCTCCAGGGCCCCCACAGGGTGGCTCCTGCCCCACCTCACCAGCCTGCCCCCACCCCAGCTCAGGCCTCTTCCCTGCCACCCACAGGTCCTGAGAACCCCTGCCCCCCACCCTACGTGCCTCCCAGTGCCAGGGCTAGGGTGGGTAGGGCCAGCAGAACAGGCCTCGACTCGCTGGGTGAGTCAGGCGGGCACCTCGCCCCAGGGGAGCAGATGGCCTTGTGCCAGGCCAGCTCTGTAGCCGTGAGAGCTGCTGCTTGAGCTGCGTCCCACCCAACCCCGCACAGCCCAGGCCGGCCAGGCCCCTGCCTCCTCCCAGCCACTGGCCGTCAGCAGCTGGTTTCCCACAGCCCCCACTCCTGCCTCAGGTTCACCTGGCCGTGGCACCCCCCACTGAGGCTCCTGCCTGTCCCTGCTCCTCGAGGAAGAGCACAAGAAGGGGGATCGATGCTCCCTGCATCTCGGCCTCAGCTTCCCCATGTTCAGTGAGCGGGAGGCGCAGACACCTTGCAGGTGGCATTAGATGTCACGCTGGCTTTGGCTTCAGTCAAAGGCTGGGTCCTGGGCAGCTGCAGCTTTCCCATCCATAAAATGGGCACGCTGATGTTCCCGCTGCCCCCCACGGGGCTCCCAGCTGGTAATGACAGGGCTGAGGGCTTTGATGTCCCAGATGAAAGGCCACAAAAGATTCCCAGGCCAGCCAAGGACAGGGGATTCCTTGTCCAGAAACGCAGACACCACCCTCCCGGGCCTGGCCTAGACTGTGGGAGTGGGCTCCACCTGGCCAGTCCCAGGGCCAGCCTACCCCAGACCGCAGAAGCCCTGGGACAGGACAGGGAGTGTGGATCAAAAGTGGCTCCCTGCAGAGAAGCAGAGGGACAGGGGAGGAGGCTGAGCAGTCTCTGCAGAAAGACAGGACTCGCCCAGGCTCCCCGCCTCCAGACGCACAGCAGGGCAGTGCAAGCTGGGAGCAAAAGCCCAGACCTCACTGCAGACCCAGGGCCCTGGCAGGCCTGCCCAGGCCTCAGCAGGCCCTGCGTTTAGCCAGCACTGTTCCTGAGCGCAGTGCCTCCGTGCAGAAGGTCCGTGGTCAGCATGGCACCCGCCAGTCACAGGACTACGGGCTTCTCACCTCCCTCCTGAGCAATGTCCCACCCCGCGCTGAGCTCCACATCCTGCCCCCCCCCCAACCGAGTCCTCCCAGTTCAGAGACAGCAGCTTGAAAACATGTGACTGGTTACAAATGACATCACCTTCTCAGAAATCTGCGTGTGCCCGAGCTAACTGTGGCCTCAGAAAAGGAGACCGGGGCCTGGGAGTCGCGGTCGAGACCCTGTGCCTGCTGCAGTGGGGAGCAAGCAGGAAACTTGGGGCAGGGCCTGGGTGTGGATAGCCCTGTGGCCTGAGCCACAGTGGCCACAAGATCAAGACCTAGTTGGGGACAAGAGGGTCCAGGGTAGGTATTCTGCAAACCCTCAGGCGTGTCCTCTTCGGCCTGCTTCTGCCCAGCCAGAGGCTCTGTGAGGACACTCAGTCACTCAGCTGCCCTTTGCTCTTCCTTCAGCAAATGTCCCCAGCCCACTGGTGCCCGGTCTCATGCTCACAGGGTGCACAATGGCTCAGACCCCCCACCCAAGGGCTTCACCGAGGCTGGGAGATAGGCAGAGACCATGTGTCATGCCGAGGGGCCCAGGCAGCAGGGCCACCAAGGAGAGGCCTGTGCTTACCACCTAGAGCCAGGAGAGGGGCACCCAGCTGAGCCAGCCCTGGGGCAGGGGCATCCTGGACACAGGGGCTGTAGAGACTCAGCTGTGGGCAGGGGCAAGAGCCTGGGATTCGTGTGCCAGAGCCCAGGGCAGCACGTGGTTGCCCAGGGCCAGGAACAAGGTCAGCTTCAGGTGGAGCAGCCTGTGGCTGGAGGAGCATAGACAGGGTGGATGCCCGGAGGCAGCCTCTGCAGGCCTGCACGTGGGGACGCTGGCATGGGCTTGCAGGGGCACATTGTGAGAGGGCACCTCTGGTGCCCCAGCCAGGTAGATGAGGAGATGCCCAGGCTGGGGAGTGAATGCTCGGACTTCAGGGCACAGGGCTCTGGTCAGTGAACTGCCGAGCTTCCCCTCCCCCACTCAGGCCCTGCCCTGTGGGGCAGGGCTCCTGCCAGCTCTGGGTGCCCACAGATGTGTCTGTCTCCTGGGGAAGCAGGCAGGGAACAGAGACCCCTCCCGAGGGGTCAGTGTCACCCATTTCAACCATTGGTCACCAGGGAACCAAGCCTGGCTCACTGCCCAGCCTCAGGACCCCAAGATCTACATAGGGCCGAGAAGAGAGTGACTTGGGGGTCAGAGAAAGAACATGGATTTGAATCCCAGCCTGCCTCGTCACCTGAATGTGTGCTTGCCCGCACCGTGTTCTGAGGGCAGGCGATGAGTCCCCGGCAAACGTGTCCCTCCCATGCCCTGAGGCCTCTTTGCCCAATGACTTCTGGAGGTGGCACCTAGGGTGAGGGGCAGTGAACCGGAGCCATGGAAACAATCGATGCATCTTTTATTCACAAATAAAAACTGTGGCGAGGTGTTATCTACACATCTGTACAGAGGTCTGAGCGCCCTACAAAAGGTACGGCGCTCAGAAAACGCGAACATGCCGGGCGGGGGACGTCACTCGGCTTGGCAGGCACCGCTTCTCTGTGCTTGGTGCCCCCACCCTGCCCAGGGTGCCCCCCAGAAAGCCCTCTCCGGCAGCTGCCAAGAGCCTGGCCCAGGAATACCTTCCATAGAAAACCATAAAAACATAGATCATTTGTCTTCAAATTCCCACTGCAAATTCGTGTTCATAGGCAAAATGATACAAAAATAGGAACCTAACAGAACCTTACAAAACCCACACCCCGTCTCTGTTGGTAGTGGTTTTCATTTTGTTTTTTGCTGTGGTTTTGGTAAGAATTCCTGCCGTGGAAGAAGGCAACATGTACCCCTGGTTCCGCCCTCGCCCGTGCCCTCCCCTGGGACACAGTAGGGTCCTCGAGGAAGAGAGGGGACTCGAGGTCGGCCCTCCCCACTCGGGAGACCCCACTGTGCCAACCGCTCTGCCAGGAGGGAATGGCGACAGAGGAAAAGGCTCCCTGGTACTGAAAGAGCTGGTGAGCACAGGTGGGTCCTGCTACAGAACTGCTTGCTGCAAGGAAGGCGAGGTCAGACGCGAACACCACCCACTCGGCTGGGCAGTGGAAGCCACCCAGGCCGCGGCGGCCGGGGCACACACCCCGTCTGCTGGTGTCTGGAGTCCATAGCACCAAATGCGAAAAGAAGCAAAGTCCTACTCAAGGTCAAAGGCACTTGCATGGCTGTTCCGAGGCGACAGTCTTCCGGTCTCTGCGCTCACTCGCTGTCTGCGGCCAGCCGGCCCTCCCCTCCCGCGCTCCATCTCCTCTCTGAGCCCCCTAGTCCTGCACAACCCCGACATCCTCATCCGCCCGACCCCTAGCACATCCTCACTCCATCCCCGCCCCATCTTCACACCCTCTGAACACCCTTCCTGTGTCCAGTGCCCAGCCTCAGACATCCACCTCCTGTGGCCCTGGCACAGCAGCAGTGGTGGCAACACTGATGTCAAAGCAGGTGACCATCATGACGTGCGCTTTGCACAGGTTCACACACTGCTCCAGGGCAGCTGTGGCCCGCTCCAGGGCTGCCAGGTACTCAGCGGACTCAGGCTCCAGTTCTGGGTCCACCTCGACTAGAAGGGGTGGATGGGGTCAGGCCAGGGGCCAGCAGCAACCAAGCTCCCCCAAGTCCCAGGAAAGGCTCCAGGGCCCACAGAGCACCGCCCACCATGGGAGGGCGACTGGAGGGCGGGGCACACGACAGGCATGAGGGACCCAGCAGGCAGGAGCGGGGTCCCACCGCCCCCTGGACCGGGGTCCTGCTGCCCCAGCGGTGGCAGGTACTCACACTGCTCCAGCCAACGGCCGGGCTCCACCATCAGCCGCCCCTGGGTCTCGGCCAGCTCCTCACACAGGTGCTCACGCTTGGCCTGCACCTCCCGCAGCCGCTGCTGCCTGCGCTCCACCAGCCGCAGCTTGGAGCTGATGCTCACCGGGCCCTGGCAGCAGGGGACAGGCACAAGTGGGCTGAGGCCTGGAGGACAGGCACCGAGGCAGGCTGTGGCCTTGGCCACGGGCCCCCTCCATCCACCAGGCACACACAGGGGCCTCACAGACAGGATAGGACCTGTGGGGGCCACGCCCAGAGCCCCTGGGGCAGACAGCAGTGGCAGCTCAAGCCCCCTCAGCCAGCTCTGCCCAAGGCAGGGCCAGGGACCACCACAGGCTCAGGGCTAGGAGGGCTGGCTCCTACCTTCTCCACATCCTGAGGGTGCTGTGGGCAAGAGAAGGCGAGGTCAGGGGGTTGCTCATGCCCCCAGAGGCCTGGTGAGCCCCAGAGGACACACTGCCACCCCTGGGCTCCCAGCCCTGCCCCCAGGGAACCCTGACCTGGGCGAGGTCTTCCTGCGGGGGAGGGCGGTACCGTTGCAGGCGCTGCACGTCATCGATCTCATACACCTTGATCTCAAAGGGCTCCTTCAAAGCACCGGCCAGTGGGGGCAGGTCGACCCACTGCCCTGGGAGGCTGGGCTTCCAGCCCAGGGCAGCGGTGTCAGGCAGTGGGGCTGGGATCAGCCGCCGCCGCTGCAGACCTGTAGGGGACAGCCAGAGCCAGGCCTGGTGAGCGGAGGCCAAAGCCCAGCCTCAGCCCGCTACCACCTGATGGCCACACCACTGCCCACAGTGGCAGCCACATGGTCAGCTTCTCCCAGGGCAAACCTTCAACAACCTAACAGGCCACATGACCCTAGTTACCCCGCCTGGCCCCACTGCCCTGAGACAGGGAGGGGCCAGACCATTGTCCCCCCACAGTTCTGCAGGGCTTCCAGGCAGCTGGGACTCACCAGGGAGAGCCCAGCCTGAACCCCAGGACTCACGCCCAGGCCCTCGCCTGGCTCCCCGGGGCCCCAGCTGGAGGACTGAGCTTGGACAGGGATGAGTGCTTCAGGCAGCATGGAGTCAGAGGGCACACAATGGTGCACAGGCCACTTGGGGCCACACACACCCTGGGCCAGAACACCCAACGCTTCAATAGTCAAGGGACGGGATCTGTGAAGACTGCACCCATCTGTCCAGTCCTGTGGACCTACGCGCTGCCGAGGGCCCCGCGCTCCATCCACTGACGGCCCCAGGCTGCGGGTAACCATCGGGGCTGTGCACACAGGCCTTGGCCCCCTAACGGCTGTGCCAGAGACCACCAGCTGTGAGGCACCTGGTAGAGGGGCCATGCTCTTCTCAGGGCCAGCTGCACAGGGGCGCTGGGCTGTTAGGAAGGCAGATACCTGGCACCGAGCCTGGTGGCAGGGGACACACCCCACCACACAGGCGCCACCACCAACCTGTGGCCCTCTTCTTGGGGGACCTGAGGCTGCGGCACCGGGCGCCCGGGGAGGCGGCCCCGCTCTCGCTGGTGGAGTCCGGGGCCGAGGAGGCGCTGCCTGTGGCCTCGCTGTCCCGCATCATGCTCTCGTAGCCACTGCTGCCTCCGCTGTGGCAGAAGAGCGCCGTGCGGCCCATGGCGGGCGGGAGCTCCCCGCTCAGCACGCTGCTGTTGTCGCTGCCGTGGCCGCTGCTGTAGCGCTGGGGCCTGCGCGGTGCCGTCACCTTGCTGTAGGGGGAGGGCAGGGTGGGGCCCACGGGTAGCCGCTCCTCAGCCACATGCACGCCGCTGTCATTACCGCTGTCCGAGTCGGCCAAGCCCCACAAGGGGCCCCTGCCGGGCGCTCCACTGGCCGCCAACTCATGGACACGGCTGTGGGCAGCCCGGAGCGCCTGCTTGGTGCCCATGATGGTGCCACGGCCTGCCTTGGCCCCAAGGCCCGGCACAGCCCTTGGAGCCGCCCGGGGACCCATCACAGGGCCACCAGGGGTCCTGCCCACAGCAGGGGCCAGTGGCTTCACTGATGCTCCCAAGGCCCGAGATCCGGCCACGAGGCTGCGGCCCTTGGCCCCACCGGTGCAAGGCCTGGGGGTTCCCATGCCCTTAGCAGGGCTGCCCCGACAGGCAGGGACAGGCCCAGGTGTGGGGCTGGTGGGTGGGATGCCCAGCCTGGGCACCGCCCGGGGTGGCCGCCCAGGGGCCTCCCTGACCTTGCTGCTGCCATGCACCAGGCCCTCACTCCGCTCCAGGGACGTGTGGCCGGCGGGACGATGTGCCGCCTCCATCTTGGCAGCTCGAGCCTTTAGGCTAGACGTGGCCCTGGGAATGGAGTGGTCAGCCCGGCCAATGGGCCTGGATTCCTCCTCCCCTCGGAAGATGGCAGCAGCCCCAGTGCGGGGCAGGCCCAGAGCCTGGGGAGGGGCCGACACCATGCAATTTTGCTCCAGGCTGGACTTGCGCACTGGTGGGGCAGGAGGCACCGCCCCACTGGGCCTCGGGAAGAAGCCCCCTTTGAGAGCCAAGCTCTTCTTGCTGCTAGGGGAGGCCTTCAGGCTGCCTGAACAGACGGCCTCGGCCAGGATGTCTCCACAGGACGGGGCAGGTGTGGTCACACCCAGTGTGGTGGCACCCCTCCGCAACGGCGGAATCCGAGCCACAGCCTCAGGCCTGCGGCCCACCCTGGCCACCACCTCGCACCCATCCACCACCCTCTGGGCACCGGCCAGCACGGCCTGTGTGTCGGGCAGCCGGGGGGAACCCAGGGGTGGGCTGGAGGCCCCACTGGCAGAGGTTAGCTGCAGCTCATCACAGTCATCCACACGGAGCAGCCAAGGGTCCTCAAATGGGCCTCCAGGGTTGGGTGGGCTCCGGCCTGGGCGAATGCAGCCCGCACGGCTGGCCGAGGAGGTAGTCCTGGGCTTCCGGGGAAGGCTGGAGTGGATGGTCTGGGCTGTGGCAGCCCCCCGTGGAGATGCAGCCCAGGGCTCCCGGGCAGGTTGAGCCAGGGCTGCAGCAGTGGCCTCCCGGAGTCGAGGACTACAGGCTGGACCAGAACTGTCGGGCCCGCCATGCTCCAAGGACCTGCAGCTGCTGTCCTCCAGGACGCTGCTCAGGGCAGGGGTTCCTGGAGGCCCAGGCCCTGCTGGCAAGTCGGGGCTGAAGGGAGGCCCTGGTGTACGGCTAGGGCTGTCAGCAGTACACACAGTGACCTCACTGAGCCAGGAGCTGACGGATGGGCCAGAGCTACTACCGGCCCAGGCCACGCCCTCCAGGACCCCTGCAGAGCAACAGGGACCCTCCGGTGCCTGCGAAGTGTAGGCATCAAACTCATCGTTGATGCTGCTAATGATGCTGACTGGCCGCGAGCCCGAGGCCAGGGCCTGCAGGGAGCAGTCGCTGCCAAAGCTGGCCAGGCTGGAAGGCCGCGTGGCCCCTGCCAGTCCCCCCAGAGGCAGCTCTTCCACCACTGTGAACACCAGCTCATCCTCGCCGTTCAACTCCACAGGCTGCTGCAGGGTCACCGTGGTGGTCAGCAAGCCCCGTTCCAGACAGTGGCTGCGAGTGGACAGGCAGGGGCAGGCCACGTCTGGGGACACAGGGGGCTGGCCCGCCTGCCCGCTCATGCCCACAGGGGGTGTCCGCACCACGCTGCCGGTGCCCCCTCCCCCAGGCTCCGCAGGGGCTTCACAAGCTTCGGGCTGCTGAGGTGGTGGAGGGGCGGGGCTGGGCAGTGGCCTCCTGCCTCCGCCCCCTGTGGCGGTGTCTGGAGCAGGCTGCTCAGGCCAAGTGTTGTCCTTTCTCTGGTCACCCTGGGCACCAGCCTTGGTGGGCTCAGGGGCACCTCGGTGTGTGTCTGAGCCAGGGCTGCCTCGAGGGGTACTGGCAGCCATCGGGGGGCCCACAGCCTTCCTGGGGGACACAGCCTCAGGGGGCCAGGGCTTCTTGCTCCCTCGGGCAGGGTTGGCATGAGCTCCACCAGGGCCACCTGGAGGCCCCCAGGGGCCCTCGCTGCCGTCGATGCACTCCAGCCGCTCCTGCAGCTCCGCAAAGGTGCTGCAGCGGAAGTGGTCGGCATCCCGAGGGCCCTCAGAGGGCCGGTGGCGGCTCAGCGCGGGGATGATGGGCACGAAGTCAGGTGGGCCCTCATTATCCGTGAGCTCTCGGTCTGACAGCGCAGCCCCGCCGGGCCCCACATAGATGACTGTGTCGCAGGACTGCTCACTGCTGGATGAGTAGTCGGGGTCACCAGGAAGGCCAGGCGCCGGGCGGTCAGGGTCCAGGGCCACCGTGCGTGGGTGGAAGGACCGCAGGTGTGGAGGACGGCGGGCCCGGCCCTCCTCGCAGGAACTCTCCCCACCCGAGGAGCTGGATGCGCACTGGGGGAGGGCAAGGCCGAGCTCATGAGCAGGCCCCCCTCCACCCCCACCTGGCCTCCCACCCCAGCCCCAGACCCTCCCACAGCACAAGGCTGTGGTCAGCAGCCTGCCCCTGCCCAGACCTGCACTAGACCTAGGGACCCACCAAGTCCTCCCAGCGCAAACCAGCTCCGTAGGGAGGGAAGGAGCCCAGACAAACGGAGATGCCACAGAACAGACCCAGGATTCAGACTCAGCGCTGCCTCATCCCAGAACGCCCTCAAGTCCACCCTTGGGTGCCTGTGACGTGCCCAGGAAGTCCCTGCTGGGGTGTGTGAAATCCCCATCTGCGCCAGGCTTGGTACTGGGCTGGGCAACAACACATCCCGCTGGGAACAGCCCCAGCTGTGCCCACTGTACCCGGGACTTTGGGCTCAGCCAGGCAGGGCTACAGATGCAGCCCGTGGCTCCGGGATGCACAGAATACCCAGGCAGGCCCCCTGCTGCTGCCACCTCCAGGTTCCCTGCAGAGAACACGGGAGCCTGGAGGCCCTCTGGTGCAAGGTGCAGGGCCACAGTGCCCACCTTGGCCTTCTTCCTGCGCAGGCGGTGGATGCGGGCAGCCAGCTGCACAGTGCTGAGTGTCTCGGCATGGTGGGCAGGCGCATCTGAGACGTGAGCGATCATCGTGGTCCGGCAGCCAGTGGTGGCCAGGGACTCCCGCAACAGCATGGTGAGGCTGTGGTCCCTGAGGGCCCAAGAGGCTGAGAAGCCCAGGCCTGGGAGGCCTCAGCTGGAGGCTGGGCAGGGTGTGTGCTATGGGGCTGGACAGGAGCAGGCTCGCTCCAGGACCAGGGCTGTGCCCAGAGCCCAGGTCTGCCCCTGCGTCCTGGACATGGATGTGGCCGGCTCCCCAGAAGCCACCCCAGCGAGTGCCTGCCTAGGTGCCTAACTCACCTGTAGGGCACGTGCTTGGCCCCATTGACCAGAGCCAAGATGACGCTGCCCAGGGCTGACAGGGACAAGCACAGGGGTCTCCCTGCAGCCTCTCCACCCCTGCTGGGTGCCACCTCACAGCTTCCCAGGTCGATGAGGTGCAGGCGGCTGCGGCCTCCGGACACTGAAAGCGTAGGGTGGGCAGGAGCCTCAGGAGACGCCCTGGGCAGGAAACTCCTGGCGCCCCCACCCCTGCCTGGGCACCTACTTCCTCCCTGGCTGCACTTGTCCGCGCGGTACTGATAGACGTGCAGGGTGAAAAGCAGGTGGGAGCTGCGCCGGGCATCCTCGCCACAGCCTGCCCGGCTGGTGCTGCGGGCGGCCAGCGCAGCGTCCAGGTAAAAGGCAGCCTTCTCTGCCGTGGGCGCCCGCAGCTCACTCTGATTCTGGAGCTGGAGAAGGTAGAGGCCACCGTGCCTTTAGGGGCTCAGGGCCACGCAGTCCCCAACCCCTGCCCACCCTTTGGCCGTGGGACAGTGGCACGGGCGCACCTGTGACCCACATGCGGGGTCCTCCTGCAGGTACACGCCTGGAGACTGGGTGTCCTGCAGGCTGCCAGAGGCCACCTCAGCCAGCAGGTCGCGCAGGTTCTGGTCCCGGCCGTACACCTCCAGGGCCGAGACGCGGATGGAGAAGTTCGTGCCTGTCTTCTCCTTACGCTCCTCCACCAGCCTGAACAGCCAGGAGATGGCGCAGGGCACCACGCCCAGGCTCTGGGGAGAGCTGTCCTTCCCGATCATGGTGTACGACTTGCCTGGGGGCCACGGGGCGTGTGAGGGCCCGGCAGCGCCACATGGCCCCAGAGCCCCACTGTCCTGGCACGAGCCCCACCCGGCCCTGCCTAGGGTCCTCAGGGGTAACCAGATGCCACTGAGACCCCTGAGGCCTCCTCATCCATGGCAGTCCCTCTGCCTCCTAGCTCAGGAAGCTCCAGCTTCCTCCCCATGAGACCTGGGCTCAGTGATGGTTGTGAGGAAGACGGGGGACAGGGAACGGGGAGCATTTACCAAGACTCATGTGGCCGAAGGAAAAGATGCAGCCATCGGCCCCACTGACCACAGACTGGAGCACGTCGGCCACTGTCCCCGAGCACACCTCAGCCTAGGGATGGAGGGACCAGGCAGATGTTGGGCTTGGGGCTGTGAAGCCAGGCCTCTGTCCTGGGCACATGCAGGGGCTCAGCCCACAGGACAGCTGAGCTGGCAGACACGCCAGGCACACATAGCTCTGCTCTCACGCACAGGAAGTCTGGGACTTCTGGGCACGCAACCCATGCAGGATGCACCGGCCATGCAGAAGTACGGCTGCCAGCATGAATGCACACCCAGGACACCAACCAATGCACACACACAGCCACGCTGCACACAGTCCCTGGGGCATCGGGTGCCCCATGGCCAGGGTAAAGCAGGGCCACTGGGAAAGCTTCTGAGGATAGTGGGCTCCCAAACACCCTGTACTGCCTGGGAGACTCAGCGGGAGATCCAGGCAGGGCTAGGGGTGAAGCCATAGGCGGGGGCCAAGGCAGTGGAGCGGGAGCCAGCAGGTACTGCCGCTGGGCCCACTTCCCCCTCACTGCCCCTGGACATAGCACAGACCCCCCCCTGTGGTCCCCCAGGACCCCAAAGCTGCGCCCCACTGTACCTGCTCCGAGTCCTGGGGGAAGATGGCATCAAAGGCAAACATCTTGGGGACGGCTGCAGTGGCAGCACGCCGGAGGCCCATGCTGCCCGGGGGCCCAGCAGCTGGATCGTAGAGGGTCACTTGCTTTTTACGGGGGTCCACCTTTAGGAAGGACGTGGACTCGGCCGAGCGCTGGGCCCCCTGTGCTGGCCAGATGCGCAGCATGACCTTCACCTGGGGGGTGGGTACAGTGGGCATCTGAGCACTGCCCACCACCCAGCTGGCCACTAATTACAGGGCAGGAGGAGCTGCATGCGAGTCAGGACAGCAGACCAGGCCTCAGCACGGGCACCGACGCCGCAGGAATGTGGCCAGAGCAGATCTCATATGAGGTCAGCGGGACAGGGAGAAAACGAAGCCCAGGGCGGGATGAGGTTAGCAGGGTGCGCAGAGCCAGGGTGGCAAAGGAAGAGAAGGAGGGGGCGGCGGGCCCCAGACACCCCAAGAACAAGCACTGAATACACTCTGGGCCTCTCCCCAGCAGCACCAGCCCCTGGTCAAAGGCCTGCCAGCCCTGCAGACACCCAGGGAGGCCACGAGAACGTGAGTGTTATGAACCAGACTTGGGGGCAGAGTGGGCACTCCTGACCCCAGCCCAGACAGCCAAGCTCCTCAGTCCTGCGCCTGCAGAACTGGGGTCAGCAGAAAGGCAGCGGAGATCCAAATAGAGAACCCAGTCCAGTGTGGCCGGGGAAAGAGGCGGGGCAGGTGGGATGAGGGGGCCTGAGCTCTGGGAACCCTGCAGGTGACCAGTCAGCCTGGGTTTATGGCAGAATCAGTAGTGTCCCTTCAAAGCATGAGAGAGATCTCCACTGTGCCCTGTGGCCATGCCCCAGGCCCCCGGAGAAAACAGGGTTGGCGAGGACCAAGACACCCAGGGCCCAGAGCAGCGGCACTGCAGGCAGCCTAAAACCTGCATGGAGAACGGACACCCCAGGCAGGGGCACCACATCCCGTGTGTGGGTGCCAAGCAGCCCCAGGGCGTGACCTGGCAGGAACGCACTGCTGCCCCCAGAGCCACCCTGGGTCAGGGCTGCTTGAATCAGGCGCTGCTCCATTTTCTGAAGGACAACATCGTCCACTCTCGGATGAAATCTCCGATTTCCCTACATCAGTGTAAATCAAATTACCGGAGACTCATTTCAGAGCCAATATTTTTCACGGATTTAATTGTAAGTGGCAGATACATAACGCCAGTAAAATTGGTTTACCATTGGTGGAAAGTGCGCACAGGCGCCATCCACCCCCTTGGGCATGCAGCACATTGATATGCAGAGCCTCTCATGAGTGGGGTGGGGTGCCCCACCCTGGGGGAGCTACGAAGGAACCCTCGGCTCTTGGGCTCATCAAAACCTGGGCTCCATCAGGCGAGAAGCGATGCTTAGATTCCCCAATGACATGAACAAAACTACTTCATTTCCAGACACTGCAAAGCACACAAAAAAAGTGCATTTCCTGGTAATTTTTGGCAATTTTTTTCCAGCGGGAGCCCCTCACTGCTTCAAGAGCCAAATGGGTCTGGAGATTTGAAAAAAATTCCTCGCAGGGAGGAGAAGAGGGGAAGCTCCACTTGGGCCCACGCCTCCTGCTGCTGCCTCTGGAGCAGACACATCCCAGCCAACCCGAGCCAGGCAGGAGGGGACCGGGCAGGGGCCACACTGTCCAGCCTGCCCCCCGCTGCCCTGTCCCAGCACCAGGCCATTGTCTGCCAGGAGAGACCCTGTCATTACCGGGGGAAATGACAGGGTCTTCAGGAGGCAAGCACATCAGGCCTCTCCCAACGTGCAGACCTCACAAAGCCCTGAGTGGCTGCTGCAGCCTCCTGGGAGCCAGAACCACATTTTGCATAAAAAAAGAGGCTCTGCAGCTCCCGAGGTGGCCCAGGCGGGGAGGGGGCTGCACCTCGCAGAGGGGATGTCTTTTTTAATACCACAACATGATGAATTATCTTAAGTAGCACATTAATGTCAGAAACTGAATGTAATCTAACTTCTTTCCTGTGACAGTATTAAATGCTTTTCAGGAGGCATTTCTGACGCTGTGACATTAGCACTAATAACACCAGGCACAGGAGGGGCGGGGGGCACAAGCAGCAAATGGAGACGAGGGCTGCTGGCCAGGGCTCCTGGTCTGGGGGAGGTGCTGCGTGGTCCAGGGCTCCAGAGTACTCCTGGAGCCCCCCAGGCCTGGCCCTGAGAGGTGGTGGGAGGCTGCAGGGCCTGAAGTGACAGGCGCTAAGGACGGGGCAGCCCTGGCAGCTGAGCTCAGAAGGTAGTCCCTCACTTCTTCACGGCCTGACCCAGGGAGCGCCTTCCCACACCCACCACACTCCCTGTGCCAAGCAGAAGCCCAGTGGGTACAGACAGGCTAAGTGACCAGGCCAGCCCAGGTCAGAGCCAAGAGCCAATCCTGGGAACCTGGTGCCACCTTCCTTCCCAGCCCCTCAGCTCTCCTCCAGGTCTGTACCCACACTGCCAGGGTAGTGGCAAACTGGCTGCCCTGTCTGGGGGTCTGTCCCCCAGGTGGAGAGGACACTGAGGTACCCAAGTTAGATAGGCCTGCACCCATCCTCCCTCCTGGTCACTGGATGGGGCTGATATCTCCTAGGGACACTGCTGGAAGATACAGCCCACGTGCAGGGCAGGGCCCAAAGGCCTGGCAGGAACGCCCTCCTCCCACTGTCTCCCCCTTGCCATGCCTGAGGCAGGTAAAGCCACCTGCACCCCAGGACCTGTCCAGAGAGGCAGGCAAGCTCCCTCGCCAAGCAGAAGGCTGGCGCCCTTGCCCTGACCCGAGGCAGCTCAGACAGAATCAGCAGCTCTAGGACGTGAAATGTCAACTTCAGGACCTAAGAGCCAGGCCACCCAGCCAGCACATGCACTGCAGATATGGTGACCTGAGGCCAAGAGGGGACCATGATCCGTTCAGATCCACGCAGCTGGACCAGCCCCAGGGGTGGGAAGTTTTTCAGGAGCCCTGATGCTCCCGGGACTGGCCACAGCGCCAGGCTATGGGGTGTGCCTGGGCTCGTGTGCCGGCTGCCCGCACCTGACCCTGGGCACAGGGCTGGCCAACCCAGCAGCCACCAAGCAAGGGCTCTGCAGTGAAAGCCCTGTGACACCAACAGCAGATGGCAGCCGTCAACTTGCCTGCAGGGGCAGAGCACCAGTCCTGGACTCTATCAGGGGTCCTGGGCCGTGAGGCCCCACAGCCGTCCCAGGTGTAGACCCTCAAGAGGCCCCTTTTCGGGGGATGTGGTAAGGGAAGGCCTCCTGGACCAGAGCACATGTGGCCCACGATGCTCTGACAATCCAGCAGACAGTGGCCGTAACCAGAGGAAGAGTGGTGCCCTCCAGACGGGGCTTGGACAGGGGCTGCTGAGCAAGTGGGCCAGCCTGGGTCCCTCGGTGCTAGGGGAGGGGCCTGTGCACACAATTCAGCTTCCTCTCCAGACCCTGTCCCGGGGAGCTGGAGGCCCGGGGAGCACAAAGCCTGCTGGCCTGTGCTGACCCCCTGAGCAGGGTGCCAGCCTGCAGAGGAGGCAGTGAGTCAGAGGACAGCATGCGGGGCACATACCTGGCCTGGGTTCGGCCTGCGGCCCCACACCTCCTGAGCCTGGCTCCCCCTCGCCAGACACCAAGCACCCACCTGCCCAAGCGAGCACACAAGTCCTCGTCTCAGAAGGCCCTTGGGCTGGGGGGAGGTGCTTCTCTAGGCCCCTCATGGGCAGTGAGCCACAGGGCCCAGGGTCAGAGCTCTGGAGAGGGGCCAGGACCAGCCAGCCTGTCCCAGCCAGAGCCCTTGCCCTCTCCAAGCCGCTGTGTCCCCACCCGAAACAAGGGGCCCTAAATCAACTCCTCTCCCAGTGGCCATGGCTGGGATCTGCCTGGACATGGTGACGCAGGATAGCTCTCCCCCAGCATCCAGTGAGGACAAGGCAAGAGGACCCTGAGCAGGAGGGCCACAGTCCACAACCTGGCTGTCCAACACATGTCCCTGGGGCCCCAGGACACAACCCCACACCACTTCCTGCAGGCAGTCTCCAAGCCTCCCTGAGGCACTGCTCCCCTGAGCCTCAGCCTCCGTATCTGCACCCCTGCTGACCATCCTTGTCCAACCTGGGAGAGTAAAGGGGCCCCTCCACCTCCTGTACCTTCACAGACACCCCTGAGCGCCCCCCCACTCCCAGGGCCCCCCGACCTCGGGGCTGGTCTACCTTTCCGAAGCTGCCGGGGTTATCCTTGGTCTTGGAGGCAGCCCTGAGCAGGCAGGGGGGTGCCGGGGGTGGCCACAACTGCAGGACACCGCTGAAGTCCGTGGGGTAGGTAGAGGCACTGCGGGCAGCAGGGGCGGATGGTGGGTGGTGCTTCTTGCGCTTGGAGGCCAGGCTGAGCTTCTGGGCAGCCCTAGGGAGGAGAGGCGCCAGGCTGTCCCCGTCACCACGTCAGTGTGTATACCACCAGGCCGTCTCTCCCTCAGCCCCCATCCACCACACCAGGAGCCCCAAGGAGAGTCAGCTGGAAGTGTGGCTGCAGGGCCGGAGTGTCACCTTTCCAGGCAGGATTGCTGGAGCCACCACAGTGTCCCCTCCCTGGCAGCTGTTCCCAGCACCAAGGCCAGGTGGGTGACAGAGGGTCCAGGCAGACACGGAACCGCTCCCTGCTCTGTGAGGAGCCCTGAAAAGCACTCTTCATCCCCAGTCCTGCAGCTGCCATGGGAGGCAGACTGCAAGCCACCGCCTGCAGACAGCAGGACCCAGCCGCGCTGGCCCTTGGTGCCTCAGTGCCCCCACCTATGAGATGGGATGACGTGACCCTGGAGCCCTCGTGTGGTCCAGATGAGCTAATCCACTCAAGGTGCCCGCGTGCAGGAGGCAACCCGTGCATGCTGCTATCATGACCACCGTGCCTAGGGCCCGTCCAGGGGAGACAGTCTTGGTCAGCAGAACCAGACCCCAGGCCCTCTGATGGGCACCCACTCCTGTGTGTCTAGTGACCACTGCTGTGGTCTCCCAGGGCACCCAGCAGACATGAACCCAGGATGTATGTGCACAGCACGGGACCGCGCCATGGGCCTTGCCTCCAGCCGACCCTGCTGCCAGAGACACACCCCAAATCCGTCTGCGGTGCCCACTCTCACCAGTTCCTGGGGTGGGCTTCCTGGCAGCCCCAGCCCTCCAGCACACCTTCCTGCTATGCCCTGGGCACACATCCCAGCGCCCACATTCTGTGCCCAGACCCCCAGGGCTGCACAACCCCACCCCGTTCCCTCCAGCACAGGTGACCCAGGGATACCACCCGCGTGAAAGTGTGCGCAGATGACGCTGGCTGAGCCCTTCTCTCTGCGCCTGTCCTGACCTTCCAACAGAGGAGCCCCTGGTGAGGGGCAGGCTGCCAGGTAGAAGGTGGGCTGCAGGCAGGCTCCTGGCAGCTCCAGCAGCACCCACGGCTCCCCTCCCAGCCCTGCCCCATGCCGTTTCTCTCCCGCCTCCCACAATGCCCCCTCCCTGCCCAGCTCCCTGGGTCTATTCTGTCCTCCCAGGACAGAACGCAGAAGGGCCCACAGCTGGGGCGGCGGCGGCCCAGCCTCCACCTCGCCTCCCACCGCAGAGAGCTCTGTCGGCGGCGGCGTGCGGGAAACTCCTCTCATCTTTAATAGGAGTTGTCTTTTAAGAGACCCCGGGGATGGCTTCCTCCCAGCGAGGTGTCATCACAGAAAATAAAAGTAATCTACAACACACAGTGGAGTCCTCAACAAAGCCACGGCAGGCACCGTGCGCGCCCAGGCGAGACCAGGGCGGGAACCAAGGTCCCGTGCCCAGGAGTCCTCAGCCCCGGGGCCTTGGGTTCTTAGGTCCCGAGTTCATGGCAGCGGTGGCATCTGCACCCTGGGGAACCAGGCCTCTCTCCATGTCCCTAGGGCCTCACACGGCACATGGAGTACCTCACAAGGGCCTGAGCCCAGGCCCTCGACCTCCAGCCACCCTGCCAACAGGTATTCCGTGCCCGCCACCTGCCCAGGAACCTCACAGCACACCACACGCAGGAGCAGCCTAGCCCTGTTGCCTGGCACAACTGCGTGCCTGCTGCAGAGTGGGAAGCCAAGGCAGGGGACCCTAAGAAGCAGAGCCACATCCCACCCATGGGGGAGGCCAATGGCAGGTGGGCTGTGGTTTCCATCCAGGTCAGCAATGTGAGCAAGCTTGAATTTCGTCAGTCTGTCCGGAGCTCTTCCTGCCTCCCGCCACCCCAGCCCTGGCCTCCACCCTGGACCCCATCCCACCTCTGGGGTTACCCCACAGCTTCGCCAGGGGCCTCGTAGGAAGAAGCTGCAGCCCTGCCCCCGAGGGAGTGAGGGCAGGGCTCTGCGGGTGCCAGAGGAGCCCCAGGGACCCCTGTGCAGCGTGAGTAGAGTCCTGGAGTCCTCCACATTGGCACCCGGTGCCGGTTCCCAGGATTCTAGGGCAGGGTACAGGCTCATCCCCCAAAGGGGCTTGGCCAGCAGTGGCCAAGGCACACCACCCTGAGCCACCCTGTCATACTTGCTGGGTCCTGGCAGTCAAGTCCTGCCCCCAGGTCCCTCCCAACTCCAACCTAGGCACACACACCCCAGGTCCCTAAGTCTGGAAGGAACACAGGCCTGACTACTGGTGGAGTCCTGGGGAACTGGAGCAGGGTGGAGGCCACAGGCAAGGCTGGCTGTGTTCAGTCACATGGGCAGCCAGACAGTTCTGCCCCAGTGACCCTCCCAGAAGCCATACCCAGGCCACCTGGGAGGCCCACCAGTAGACACGTCCAGGCCCCAGGCCATCTAGGCAGAACCTGGGTGGTTATGGCCAGTGTCCCCACCCAGGGTCTGACCTGACTCCAGGGGTCCCCTCCTCTCTCTGGCCATGTTGGCCCCAAGGCGATGGCGCCATCAGCTTCTCCCCAGCCCGCCTGGCCCTCAGGTGCCTGCATTTACAGCTCAGCTCACTGGGCATGAGTCACAGCCCAGGCCAGGTAGAGAGGTCCAGGACAGGCACTCTCTCCTTTGATGGATTCAGGCCCCGAGAACAGAGACAGGCTCCATCAGCTGTGCAGCACACCATCTGGCCACCTGACCTCAGCCTGGTCCCGGGCCTCTGGGCACAAACTTGGTCCTGAGCACAGGGACAGAGATAGCACCACCCAGAGAAGCGCGTGCCTGTGCCCAGCGCAGCCAGTGGCCAACCCAGAGCTTCCGGACTGTGCTGTGCCGGGGCTGGCGGGCAGGGGCCTGGGGCAGGCCTGCAGGGCTATCGGCACATGAATCCTGGGGAGTCACCGCTCACACAGCCCCGCCTCAGCTTCCTAGCTAGAGCACCTGTGAGTTGTTCCTCTGCCCAGAGCCCACCCTGGCCCTGCACCTCTGCCAGGTGGCCTGGACATTCAGGCAGACACCCGGGGACTCCGTGGCCTGGCAGGCCCTCAGGTCCTGTGAATGTAGCAGAATGTCCCTGTGCTGCAAGGAAGCACTCCCTCTGTCTACCCAAACCTGCCTGGATGTCCCCGGTGGTTCTTTCCAAGATATTTAGATTCCAGGCCCTCGAGGTGCCCCTCCCCCATAGAAAGAGAGGAGGGCAGGCAGGTGGGCAGCACTCTGGGGCGTCTCAGAGAGTGGAGACACAGGCTGCTGGGGCATGACACTCCCAGAGGCTGAGAAGGACACAAGGCCACAGAAGAGATGGGAAGCTCCAGCGTGGGCTCAAGGTAGCCAGAGCCCTGGGAGAAAACCCAACTGTGGTGGCCCTGCCCACAGGAGCAGTCCTCACCATTGTCCCTGGGAACAGCTGGGGCCAGTGCCTTCCATCCAGGCCTCAGCAGGCCCTGAAAAGACCCTGGGCTCCAGCACCCTCAGGTTCCCACAGAGATGAGGAGCACAGAGGTGGCTAGAGGGCCTGGTGCACCCGGAAATGCTTAGAGGAAGGGCAGAGCTCTCATTCCAGGGCTGCAGGGCTGGAGATCCCGATTTCCTGACCCCTGCTCCACTCTGCCCCGCTTGGCAAATACCCCTACCAGGCTCCTACTCAACCAGCCCACCCCCCCACCCATGCCCAAGACCCACCAGCGACTTCCACAGAGAGACCACCAACCCCCAGCCTGGAAGGCTCCCAATGGGCAGAGCACGCTGAGGTCGTCCACCTCGGTCCTGCTCAGGGTGGAAGTGGGAGCCCAGGACGTGCCAGCACGCGCCTGACCCCCCAAGGGGCAGGGGCCCAAGCTCCATGGTCTCTTGAGGGACTCTGATAAGCCCTGTCCCCACTCCAAGCTGCTGGCCCCAACCCACAAAGCCAGCAAGCAGGCCCACATGCTCAGAGCACCTCTGATCTCATCCCCTGGGTCAGGGTCTCACCACTGACCCCAGCCCAGGGGTCTCATGCTGGGAACATCACCTGCAAGGCTGCCCACCCCCACCCCAGGACCCACCACTTGCGGCAGGCCTTCAGGAAGCCACTGAGATTCAGGGTGGCTGACGGGCTGGAAGTAATGGCAGGCGGCAGGGCTCCCCCCTCGGAAGCCTGCTCCCCCCGCCCCACGCCTGCTTCCTGGTTTCCATGGTAACTACCCAAGGTCAGCGGCTGAGCAGGCAGGGAGCAGCAGCGCCAGCCTCGTGGAGACAAAAGGCAGCAGCGCCCGCTCTGCTGGGGCGCAGGGTCGCTAATGAGCCAGCAGGCGAACCCACCCCGCACTCCTCGGTGACAAGACCCCTCCTCAGACACCAGGGGCCTCGGCAACGACATGGGACCTTTCTGAGGTGTTTTTTCTTGGCAGAAAGTCTCCTCTTCAAATTCCCCCCCCAGGCACATCCCCCAGGAGCCCAGGGCAGGGGCCCTTGAGATCAGGACTAACCAGGATAGGACGCGACCAGCTGCCAGCTCTGCAGCCCCACCCGGGGCACTGCCCTCACCACCGCTGGCACACTGGGCCCGAGCAGGCTGGGCGGGACCCCAGTCCCTGCCCGGAGGGTCCCAGCAGGGCCCTCTGCACCTAATTGGGGTGGTGGCTGAGGCCACATCCATCAGGAGACAGACCCGCAGAGCCGCCAGCCTGCTCATCAGCCGGGCGACAATGCCCTAATCATATGCCCCGTCACTCCCCAATCAGGCCTCACCGTCCCCGGGAACAGCACTGATAAGGCGCCCCCCTCCCCAGCCGCCCAGTGTGATTCATGGACAGGCTTATCAGCACCCGCGCGTGCTGCTAATGGGACAGTGACCCGCAGCTGGGCTTGCCATTACCACTCATTACCGCGATTACATCCTGTAATCCACATCCCCCAGCCACCGCGATGAGAGCAGGATGTGGGCCTGGGTCCGCCTTGGGGCTGAGGCGGGGGACACTGCTCCCACACGCCAACCCCCGCCTTCCCACCCCGAGCACCACGTTCCCTCTGCAGGAACCAGATCCACCGCCACATCCGGGCCTCTGCTGGGCATTCGAGGGGCTGAGCCTGCAAACCGCAGCCCAGTCGCTCCAGACACCCTGCTGTAGCCGCAGCGGGAACTCAGGGACCAGCGCTGAGCAGCCCGCCACGCCTGCATCCCCACTGCAGTGGGCAGCTGGCGAGGCCTCAGTTTTAAGAATAGCCCCCAAGCCATTGGGGGCAGGAGCCCAGATACCCTCATCACCCTACACACGGCTCTGGGGCATGCTGCTGCCCAAGTGGCCCCAGGAGGACCTACCTTATGAAGAAGGAGGCTGCGGCTGACGATGCGCCTGTGGAGCCCCCTGCCGAGGCGCCTGGGGCTGGAGTGACCAGGGCCGATGTACAGGGCCCCCCACGGCCCCACAGCTTAGACATGCCCTCAGGGCCCACCACGGGGGGGCCATCTCGGACAGTGTCTGCCACCGCCACAGCAGCCACCGCTGCCTCAGCCTGCAGGGAAGGAGAGTCCAGGTGAGGAACAGAAGGGCAGCAGACACACCCACGGCCCCGGCAACCGCTGGGACGTGGCACCCTGGTCCCTGGCATACTCCCTGCCCCTGCACTCACAGCTGCTGGCCACGAGGCAGGTAACTGAGACCAGGAAGAAGGCCTGGGCTCCAAGACGAGGCAGGGAGACCCTGCGCCCAGCCTGGGCATGTGCCAGGTCTGCCCTGGCAGGGGCCCTGCAACCAGGGCCTGGTTCCAGAAATGCAGTGACCACAGAGGTCAGGGCAGCTGGACAGGGCCCTGTACCCCTCTCACCCTCGGCCAAATGGGAACATCCAGACACAGGATCAGACAAAAACCACAATAAATGTTTGGCACAAGCACTAATTGCCCCACGTACGAGAACGTGTTATACTCCCACTGTCTGAAATACTACTCTGGCATTTCCAACTAATTAGCTAAAATAAATTCCAGAAAGGAGACAGCCCCATAATGAAGCTCAAATGTAATTAAACGCTCCCCGGGACGCACCCAGCAGACCCAGGACCAGCTTCCGCATGTGATTTGTGTCGTATCTGGAGTCCCAGACCCCAGGCAGCGCTGGCTCTGGTGGAGCAGAAGGCTCGACTCTCCCTGGGGGCCGCCGGCTGCCCCAGACCCTCCCAGCCTCCCAGCTCCACTGGTGGAGCAGACCTGCCCACAGCATCCTCTGTCAGACTGGCAGAGGGCTGGGGTCCCCCAGCTGAGGATGAAGGCCCAGTCTGGTGACATTGGGGCTGAGGAGTACACTGTCCTTAGGGTCTCCCAAGGGACACAGGTTAGAGGCAGGTATGGCCACCCAGGCCCAGGAAGGAACATTCCAGAAGGATCTCTCCTCACCATGGAGGAAGGTCTCACCCTGACCAGCCCACAACCAACACTGGCTTCCAAACCCTTTGTGGTACATGGAGCAGAACTTATCTGTGAAGGTTCAGTGGAAACCCAGCACCCTCTGGACCCCCAGAGCAGTGGCCGCTCCCCACAGTGGCAAGAAGGAAAGGTCAGTGGCAATAAAGGAAAAACCTGGAGGCTAGAGAAGGGCGAACCTGGAACAGCTCACCAGGCACTGTGCCAGCACACCATACCCACCACCAGCCCGCGAGGCAGGAACTCCTACACATCTCTCAGAACCCAGCCTGGCCAGCCCTCTCTCTCCAAGCCACTCTCTCACCTCAAGGCACTTTGGTATCACTCCATGCTTCCTCATGAAAGATCTGAACTCCTCTGCTGAGCAGAGGGGCACAGAAGAGAATTGATCTTAAAGCTAAACCAGGGCTCCTTGGAGCAGAGCTGGGTTTGGCGGAGCACCCACTGGACACCCAGCCAGCATCCCAGGGCCAGGCCCAGCCACACCACACACCCTGCCTGCCTGTGAGACAAGGGGGAGGGAGGCCACAGTGCAGACAGCTGTGCCCCGGCCCACCCCCACCCGCTGGCCCCAGCAGGACTGCCCAGTCCTGCCCGGCGGTGCACATGGGCAGCAGCTGGGCCTCCCCGCACTGACCTGTCTCAGGAGTCCCGCACGTGCCTCGGCTCCACCGTCCCACGAGCTGCCGTGACAGGGCTCCGTCCATTGGGTGGACGGCCACTGCCCATTCCTGCCAGAAGCAGAGCCCAGCATGCCAAAAGAAGCCGTCCCAAAGCGAGGAGGGCGGGAGGGAGGGCCGGCGAGAGGGGACACCACAACACGGGGGCCGGGACACGGGGGCAGCCCAGGAGAAAGCGGGCGGATGCCAGAGCAGCAACGGAAGGAAAAGCGCAGGAGAGCAGAGCGTGAGGCCGGCCGCGGCACCGCAGTGGAGAGCCCGCGCCCCGCTCACCAGGCCCGCAGGCGCCCAGCGACCGCCTGAGCAGGGCCTCCAGGCCAGCGGCTCCCGAACACCAGGGTCCCGTGGAACTCAGCTTGGGAAACACCGAACCACCCACTTCTTTTTTTTTTTAAAGTATTTATTTTTAGTTGTAGGTGGACAGAATATCTTTTTTATTTTTACGTGGTGCTGAGGATCGAACCCAGTGCCTCACGCATGTTAGGCGAGCACTCTACCACTGAGCCATAACCCCAGCCCCGAACCACCCACTTCTTAGGGGCACTCTGGGCTAGACCTCCACCGCTGTGGACCCTGGCCCATGAAGGACAGCATCCACTAGCCCCCTCCCCACAAATGTCCCCCCAGACACTACACAGGGGTGCTGAGGCGTGGCCGGGCGGCTGGGGTGAACCCACAGACGCTATCTCACCCTGCACCAGGTGTGTGGCACTGGAGCTTTCATGAGCAGATCCCACCCCTTGAAGGTGGAGACCTTGTCACCCAGAGGCCTTGGGGACCTGGAGAGCCAAGCTGGGAAGGCCTACCCTGCAGGAACCTTGCCCACTGCCACGCCACAGAAGTGTCACCATAGCCTCAAGTGTAAGAGAGGACCCCCCTGCCGACCCCCACTCCAGGACCTGGGGGCTTACACAGGGCACCAGCACTGGGTCAAGAATCACGGGAGAGCCAGGCCTGAACCCACTAAGCTCCCTCCAGCCTGCAGCCAGAGACAGGACCAGGGCAGGGGCACCACCAGGCTCCTGCAGGGCTCACAGCACCGAGCAGTCACCCTCAGAGCTACCAGAGCAGCAGGAAGCCCAGGCCAGTGCCATCCAACCACCAGGGACAGAGAGACTCCCTGACTCCGGGGGCCTCTGCTCCAGGGCTGCCCTCTGAGGGCATCCACTGTGCCACATCTAACCCACCATTGGGTCCACAGGCCAGGGCTTCCACCCTGTGGCCTCTGTGAAGGTCCCCATGGGCACTGGGACATCAGGAGACTGTGTCCCAAGCCTGATGGCCCCAGGAATAAGCCAGGGCAGAGGGTTTGAGGCAGCCCTGTGGCCGTCCAGTACCCTCAGAGCTACCAGAGTGGGACCAGGCCCGGAGCCCAGCTCCAGGGGCATCCCGCGGCCTCCTCTGCAGAGCGGTCCTACCTGACAGTCTGCAACAGACTGCCGGGAGGTCCTGCTGGGCAGCTCCAGAGCTGTGTGGACGGGCGGGAAGTGGAAGGGTCCAGAAAGGGCTCTCGGAGCTCACGGACACTCGATGTGGACTGAGGCTTTGGCTACACTGTGCCAAGGCTGCTCTACCAGGACTCGGGGCTCTCCAGGACAGTCACGGCCATAGCATTGGCCATGGTTTCCAACGCTCTGCACCGTTGGAGCCCTGGGCCCCCTTCTTCCCACTCCAAGGACCAGTCCTTCTGGCCAGGCCCGGTCATTCTTTTCCCTGCTGGTCTCAGCCAAAATGACAGTGCCCACTGGGCCAAGACTTGCCCACTCGGTTCCATGTCCCAGGACAGGGGGTCAGCCTGGCAGCTGTGAGATCAGCTCTGCTGGCCCCAGGCCCCCTGCAGGTCTAAAGCAGGGCCCCGGAGCACCTCTGCAGGAGTAGTCAGTCCAGCAGACACCAGCAGCCTTGCCAGTGCCGGGCCACCTCTAGGATCAATGCCCTGGCTGGGGGACATACTTCACCTGGGTCCTCAAGTCCTATTTACAGTTCTAATAATCCCCCCATTGATTGTTGGGACTGTGTGCTAATGATAAATCTATTCCCGCCTGCCCCGAACACGATCGATGTGCAAATAAAACAGGGAGTGCGTGTGTCACACATCCGCGTTTCATGGCCTGCTAGCTGCTAGCAGGGCTGCCCAGCCTGGGGCCAGTGCCCCCCACCGACCCCAACCCCACCACTGCACCAAGGCATAAAGACCACAGTCAGCCTCGCTCAGTTCCCAGTAAGATGCAGGGGATGCAGCCAGGCTAGCAGTGTGGTGGGGGTCAGAGGGCAACTCTGAGCCACCATCTTAGGTCTCTAGCCCTTGAAGCCCCAGCTCAATGCGCCCTCCTCCAGGAAGTCTCCTGGCTCTGAAAAGAAGGTGGCATCTGTGACCTCCCCCTCCCAGGGATGCCCCAGCATGCTCCTCCAGCTGTCAGGCCAGGAGACCCCAGGGCTTCAGGAGGGGCTGGCCGGTCCTCTCTCAGGATGGTGATGGAAGAGCCTCCTCCCCAGGCCGGGGCAGCAATGCCAGTCCTGGGGTGAATCGTCACACCAACTGGAGGCCAGTTAAAGTCAGTCCTTCCTGTGAGCCTCCTATATGCCCCACCCAGAGGTCAGAATGGGTGGCCCCAACAAGCAGCCTAGCAGCCAGTCGCGGGGAGGGTCCCAGCTCAAGCAGGAGTCTGAGGCCAGGCCACATCCAGGTAGCAACGTCCCGCAAGCACCTCTCACAAGATGCAGTGGGGCCAGCAAGCAGAGGTAGGGCAGAGCCTGTCCTGTATCAACACTGTCCAGCAGCGGTGGGACCCTCTCTGCACCTCTCCCATGACCCTGAACCACCTTGGGGGTCAGAGGCCAAGGGCCCACCTGCTCGCTTCAGAGACTGCCAACAGAAGAGCCCATGCAGCTGGCCTCGTACCACCTGGAAGGTGTACTGTGCACACTGCAGGGCCTTCTGCCCCTGGCCTCAGGGCCATCAGGGGCCTCTCCATGGACACCTCACCTCTCGCTCCACTCAGACCATTCACTCTTCCTGCAAGGTCATCCTGCTCTGTTCACCAGGGGAGCCTAGATCAAAAACGTGCAGGCACTGGTGGGCCCTCAGTCTCAGTCCTCAACAAGCAAGTGGCTTCAGCTAAGGGCATAGTGTCCCCAGAAGTGACCCCAAGTCAGGCAGGGCTTGTGCAGAGTGACCTCCGGAGAACAGGCCCTCTGCAGAGCCCCTACACCTCCCTAAACCCAAACCACACCCTCTAGCCTCCTAGGAGACCCCCAACACAGCAGACCCCCCTCCTGGACCCCCACCCTGACACCCCTTGGGAGAGAACTTGGCCCAGCAAAGCTCCTGGGCCAAGGGAAGAGCAGCTGCAGAGATGGCCTCCACTCAGGCCATGCAGCTGACTGCCCAGCCCCTCCATGAAAGTAGCCAGCCCTGGTCAGGGACAGCACAGCCAGCTTCAGGGAAGCCAGATCCACCGTGGGGCCCGTGGAGGAACTGTGCAGAGGGAGGCCGGGACATCCTCCAGTCCATACACTCTCTGGTCTCCTTGGAGTGCAACAGGCCAGCGTGGGAGTGGACTTAGAGCCAGGCCACCAATGCAAGCCTCACCCTTCACTGTCACTTGTCCAGGTCTGTGGACCTGGACACTGTCACCTGGCTCGTGCCCCTCTGGGCAGCCTGGTGTGCAGCTCCTCACTGGGAGATGCTCCCTCTACCCTCAACCCAGTGTAAGGTCTGGACTTGTCCCAGGAGACTGTGGACCCCTCCGTTGGCCCACAGCATCATACGTGACCTCGGGAGCAAGGCTGAGCCCCCGACAGCTGCTCCTGAGACTGCAGAGGGCACTGCAGCCAGAACCACCCAGGGCACCTGATATAGATCTGGGGACCCCTACATTCACAGTCCTCCCTGCAGGGGCCACCCCTACAAGGCATCTGGATGTGGGGGCCCTCGGAGGGAACCCAGATCTGACCCAGCAGCCATCCACCAGGGCACTCACCAGGCAGGTGGGTGGTAAGAAGCTGTTGACTCTTGAGACGCCCCACATGCCCTCCAAGCACTGCTGGGCCTGGATGGTGACCGTGCTCAGTGCCCCTCCCAGGCCCGCCGGTGCCACTGACACCTGGACACTGGGCCCAGGTGGCCAGGCCAGCCCCTTCCTCCTGTCGGGCCCCGCTGGGGGCTGCCTCCCCACAGGGCCACCTGGCCCAGGGACATCCCTGGGGCTAGTCATGGTTCCAGTGCTGGGGGATGCAAGGCTTCCTTTGGGGGCATCAGGGTCCCCTCGGCTAGCAGGGGCCTGGAGCAGGCGCAGAGCCTCCCGCGTGAGCTGGTGCAGGTGCATGGTGCAGACGTCACAGCGGCTCTCCGCCTCCGGGCGGCACGCAGGCAGGACCCCAGGAGCAGGGAGCTTGTCGAGAAGCACAGCGGAGAGGCAGGGATCCTGAGGACAGCAAGGGACAAAGGCTCGGTCAGTGCCCAGGGACAGGAGGGCAGGCGCAGAGCCCACACCCGCGCCTCACCTCTGCAGCATGGAGGGCAGACGCCAAGGCCGCAGAGCCATCCATAACTGATTAATAAGCCCCAAACAGTTCCATCCACATGAGCCCAGCAGGAAAATAATTATCGGAACTTAATAGTGAGGTTCACGGTGCCCTTGATGGCCACGCGCCTCCCGTGCTGTCATTAACCGCATGGCTCGCAGCTAACAAGGCGTGCTGGTGGCTCCCAGACAACCGGCCCCACAGGCCAAGGCCTGGCCCAGGTCGGGCGGGAGCCCGGTAGGAAGCTGCCACGAAGGCCTCCCTCACTAGGGCGGAGCGGGGGACTGGAAACCCTCTCCCTGCCCTTCCGAGGTCTCCAGCCAGCCCTGGAGGAAAATGAAGTCAGGTACCAAGAATGTCTGACAAGATCCCTGGGGTGGGTGAGGTCATCTCAGTCTAGGAGCGGAGCAGGAGCAGACGCAGGCGGAGGCAAGACCCCCCACCCCCACAGAGCCAGGGACAACATACAGGGTGTCTATCCATAAAAGTAGGTCCAGATGGCAAGGACAGGAGCCAGGGCAGCCATAGGCCCTCCTAGCTGGGTGGTCAGGGGGCCTTCCTGGGGGGCCGCCTTTCCAGGGAGGCAGGAAGGACCAAGCCTCAGGGTGAAGTTCCCCAGTGGCCCCTCCCATATGCCCCTAACACCTCCACCAGGCTCTGCCCCTGCCCTGAGAGGAGCTGGCCAGCACCCCTTCCCCAAGGGCCTACCCAAACATAAGGCCCCTGGCCTGGACAGCCCCTTGGACAAACACCAGCCTAGCCCAGCTGTGGCAGAGGCCACTCCAGGTTTTCCCAGGTGTCACTCTGATAGAGCCCAGGGTCCCTTCCCAGTGGGTAGACTCTACTGGTCCCACCACCTGCCCCCAACCTGAGCCTTCCTCCCATACAGAACCCCAGGGCTTTCCAACACTCGGCTCCTCTTCAGCCTCGAGCTGGCCACCAAGAAATGAGGGCCTCCTGGACACACCCATTTCTCAGATGAGGAAGCTGAGGCCACCACAGGGGTGTCTCATTTGCTCCACTCACGCTCTCTGATCCTGCCCTGTGGCAGCCTGGTGGGTCCTTGTCCACCATGCTCAGAAGGCTCACAGTGAGGCTCAGGTGGCCATGCAATGAGGGACCCTAGGCCCAGCGTGAGCAGGGGTCTCTTCTCTCCTTGTCCCCAGTACCACCCGACACTGCAGAGGAAGCCCCACCTCAGAGCCCCAGGCACACCAGGTCAGATGAAAGGTTGACCTGGCCAGGCCCACCAGGAGCCAGCTGCCTGGCTTACAGCCCCTCTGGAAGGCCTAGGTTTTCTCCAGGCTCTGAGGTGCCTGGAAGGTCTGGTCCTGATCAGCCAGCACCCACACTCCCTCCAGAACCCCTGCAGGAATTCAATGAGCTCAGCCACGTGGAGCCCTGCAGAGGGAGGAGGCCCCCAGAAAGTGCCCTGGGGCAGCTGGCGACGCAGTCAGGAGCGCACAGGTCCACATCAGGAAGCCAAGGTCCCCTCACAGATGACCACCACCCAGTGCCGAGGGCCTCAGCCCCCAGCTGCAGGCTGAGGGCAGAGGGGCCATTTCCCAGTCAAGCTTTGATTGTGCCATCTTTCCACTCTGCAGGAGGCCGTGGAGGGGAAGGAAGTGCTTGCCTGCTGGAACCATTAACTGACCTGGGAAGGTGGCCATCCAGGTCCAGCTCCAGCCTTAAGCCCCAGGCCCCCTGCCTTTTGTTCTGGGGCTTGGGGATCTCTGCCTGTCTTGGGGTCTAAGGCTTTTGGGGAGCCCTTTACCCGGTTCATGGCCTGTGCATCAGGAGGCAGGAAGGAAAGCTGGGGAGCGGGGCAGGGCAGGGAGCCCTCACACACCCGTCCCTCCGCAGCCTCACCAGGAGACGGTGGGAGGCTAGGTGACAAGCACAGCAGCCCTGGCCTGGCCCCCGCTGCCAGGACCGTATCCCACAGGGACCTCGGGAACTCAGAGCCCTCCCCAGGCCTCGCCCTGGAGGGAGCCACGGGTGCAGGGATGGCCCACCAAGCTCAAGTTCCACTGGAAGACGGCGGAGGCAGCCTGGTCACCTGCCCAGCAGTGACAGCCCCACCAAGCCGCTCGGCCGGGGGGACCTTCTCCCTGCAGCTACCCTGCTTCACAAGCACCCAGGAGGCCGGGCCCCTCTCCTGGAACAGAGTTGAGTCCACTTCTCAGGGATGGGCACCACCCCACTGCCCCTGTCCTGGCCTGAGACTGAGGCTGGACCAGAGAGGAGGAAAAGGCAGCAGAGGTGCTGGGCGAGGCCAGGGGACAGCAGGGCACAGCACAGGCCCCGGAGCCTTGGCTGCTCAGGAGGAAACAGAACCACTGAGGAGAGCACCCAGATCACTCAGCCACACGGCCTGCTCTAGAGGGACCAAGACCGCCCCACCTGCAGGACCAGCCGCCCTGGGGTCAAGATGGAGCCCAGCCCGGAGCTCCTGGACATGCAGGGCTGTGGGGAGGTGGGAGACAAGGGAGGGATCCTCAGCACCAGCTGCTCCCTTCAGGCACCCCAGATGCTGCCCCAGCAGACAGAGGCACGCACAGCCCCACAGCCCCACCCCACCCTCACCAGCTTGCTTTGTGGGCCCCCGGGGCAGCCAGCACATCCTGCACCTTGGAGGAGCTCGGCACAGGCTGGGGGAGGAGGCGCAAGCCCAGGAGGGGCAGCCAGACCCTGCACCAGGCCAGGTCGCCTGGCCCGCTCGGCTAGCAGCTTGGGGGTCTGAAGGCCCCAGCCTCCAGGGCTTGCTGCCCAAGCTCAGAATTTCAACCCCCAAAAGCCTTTTGCCCTCCCCCCTGAAACCCAATGCCTTCAGAAAGACAGTAATTACCCCACTGCAAAATATTACTTTTAATTTTCTCTTTATAGTCTAATTAAACAGATATTTTACTTGCATTTGGAAAATGTTTTTCTCCATTTGATTCAATTTAGCACGGGGTACAACCCAGCCATCACATCACAGGCACCGGGGAGCCCCTCAGCTTAGGAATGATGGCTTCCCATCTTGCACTTCACTTCTGGGGTCTCTGAGTTGCTTTAAGTAATCCTTCCATTTCTCCCATGTGGGAGGCCGCCTGGTTGTCAGCACCAGGACAGAGGGGACAGAACAGCTGCAGACCAGACCTCCCCCAGCTGAGGCCACAGGGCCAGTGGCAGGGGGTGTGTCCAGGTCAAGCAGTCGCAGTGTCTGGCACGGGAGGCCTCTCTGAGCCCATCACCCTGTCTCTACAAGGGGGACTCAGCACCCACAGGCAGGGCCACTGCAAAGGCAGTCAGAACCCAAGCCCCCACCTGTAAGAGGTCCTGACCTAGGGGTCCCTCTCCTGCTTTACCAGTCAGGTGTGAGCAAGTGGCAGCCAAGCGCAGGTCCCCAGCCCATACGCCCTCCCCTCCCCGCCAAACAAAGCCTCTGGGCCGTGACCCCGTGCAGTCACTGTTTCCGGAGTTGACAACAGGTCCAGGAAGGGACCCCACCATGGGGCCTATGACTGTTCTCAAAGGTCCTGCTGTTGAGGACATTCTTGTATCTCACGTAGCCTGGCAGGGTGGGCAGCCAGGAGCTAGGGCTCAATTTTCCAGCCTGGACTGGACTGGCAGCCTGGCTGCGGCTGTCCTGTGCTCCAAACTCGCCAAGCTCCTCATCAAAGGCTCATATCCTCCAGTCTGACCACCTGTAGCTTGTCAGAAGGGTTCAGGGCCAGCCCAGGCCATCCTCCTCTGCCAAGCCAAGGATGCAGCCCGGCCCACCCAGCACAGGCCGGCACGCCATCCCAAGGCTCTGTGCCAGGCACCAGCCCAGCTGGACCTCTCGGGAACAGGCCAGCTCCCTTCCCCCTCAATGGCCTCCCCTGTTCTCCACCAATGCTCCAGCAGGCACGGGAAGCCCTGAGGGGCCCAACGCCAGACAGACACGGATGGTCTCGTCTGGGTGGGGTGGCAGCAAGTGGTCAGGACTCTTGCCACCCCGAGGAGGCACTGAGTGCTCCCCTGCAGTGCAGTGGGGTGAAGTGGCCTCTGCACTTGATCCTACCAGCCACGCAGCCTGTAGCGATTGGGCCAGCACCAGCCCCCACAACAGCAGATTCTCACAGCCTGGATGGGCACGCCAATCCCAAAGCCAGGCTTGAAAGTGACCCTGGCTCAGCTCTAGGCCCCAGGAGGCAGCAGGAAAGGGGTGTGTGCAGACTCTAAATCAGCCCCTCCCTCCCAGCAGGTCCCAGGACCCCTGGGCAGACATCAGGAGACCATAGTATGTATTTGACCACAGGTCTGCCCTGACCACAGCCCCCTCCAATATGACCATTGGAAACCCCGAGGCTGGGTTAGTAAGCGAGGCCTCAGCCTGCAGCTCTTTAGCAAAGGACTTTCTAGGCCCTTTAGCAAAGGACACCTCAGGCCCCTGCCATTGCCAAGCCACACTGCAGAACTGCCACCCAACTAGCTGCCCCATCCCCCAACCCACTGCCCGTAATAGTCCTCAGAGCTCTTGCCGCTCCCGCCCCTTGGAGACCCTCGCCTCATCTCTCCATGGGTCTAATTCGAACCTCCCAGAGGCCATCAGCCGCATGTCCCCAAAGCCACTGTCCCAGGGCCCACTGCTCTTTGCTTCAGGCACATGCTTTGGAGGAGAAGCCGTTAAGAGGCTCCACCACATGCTGGAGCAGCTTGTGGCCTCCAGCAAGTCACGCCTGGCACCTTTTCCTCCCTGCTCTGAGGATGGTGTGGGAAGTGCAGGGGTCTGTCACCCGTACTCCAGGGCCCGGCTACCTGCCACCCTGTCCTGCATAGCACCAGTGATCTGGTGGCTGGTGGAAGCACTGGTCTTCCTCACCTGCCCAGCTCACCCACCAGATGGGCCCCATGGCCCAGATGGGGAGCACGTCCACAGGGCCCAGCCCAGCCTAGCCACCAGGCCCCTGTTCTCATCAACCACCCAGCAGAGAAGATGGGCCCCAGCATCATTCCAAGATCTAACACCCACATGCCACTACCAAGTACCCCTGGTCTCCCACCCACTCAACAGCCCTTGGGCCCCAGCCTCCCAACTCCACAGATGGCCATTTTGCTTTCTGGCTACCATGAGTATATCTCCTTTACAGACTGAGATTCAGAGAGGCTAAGCCACTTCCAGACACAGAGCCTGGGCAGCAGAGCTGGAGTGCAAACTAAGCCAAAGGCCCCTGTTCCCAAGCCTGACCTGTGCTTCCTCCTTGATAACCCCTGTCTTGGGGACCCCAAGCTGATGGGCAGTCCCAGTGCCACCCTCAAACACAGATCAGGGAGGGAGCCCTGACCTCCCAGTGCCTCCTCCAGCTGGGGGCAGGTGTGGGGACCGAGAAGCTCCAGGAATAAAAGCAGGAGGGGCCTGTGGCTGCCCGGCAGTCCAGGCTGGAATGGCTTAGGACTCCCTAGGGTTCTGCTCAGGTTGGCTGTGGGGCTGGGAGGCACAGCTGGGCTGTGGCTGTGGGGAAAGCTGCAAAGGGGACAGAGCACAGGGCCGGATGATAGGAAGGGGTCCACCCTACAGCCCAAGCCCCAGGGCAAGGTCCAAGCATAGGCCAGCCGCTGGCACATTCCACCCGGAAACAGGCAGCCGCTCAAGCTGGCCTCCATCACCCGGTCAGAGGCTTCTGCACGTGCCTGTGTAAGCACATCCACTCAAGGCCGGACACAGCAGGCGTGAGGCCTGGCGCTGGCCATGCAGGACCATAAATCCGTCAGCCCCAGGCTCCCAGTGACTGGTGTCACCCCCAGTTGAAGCTGGGACACTCCCTGGGAATGAAGACCAGACACAGCTGGGAACCCTGCCACGGAGCTCTGGGGCACCCGGCAGCCAGCGCAGGCCCAGCCCCAAGGGGCTGGCCCTGACAGATGCTGGCCTGGAAAGGAGGACATGGCTCGGGGTGCCCACCTGCAAAAGCACGAGAGTGACACCCAGGAGGGAAGTGCCCCTAGCCAGGAGGAGCAAGAGTGACAACCCCACCAAGCACTCTGCTTACAGACGGGCGGACCCAGGCCTCTGGGTCCTGCCCCAGGCTCCCCCTTTCCTGGGGAGTCCTTGGGTGGGGCATTCACCCCAGTGGAAATCCAAACCAGAGCTCAGTGGCAGGCGTGGCCAGACTTCCCAGCCCAGCTGCCAGCAGGAACCTGCAGGGCACAGCCCAGCCTCCAGGCCCCACCCCTCACAGGCTCCCATTCCCATGGGCAAGACAAGCAGACCAAGGCCAGACACGCTGAGAGCACGCTCAGTTCATTTCTACTCTAGCTACTCAGGGCCCACACCATCTTGCATGAGAAGACTGTGCTGTGGCTTCCAAGAACTACACAGCGTAAATCAAAAACAACCAGGAGACAGAGACAGTCACAACTGAAACACACAGGAGTGATCAGTCCTCAGAAGGGACACGAGAAAAGCCTCAAGTGATTTCCAGAGTTGATGAGGTTTGCTGTGAGCCTCCTGACGGGACTCTGTGCCCTCTGTGCCCTTTAAGACACATGCCAGCTCTTCTGACTCTTGAGTATGAGACCCCTCCAGGACACGCGAGGGAGGCTCGGGAAGGCCTCAGACCCCGGCCCTTGCCTGCTCCAAACCATCGCAAAGCCCTCCAGCTTTACTGAGTAGCCAGGTGAGCTTCAGCCTGCCTCCCCATCCCTCCACCCCTCAGCAAACAGTGTGACCCGTGACCACACTCAGTCCTGCCTGGCCCTATGTCTGGACACAGCCAGGCTCCCCTTGAGCAAGTCCCTCTCCCAAGGCACGTGCACCACAGCCCCTACCTCTGCTCCCAGGTGGTGTCCCCAGGGCAAACGCTCATGCCCCTTAAGCTCAAGCCCTTCCCCAAAGGCCACCCCATCCCTGAAACCCCAGGCCAGCAGAACAGGTAAGACAGACACAAGGATGGCTCTTGTCCTAGCCATACTAAACCAAAACAACCCCAGAGAACAGGGAAAGGAAGCCAGCTGGGGCAGGGAGGGGCTGCCAGGGCTTCACTGGGGCTCAACAGTGAGGCTGGGGCTGCCGGCCTCCTCCTAGCCCCCACCAGGTCCCCCTCAGCATCCTGGAGCCTGTGACCCTGCAAGTCCTCCCCAGGAGCAGTTCCTTTCTGGGCCGGTGCACCCTGTCCCTGGTCTGCCAAGCCCAGGGAGCCTGGCCCTCACACACCTTCCCTGGCTGCCACTGAATCGGCTGACACCTGGTTGGGCTGCAAACCACTTCTGGCGCCAGGACCCCGCTGCATAGCCCCAGGCTCACACCCTCACCTGGCACAGGTCACCTGGCACAGCAGCACAGCGGTGGCCCTGAAGCAGGTGGAGCTCAGGCCATGCTCCAGACAATGTGGGGGACAGCAGCCCACATCTGGGGGAGGTGGTACAGACTCTGACCCAGGGGCAAACTTTCCAAATGAGTCAAGGCCAGTCCCCCACAGGACCACAGCCCATTTAGGGGCCACAGACCCAGGACTCCCAACTCACAGCGTCACTAAAGATGGGGGTTGTGGAAACAGACACACCTCATTCCATCCAGAGGGCTGAGGGCATCCTGAATGAAGTGACAGAGGAATGGAGAGCTGGAGGAGGGCCCGCACCCCTTGCCCAAGTCTGAGATGAAGGCCCACTGAGGCAAAATGGACCCAGGTCAGGCCACGGAGGCCTGGCCACAGGACAGCAAGAAAGCTCCAGCCCCCTGAACCCTGAGGGCTGGCTCCCTGAGTACAAGGAGGCCCAGAACCAGGGCACAGTCCCTTGAGCTGCGCAGGGACAGGAGCCCCCAGCAGCCTTGCTCACTGTTCTGCTTGGAGAAAATCTGGACATAAAATACACAGTACCACACAGCAGGGCAGGGCCCACTCACACAGGCGGGCAAGTCCAGTGCCCACAGGGGTACTGGAGCCCTCAGGGGCCAGAGTAGGAAACCCTGCGTGGATGAGCCAGGCCTCTGGGGAGCTGCATGAGAACGGATCATGTTACCACCAGGGAAAACAGCGATTCAGCACTGGTGTGGACACTTCAAACACCACAGGGCCTTTGCAGGAGTCACCACCTCTAAAGGACACTGGGAGGACCCTACCCCCTTGCAGCAGGTTGTGATCCTTCCTAGGGAAGAGAGATTGCCACCCTCCACAGGGGTTGTCACCTTGGGGGACAGAGAGCTAGGCCTAGCCTCAAGGTGGACCACATGAGGTGTGGCAGGCTATCCCCCTACTGTGCTGGTCACTCAGACATTCAACAAACATTTCCAAGGAACCTGGACCTCACTCCTGACCTGAGAGCTACTGCCTGGGAGTGGCACCCTAGACCAGGGGTGTGGGGGAACCTGCAGACCACTGCACCGCAACAGCCGGGGTGGGCTGGAAGAGGAATGGCCGGGCTCTGGATTGCAAGCAGGGGTCACTGTGCTGCAAGTCCCACAGGGACCTCTCATAGGCAGGGGCACCTGGGAAAGAGGCACAGAATGCCAGAGCAGAGTGACAGCAGAGCGTTCTGCCCAGGGTGGCTGGGGTCCGGGAGGAAGGAGGCATCTACAACAGGAGACAAAGGAGGCATGAAGCTCAAAGGGCCAGGAAAGGCCCACAGAGGCCACAGGAGGCCAGTCCACAGGTAGACCCCAGGCCAGGCAGGATTCCAAAGCAGTCACCTGGGACATGAGGCCTGGGAGAGGTGGCACAGGGGGGCCAGCCTAGAGACTGCCTCTCCACACCCAAGGCCCAAGGTCCTTCTCAGATCAGCTCCAACCTGGGCAGGAAGACAGCATGCCCTCCACTTGGTGCCCAGAGAAGGTACGAGGCTCAAAAACGGACCGAGGGCACAGTCCTATACACTCCATAGGATGAGGTCCCTGGAGGCCCAGACATGGAACCTGAGGAGAGGCAGGGACAAGAGACCACACCATGGCGAAGGGAGGCAGGCCTTAAACCCAAGCCACCTGACAGCCAGCCAGGTCCCAGCCACCACAGCCAACACGGGTGGGCCCCCAAAGACCCAGGCACAGCATGACCCCCAAGCCCCTGCTTCGTCAGTAGCTGGGGTGTGAGGCTTACCCTGCCCCACCACTGCCCTGCACACCTGGGAAACAGACGCAAAGGCAGCCTTGTTATAGGTGGGAAATCAAAGCCAAGAGCTCGCAACAAACCTGCCCACGGGAGCGGTCTGCTGGCACGGTGGGAGGGATGTGACACCAGCAGGGACGAGCCCTGGCAGGGCCCTGAAGCTGGCGTAGGGAGCCACAAGCTCAAGGTAATCCCACCAGGCTGTCCCTCCACCACCTACCTCCCTCTCCCCACTGAGATCAGGCAAGGACACCAGGAATGGCCAGGCCAGGGACACTGAAAAGGAGCAGCCAATGTCAAAGGCCAAACTCAGGGAACATGGAGGTGGGTGGTCAAGGGCTTTCATTACCTGCAGGAACAGACCAGGGAGACTCCCCTTAGATAAGGGATCTCAAATCTACCAAAGACTGGACCAGGACCAGCACCCCCAGCCCACCCGTGGCCAGCCAGACCAGGTTCTTGACTGGCCAAGGCCAAGGACCATGGTCTGGGGCCTGGGCAGTGGCACCAGGCAAAGCCTACTGCAAGAGGGGGAGACTAGCTCAGTTACTAAAGCCCTGCCCCTCTCTGGCCTTGGTTTCCTGAAGCTCTTGGGAAACGGCCCTCTCTGGGGTCCTCAAAGGTCCCTGCTGTCTGCTGGCTGGACCAGGGCATTTGGCACACAGAGCCCGGCAAAGGCTGTAGCCTGCTCAGGGCTGTGGATGCTGCAGTGTCTAGCCACAGCCAGGGCAGGTCCACAGGTCCCCTTCCCAGGGCCACAGAAAGAGGCAGCAGCATCCCACCCCTGGCTGACCCTAGGAGGCATAGAGAGGACACTGGGGACAGAAACCAGCCTGGCTCCCGCCTCGCTCTGCCCTGGCCCAGAAGAGCACACAGGGTCCTGTCTCCCCCCCATCCCCATCACCCTCTAGACCTCACAGAGCTCCGTAGAGAACTATATTTAGATTCAATGGGGATTATGTGGACTTCCCAGAAACTCCTTCAAAAAGACTGAAGGTCAGGCGCTCAGCTTCCTCTGGAGACCCCCACCTCCCTGGCCTGCAGACTTCCAGGGCACATTGTTCCCTGGAACAATGGTGCCTGCTCCTTCCAGGCTGGGAGCAAGCCCACTGGCCGGAAAGCCCAGTGGAACCCTCTCCCCACAAGCACCAGTGCAGCCTGGGAAAGCCAGAACCAGCAGCTCACTTCCCACATGGGTGGCCCTGGCCTGAGGGGCAGAGTCCCACGATGGGTGAGACACAGGTTATACCCATGACACCTAGTGAGGGGCAGGCAGGGACCCAGCTGCGATGGGGGAGGGGGCGGTCCATCTCACCTCCATGCCCTCCCAACACCTGACTCACCTGGCTGTGGGCCCAGGTGCCCCCAGGGCCACATTGCACCAAGTAACCTCTAGCTGCTGGCAGGGCAGGAGCTGTCCTGCCCTGGGTGGAGTCCCTGCCAGCGGGCTTTCCCCTCCCCCTCCCAAACAGACGAGAGGTTCCAGCTGAGGGACATCTGTGATTGGAAAAGAAACACCCGCCCAACTCCTCCTCACCCACGCAGGACCCCCTAGAATGAGCCGCCCCAGCGCACACGCGCTGTTACGCACAGGGAAACTGAGACCCAAGAAGGAGAAAAGAAACAAGGCTGGTGTGGCACTGCCTGCCTCCAAGCCTCAAGGTCTCCCAAGCTCCACGGAGGGGACGGCTGGGGAAGGGATCTCTTACCCGGAGGGGCGTCCCGGGTCCACTGACCAGCTTCCACGCCTGTCTTTTGAGCTCCACAAGCTTCGTGTGGCAGTGGCGACACCAGCCGCCCCCGCTGGCGGAGTGGCTTTGCTCTGCGCCGGACCCGGCGCCCTCGGGCGCAGGGCGGCTGCCGCATGGGTCCTGGTCAGGCCCCGAGGGCAGCCTCTTGTGTGGGGACACTTCCAGCAGCGGCAGCGGATCCCGGGCCGGGCCGCTCTCGGCCACCTATGGTAGATGAGGGAGAAAGGAGACAGTTAGCTGGGCTGCTGGGCGGAGCCACTCCGAGACCGCACCGGCGACTCTCTCAGTTCCTAGCCCGCCCGGCCCTAGAGCGACCCTCTCGCCAAAGTTAGAGCACTGGGCCGAGCCTGGAGCCCACCCTCTCCCCGCACCGCGGAGGTCCCGAGCGCGGCAGCCTCGGCAGGAGGCCGACGTCCCACCGCGCCCCGCTCCAGGCCCGACCCCCAGGGGGCGCCGCCACCCAGCCAGCATCCTCGGCGTCCCGGATTCCGTGCCAGGTGCCCGCCAGTGCCCGCCTGTCCCCGCCGCCCCCGGCTGGTGGCCCGCTCCGGACCCGGCCGCGCGTACCGGGGGCGGCGCCGCACACAGGGGAGCGCCGCGGCCGCCCATGACCGGGACGCACGAGGAGCAGCGCTGGCTCTCGGGGCGTCGCGGCTACGTGATCCGGCCCGGGGGCGCCGCCATGGCCCAGCTCGCCGCTCCGAAGTTGGCGGCGCTGGCAAGTGGCGGCGAGCGCGGTGGCGGCGGCGGTCGTGCTGGCGGGCGGGCTGGGCCGGGGCGGGCCGGGGGCGGGGCGCCGGACGGGCGGCACGGGGCGGGGAGCCGGAGCGCCGCCCCTACCTAGCGCGGCACAGAGCGCGCGGGGATCCTGCCTCCGCGCGCGGCCCCTCCCACTCCAAGGCCCCAACCTGTTAGGTGAGTGCCGGCCGGGGGAGGGGCGCTGGGGGTCGCGGGAGTCTCAAGTTACGCGCGCGCATGCGCCTCCAGCTATGCTCCTGGGACGCCCGGGTCTGGCGCCTTTTGCAAGGCACCCATCCACTCCTCACTTAGCTGGCAGGAAACTCAGGCCGCGGAGAGAAAGGTCTTGCCCGAGGCCACACAGTCAAGTGGGACAAGGAAGGGACTGGGCCCTGGACCCCAGGCTGCCAGTCGCTTTCCCAGCGCACTTCGCCTGTGGCTGGCCACCCTTTGGTCTGCCTCGCACGAGTGAGTGTCGCCGCGATCTGCGCCTCGGGTATCTGTGCCTTGGGATGTCTTCGAGCGGCACGCGTGTCTGCAGCTGTGCATGTTCCTAAAAGTGGGTGTGCGAGCCCTGCCGCCTGGGAAACTAGAGGAAGTGTAAACGGATGGCCCCGGGGGTGTGCGCGAGACCTGTTGTCAGCAGGCCGGGCAGATGGGAACTTAGCTCCGGAATTAATTGCCTGTTTGTCTCGGGCTGGGAGGTCGCCCCCCTTCCCTGGCGACCAGTTGCTCCCGCCCAAGCCCAACACCAAGTGTCGCCGCCACCCGAGGTCGCAGGCGACTCTGGTCCCTTCTCTGGGTTAGTCTAAAACCCCAGGTCTGGCTAGGCGGGCGCAGTGGCTGGGCTCCCCGTGACGCAAGCGCCCCCTGCCGGCCAACGTGAGCACGCGGCTTCAAGGCGCGGAAACCCTATGCCACAAACGACCCGCGCGGGGAGGCGCATCTCCGAGGCCCAGGACCACGGAGCTAGCGTGATCCAGCCGAGACCCCAGCCCGCCGCCTCCCGCGCACACGGTCGCGGGACTGGAGCCTGTCAAAGCGACCTTTCCTTTCTGCTTTACCCATCCCCCTGTACTCGAACATCCCCCTTTACTCCGCTCCTACACACTCGTTCCCCAACAAAGTGGGGTAGATGATCCTCTCCTGGTTTTCCAAGTCGTCAGTGGACTGAGGGGTTTGCTAATGCGGCGAAGAGTGAGGAATAAGATTGACAGGTGCTCCCCGCTCTGCCTCCGCAACCCCAAAGCGCCAGCCCCTTTCCACACACCTTGGGGGCTGGAAACTCCTCCCCCGCCCCCGCCCCCGCTAATCGCAACCTCGGGACGACGTCGGCCCACAGCCGGATCTGGGTACCCCGGGACACCATTCCCCACCCCACCCCCAGGGCCTGCACACAGCACCGCCCCTCTACTGCCCGGGGACACACACTGGGCTCAGGAAGCAGCTCGCACATCCTCTATGTCCACACGCACACGCACTCCTCGCACGGACCCCGCAGAAACAACGCCAGGAGCCCTGGTGCAGCGCCCATGACCAGCCACACCCGAAACTTCACCGCACCGCCAAGGCTCTTCGGGAAGCACACGCGCTCGCCAGGCACCGGGTTCTGCGAGGGAGCCCAGACCGTCCCGAAGAACCCGGAGGTGCACGCAAGAGCCAGGAGTCACCTCGGGGACTCAGAATCAACCAGGGACCCTCGGAACCGCTGCCTCTCCCACCCCAGCAAGGCGCAAGGTGAGACCAGGGTCCCTGCTCTGCGCTCTCCGCCCTGGCTGATTGCCTCGGGCTCGGTCCGGTCCGGAGAGAGATGCGGGCGGCACCAGCCGAGGAAAGTGCGGCAGTGAGTCCCCGCCCGGGCTGCGAGACTCGGCCCGGGACCCGCCACCTCTTACACGCGCCGCACCCTGAGCGCTACAGCCGCGTCGCAAAGTCGCGGGACAGCGCCTTCGTCGCTAGCCCAACCCCGCCGGCCCTCACCTTGCCTCGCCGCCGTAGGAGGTGGCTGGTGAAGCCCAGGATGATCTCCGAGTCGAGGCAGAGCGCCCCCATCTCCAGCAGGCTGGGAGCTTTGCGGGGCGCGCCGCGGGGCGGCTCGGGCGGCCCGGGCAGCGCCATGGAGGAGCGGAGCGCGGGGAGCGGCCCCGAGCGCCTCCCGCCGCCGCCCCGCCCGCGCGCTCACTGGCCGCGCGCCCGCTGCCGCCGCGCCCCGCACGGCGCAGGCCGCCCGCCAGGCCCCCAGTCCTCCGCGGCCCGCGCCCCTGGGCCCTGCGCTCGCTCCGCGCCGCGCGCCCCCGCGCTCCGCCCCGCCCGCCCGCGCCTACAGCGCCCCCTCCGCGCAGGCGGCGAGCCGGACACGCGGACCCGAGGGGGAGGGGCCCTGCCCGCTGTGGAGCGGAGGATGGGGGCCCGGGAGCATCGCAGGGACAGCGCCACTGAGCTTGGCTCCGCGAAACCCCTGCCGATAGGGGGCATAATCCCAGCCATCTCCCCTCCAATCTGTCCAGGAGACTTCGGGCCTTGGGGTTCCGGTCCCTGAAGAGGCTTAAGGGAGCCAGATGACGTTGTGCTCCTCACCCCGCAAGTTCCAGGGCACCCCTGCCTGAGCAGCTCTTAGAAAGCCCATCCCGCGCCTAGCCTTGGCCATGGGCCCCCGAAGCGCGGGTGGCAGAGCCCTACGGCCCCGCGCCTCCACTCTGGATCTCCAGTTCTGCCTTTTCCAGCGTCCTTCTCTGGCCCTGATCCGACGCCTCCAGCAGTTCCCGGGACTTCTCTCGGGTAGAAGATTCTGGCTAACCTCCGGGCGCAACCAAATTTACTTTCAGGCAGGAATCCGGGGCTGGTGGGGGCTCTTCCAGGACCCAAAATCAAACCGGGATCCCTCGAGCTTATGGCGTACGGCTCCCGGCCTGGCGTGCGGTACGACAGACACCTGGGAGAAGGTGGCAAAGCAGCGGGAGAGGGTCACCTAAATTTCCCAGGCCCATTGGGAAAATCTTTGGGAGTTAGGGGATGTCGGGACACGGTTCAGGGGAAATAAGCATCGAAGTGGACCTGAAAGGGAAGCGGGCGAGGGAAGAGCCCTTTCAGAAGCTCGCACACAGAGAGACCTGGCAGGGCCGCTGCAGCTGGGCACACCCGGGGGAAGGACGGGAATCTCTCCACCAGAGCCAGAGACGTTCCGGCTCTTGAGGTCCCTCCCCTGACTCCCCCCAGTGGCAACTGAAGGACCTTGTCTCAACCTGACTCAGACCGGAGCCCAGCGCTCCCGCCTGTCTCCCAACAGGCTGCTCAGAAACACTTTATTTGCAATTTACACTGGCCCAGCCCCCACCCGGGCTTCGGTTCAGGAGAGGCCAGGGAGCTGCCCCCGATGACACCGCTGGCCTGGGAAAGAGATCGCTAGCAAGATTACAAAGGTCACCAGTGGCCTTCCCCAGACCCTCCTGCCAGCTCCCCTGGTCCGGATTTGGGGAGTTCAGCAGCAGTGTGGGCCTGGGGGAGCTTCCTGCCCTCTTATTCCCCACTCTGTGTCCGAGACACTGAATCTGGAGCGGAATGGAGGGTATCTCTCCAGTGTACTGGGCCTTCTGAGAGGGGGTCATCTGCCATCTCTGGATTGATTAAAGTCATTGTGGGGATTTTTTTAACATTTAATTTACCAGGCCCGCAGCGGCCGATCAGAGCTGTCCCCAGGGAAATCTAGGCCAAGGGAGCAAAACAGAAAAAACCTCCTGCAATTGAGTGGAGCCTCCCCGGGATTAATTGCTGGAGCCCAGCCTCCAGTCAGACCTGTGTGTGGTAATATTTCAGGGAGGCTGGAGCGGTCAGGTTCCTGCACTGGGCATGTAGAGCCCTGGCCCCTCAACATGCTGGTGCCGTTGAGAAGCCCTCCTTCCCGGGGAGGCACCTCAACACCACACAGGAAGTCCCTCTGAGTCCCGGGCCTGCCCTCTTCTATCCAGTGTTTAGGAAGGAGCGCTGACCTCATCCTCGTCCTCGTCCTCGTCCTCGGAGCCTACCCCTGGCAGCCAGTAAGACTTGCTCCAGGGCATTCACAGGAGGACAAGCAGCTCCTGGCGGCATGGGAAATGGTCAACTCTCAGATTTCATCCTTGATGACAGTGGGTGGACAGCAGGTGGGAACAGGGGTCTTGGAATAATGGCCCAGACACAGCACAGGGGCAGGTCCAGTGCAGTGTGGCCGTGTTTGTATTTCCAGGGACAAATTGTGCCACACAGTCCTGCACCTTTCCTGGGAGGCGCCTGAGAGGTGAGTCACTGCCTCTGGGGCGAGGGTGGGGCTTCGCTTCCACTTCACGGCTCGGCTCTGCCTCACTCGGCTTATCTACTTAGAGGTTGGGAAGGTTTGCAGGACCCCTGCTGCTAGAAATGCATGCGGCCCCAACACACTGGGCACCCAACACACCCTCAGCCCTCCGGGAGTGGGCATGGGAAGGGCCCTCTATGCTCACCTCCAGGAGACCTTGGGCCCTCCCTGTGCTTCCCCAAGCCTGGTGGCTCACCAGCCCCAGGAGGGTGGGGAGGCCCAGCTGCTGTTGGGTGGAGGAGAGAGGGTGCCTTAGGAGAGCAGCCAGCCCTGTCCACAAGGCAAGCTGACCTTAGTGCAGCACAGGACCTCCTCCTCCTCCTCAGCACAGAGGGCAGCCTTGGGTCCCAGTGATGACGGAGGTCGTCAGCACCAGCCCTTCAGGGGGTGTCTGAGTGCTGGGAGGGTGGCCCGTTGGGGTTAGAGGACACTGGTGTTGACCGCCATCCAGGCTCGGTTTCACGCACTGGACAGCGCTCACTCCTTCGTCCTCACCATGGTGCTAGAAGAGGGGGTCATGAGCTCATCTCACAGATAGGACACAGGCCGAGCAATGACGTCACTGACCAGAATGTATCCCTGAGTCTGATGGAGTCTGGGCTGGAGTCCTTGCTGTTGCTGCCTCCTTATCCCCTCTCCTGCAGGGCCTGGCCTCAGGGGAGCAGCTGAAGGGGATGGACCTTGACCTGGAGTTCTTGCTCCAGGGACAGAAAGCAGGAGCAAAGCGTGGTCAGCTCCACAGAGGGCTGCTGGAGCCTGGCCAGGATCCTGGGGAGGACACTGGGCCAAAGGTCTTAAGCAGAGAGAGTCCAGTGTGGTCTGGTCACTTCCTGTAGCATGGGGACACTCACTGGTCCCTCCCTCACACCCCACTCCCTGGCTAGAGCGCTGGGACTGGCGGCACAGTGACTTCAGCACCTTGGCCAGCGCCAGGGAAGGCCTGGTGCCTCCTTGCAGTCAAGTGGGTGGCTGAGAAGGGAGAGGGAGGAAGCCACCTCGCCCTCAGTTCAACCACCCCAAGTCATGCTGGACGCCTCGTCACTTTCCATGGCCCAACATCCCATCCATCAGGACCTACCATCCCTGCTGCCTCCGCCCTACTGTGCCCATGGGTCCAGAGCAGGAGGCCCCTCTGAGCCTTCAGGGCCTCGGCCACCAGTGGGCTCCCTGCAGTAGCCATACCCAAGGCTCGGTGCCCCTGGTGTCCCCTCCCACCGGTCTCAACACAGCAGCAAAAGAGAGCTTTGAGAAGGCAGACCTCAGCTTCCCATTTTGCCCACTGAGGCAGGGTGCCCTGCAGGGCCTGGTCACCCTCCCCTACACTGCCCCAAACTGGGCTCCAGTCCAGGGGCCTCCTCACTGCCCCCAGCAGCCAGTGGTGGGGGGAGACCTGTAACCACCACCCACTTCCTCCCAGGTCTTTTCTGAAAGCCTTCTCGCCTGCCTCCTGAAGCCCTGGTTGCCGACACCGCCTCCGCCAGGCTTCCTTTTCCTCCTCTGCACTCAGCGCTGGCTCACTTGAATTCTCATTTGTCTAGTGTGTCGTTGGCCGCCCACTGTAAAGCCAGCTCCCGGAGGGCCGCATTCTGAGCTGTTTCCCAGGACCTGGCACAGAGCAGAAACCCACTCACATTCACTGGGGAAATAAAGGAATTCCAGAAGCCCTGGCAGCTCTGTTTGCCCGTTCCTACACGAGCCCCACCGCAGAGGGGCCCTGTCCTTCCCACCCCACCCAGAGCACCGCCACACTGCCAGACCCTCCTCGGGATGACTTACTGAGGACCATGCAGCCCAGCCCCAAGAAAGAGTTGACCCCATGTGACCTGCATGTTGCGTTTGCCCCAGCCTGAGAACACTTCCCTGGCCAGCAGAAGCCTTCCTGATAACCCTCAGCTTCCCGGCTCCTGGGAGATGTGCATGCCACCTAGTGGACCCCTGAACTCCTGACCAGGGCCTGCAGCCCATCTGCCAGGGCTCCCTGCCCCTGGTAGAAATTCTGACTCTTTCCAGGGTACCCCACCTGGATCTCTCCAATGGGCCCCGCACCCCTACATGCAAGGGCCTCGCTGCATACCTTCAACACCCAAACCCTGGCAGCTGTCCTACTCTCAGCCCTGCTCAGCTACATCCAGAATCAGGACACTGCATTTGAGGCCAGCAGATGGCGCACCCTGGCCACAGTCCCTGTGGCCAGAGGAAAATGAAGCAATCACTGTTCAGTTTCCCTCCTACACAGATGGAGAAATTGAGAAGGGCAAAGGCTTGACCTGGACTCCTGAGAGGCCTAACAAGGCATGTGTCTCAGGGTCCCGCCTCCAGGCCCCTAAGGCCCTGCCAGATCTGCTGCCTCTGTGTCCCCCCACCCTTCACCCACTATCAGGCCTTGCTCCCCTACCCCTGACTTCCTATTCCTGCTCCCTCTCTCACTGCCCCTCCAAGACTGGGCTCAACCTCCATTTTGAAGCAGGCATGTCCAGGGGAGAGACACATGGGGGCAGGAGTCCTACCCATCCCAAGCAGCTTGCTTGGGTGCAGTCTGGGAAACCCGCCAGCACAGATGCATCACCTGGGTAGCCCTGAGTGCACACACACTGCCAGAGATGGCCCTGCTCGCTCCCAGATGGCCCTGGTAGACGTCACTCACAAGACACTTCCAGCCTCCCACACCTCTCAGGGAGGCTCTCCAGGGTGGGTGGAGTCCAGCTGAGCTCCAGCCCCAAGGGACCAGCCTATTGTGAATGCAGACTCTGAGGGAACCTGTGTGTGAGTGAGCGAGAGGGACAACTTGCAAGAGTGCTTCAGTGGGGTGCCACACAGCCTGGTGACAGCATGCACTGAGGTGCTGATGGAGGAGGATGAGTTCAGACAGCGCTGCTGACCACAGTGCTCCCCTAGGAACCACCATCCCCATGGCAGCGGGCCCTGGGTGAGGTCGGGGAGTGTCCTCAACAAGAGGATAGTTCCATGAACTCAAGTGCAGATGCAATTCAGAAAGCAACAAGAAAGCACTTTGGAAAACAAAGTATGAGAATAGAAACAAAATTCAAGAGGACTGAAAGACAAATTCCCCACAAAGCAAAGCAAAAAGACTTGAGAAAGAAGAGGAAAAGGGGGGGGGAGACAAGACAGAGTAGGAAGGAGAATTTCTGATTAATGGGAGCTGCCAAGAAAGGACAGGAAAAACACGTGTGAGGAAATAATGCAAAAATTAAAAATAACAATTCCCAGAACTATGGGCTAGGAGTCTCCAATGCCTATGGTAATGGAAGGAGAAAACTGCCAGCATCTTTGTGAAATTTCAGAACAGCACCAGGACAAACAGAAGATACTGAAAGCTCCAGGGGAGGGAGGGAGGGGTTCCCACATAAAGAACCAGGGAGTGGGCTGGGATTGTGGCTCAGCGGTAGAGCGCTTGCCTTGCATGCGTGAGGCCCTGGGTTCGATCCTCAGCACCACATACAAAGCAATAAAATAAAGACATTGTGTCCATCTACAACTAAAAAAATATTTAAAAAAAAAAAAAAAAAAAACCAGGGAGTGACTGGCATCAGACTTCTCCACAGTAACAATGGAAGCGGGAAGATGATGTAGTTTCCAAAGCTGAGGGGAAATGACATAAAATTCTGTACCCAGCCAAACTAGCAACAGCATAAAAGTAGATAAAGAGAAAAACTTGGCCTTTGATTTTTCCCCTTCTTGAGGTTCTTAGAAGATGAGCTTCTCCAAAACAAAGGACAAAACCAATGAAAAAGAGGATATGGAATCAAGAACATGGGGTCTAACCAGAAAGAGATAAAGGGCATTTCAGGCTGGTGGTGAATGGGGGTTCAAGGGTGTCACTGAGTACAAGTGCTAAGGGGTTCACATTGGAGCAAACATCCAGAGCAGTCTGCAGGGAGGACTTGACGGGGAGGCAGAGAGTAAATAGATCATTATTGTACTTGAAAACATTTAGAAGAGATTTAAATTTTGATCCAAAAGCCTGGAATTACCCACAATGTCAAGCTATAAACATGTTTAAAAGGGGAATTTATTCAAAATGTTTTATTTATTGTAAATGTTTTAAAACAAAAGCAACACCAGCAAGGAACTGTGATCATGTATGCTACTGTGGATTATATTTATGCAGCTCATGATACTAATGTAGACTCTTGTGTTGGCTTAATCAAAAATTGTGACCAAGTTGTAGGAAGGATAGAACTTGGGATAGAAAATTGTCAAAGGTGTATAAAATCCTCAGCTTCCATAGTAGATACTTCTGAGTGGCACATAAAACTACAAAATAAAACTGGGAAAAGCAGATTATTTGGAGCAGAAGAGTGAAGAGAGATACCCCAGACTGGGCCAAGGGCACCACTGAGGGCTGCCTCAGCCAAGGATGTTGCCCTCGGCCATTGTCTTCTCCCGTGCTTGCATTCATAACAGGGGTTTGAGCTAAGGAAAGACTGGAAGGGGCGAAGGTGGGGAGACACATGGGAGCTCCCTCAGAAGGGACTGAGCTCTGCTACTCAGACACCAGTAAGTGCCCACTGCCTGAACGTGGATGGTGGTGATAGTCAGAAAAACGTCAATATCATGTACACTTGGAATGTTTAAAATGGTAAATTTATCGGGGCTAGGATTGTAGCTCAGCGGTAGAGTGCTTGCCTCGCATGCGTGAGGCCCTGGGTTCGATCCTCAGCACCACATACAAAGCAATAAAATAAAGACATTGTGTCCATCTACAACTAAAAAAATAGTTTAAAAATGGTAAATTTATCATATGTATGTATGTATATATATACATATGTGTATATATGTACATTTGCAGTGTGTGTATATTTCTCCATAATTTGTAAACATTCAAAAAAATTTAAACCCATACTGAGAAGGTTGTGTTCCCATTGCCCATGATAAAGAAAATAAGCCTGGTCATTCACAGGCATGGTATAGCACACTCAGGAAGTTTGTCTCATGGGAGCTAACTTTCTTGTGGAAAAACTAGTCCTACAATGAAAGTTTAAATAGTACCACCTAAAAAAGCAAGAAAAACCTTCCAAAGGATCAATCTATTTACAAGTAATTTAACATGTTCCAGAAAAAAAGCTCACAAATATTTATAGGAAACAAAATTACCCAACACCCAACAATGTAAAATTCACAATGTTTAGAAGCCAATAAAAAATGATCAGGCATGCAAAGAAACAGAAAAACTCATGATGAGGAGAAAAATCAGTCAATAGAAACAGATCCAGAAATGAAGCCCATGATAAGAGCACTAAAACTATGTTATAACTAATTTCAGTATGTCCAGAAAGATAGACTCTATAAAACAGATCCAGGGGCTGGGGTTATGGCTCAGTGGTAGAGCACTTGCCTCGCATGCATGAGGCACTGGGTTCGATCCTCAGCACCACATAAAAATAAAATAAAGATATTCTGTCCACCTACAACTAAAAAATAAGTATTAAAAAAAAGTTCCAAACTCCCAGAGATGACAAATGTCATGTCCAGTATGAAATGACACTCAGTGGAACTGATAGCAAGTTAGATGCTGCACAAAAAAGCCATTATTTATATAGAACTAGAAATTATCCAACATGAAACAAGGGAGAGAACAAAATACTGTCAGTGATATTTGAGACAGCTTTAATTGACCTAATATACAGGCAGTTGGAATCCCAGAAAGAAGACAGAGATTTATAAACAATGTTTAAAGAAGTGATGACCGAGAACTTTGTAAATTTAATAGAAATAGTAAACTCACAGATTCGAGAAACTTAGTGGACCCTAATCACAACAGTCATGAAGAAAACCACACAGATACACATAATAAAGTTTCAGTGATAATGAGAAAAAAGCATGCAGTAGGCAGGAGTGGAAAGGGAGGCACGACATAAACAGAGGAATAAAGACAAGGTGGCCGCAGATGTCTCATCAGAGATGACGCAAGGCACGACATAGCACGACTCCGGAACACTGAAAGAAACACGCTTTGCATCCTAGAAATAAAGACCCAGTGACAACACGTCCCCAGACCACAGGTGAAATAGACTCTTTCTGCAGTTAAAAAGTAAAATAAATTCATCTCCAGCAAACCTGCACTACAAGAAATATTAAAGAAGTTCTCCAAACATAAAGCAAGTGACACAAGTAGAAGTCTGTATCCCTGCAAAAAGTGGCAAATAAGTCAGCAGGTAAAAACTATGTTTCATATTTTTACATCTTTTTAAAAGATAGCTGATGCCAGGCCAGGTGGCACACCTGTAATCCCAGCTACTTGGGAGGTTAAAGCAGAAGGGTCACATTTTGAGGCTACAACTAAGGGTTTGGATATGAGGTATTCCCCCAAATCTCCTGTGTTAATGCAGGAGGTGAAGTGAGTGGCTCCTCTTTCTCTCTCTCAATCTCTCCCTCTCTCTCCCTCCCCCACCCTCCCTCTCTCTCCCTCTATCCATCCCAATCACCATGAACTGAGAAGTTTTTCTCCACCATTCCCTCGTACCCTGATATTCTGGCTCACTTCAGGCCCAGGCCAATATAGCCAATCAACTGAACCTCTGACACTGTGAGCCCAAAATAAACTTTTCCTCCTGACAAATTGTTCTGGTCGAGTATTTTGGTCATAGCAACAAAAAGCAGGCTAATACAGAGACTCTGTCTCAAAAATAAATAAATAAATAAAATAAAAAATAAGAAGAGCTGGGGATGTAGCTGAGTGACAGTGTGCTTGCCTACCATGTGCGGCACCATGGGTTCCATCCCCAGTAGTGAGGGGGAAAGAAAGATAATTCACTAAGTCAAAAATAACACTATATTGTGCAGTTTATAACATGAAGAAATAAAAAATAACAATAGCACAAAACCTAGGGGGTGGGAATATACTCTTGCATATTTATAAGCTGTTAACTTATGGCTTTCTAAATTTATGTTTGGTTGATCGGTGTATTGTTATTGTTTTTGTTTGTTTCTACATATACTTGAAATTGAACCCAGGGCCTCATGCATGTTAGGTGAGTGCTGTACAACTGAACACAGTCCCAGCCCTTTTTATTTTATTTTTACACAGGTCTCACTAAGTTTCACAGGCTGGTCTCAAACTTTTGATCCTCCTGCCTAAGCCTCCTGAGTAGTCGGTCCTTCAGTTTTGTCCCACTGCCCCCACATGTAAGATTCTCATACTAACTATACATAAGTTTACATACTATATATAAATTGGCATATTACTTAAAAATAAAATATAGTAAGTTAAAGATGTATACTGTAGAGATATAGGTCACATAATGACATCCATTGATGACAGAATGCACAAAGATGGTCCCATAAGATTACATCACCTAGTGACATCTAACTGTATTATTTGGTTTAAGAATATTTTATAGTGTTTGCACAATGATGATATTACCTATGGACACATTTCTCAGCATATGTCCCTGTTTTTTTTTTTGTTTTTTTTTTTTTTTTTGTACTGGGGATTGAACTCAGGGGCACTCGACCACTGAACCACATCCCCAGCCCTATTTTGTGTTTTATGTAGAGACAGGGTCTCACTGAGTTGCTTAGCGCCTCGCCATTGCTGAGGCTGGCTTTGAACTCGCAATTCTCCTGTCTCAGCCTCCCTAAGTGCTGGGATTACAGGCTTGAGCCACCGCGCCCGGCTTATGTCCCTGTTGTTAAACAACACATAACTGTATATCCAATGAGATAACACAGCAAAGAAATGCAGCTAATAAGGCAATAAAGGAAATAAAATGTAATCACAAAATAAATCAATCCAAAAGAAGACAAAAAAAGGAAGAGAGAACAAATAACAGATGGGGGAAAAAAACAAAGAATAAAATTATAGATTAAAATCCAAATGTATCAGTAATGACAGTAAATGTAAATGGCCTAAACATCCTACTTAAAAGACAGAGACTCTCTGATTATGTAAAAGAACAAGATCCAATTATGTGCTACCTAAAAGAAAATGCATTTAAAACCTTATATCACAAAACTGAAGGATTATAACTTGAACCATGTGAAGAGAGAAATAGGTTAACAGTAAAAGAATAGAAAATAAATGCCACACTGACTATTCAAAAGCAAGCTGGAATGGCTGTATTAGGGGGAAAAAAGTTAAGTTTCAGAGTAAAGAATCTGATAAAGGATAAAAAGCTTATTTCAAGAAGAGGACAAAGCAATTCTAAATGTTTATTCACCAAATAATAGAGCTTCAAAATACATAAAGCAAAAGTGGATGGAACTGAAAGGAGAAGTAGACAGATGCACAGTTGTAGTTGGAGACTTCAAGACTATTCTTCCAAACACTAGACAGAAAGATCACAAGGATATTGTGGCCTTGAACAACACTATCAACCGACCCAGCCTAACTGACACACAGATGTTTCTCAGTGTATGAGGGGGTTACCTCCTGATAAACCCACTGTAAGTCAAAAGTAGTACAAGTTGAAAATGCATTTAATACACTGATCAACCAAACATAAATTTAGAAAGCCATAAGTTAAGCCATTGTAAGTTGAGGATCATCTATATATGGAGCTGTCCACTCAATGACAGCAGAATAGACATTCTTTTTCAGTATACACAAAATACTTACCAAGATAGACTATCCTATGGGCTATAAAATAAGTCAAATAAACTAAAATTACTCAAATGATACAGAGTACAGTCTCTACTCATAATAGAATTAAATTTAAAAATCAGTATCAGAAAGATATTCCCAAATATTTTGCAAATAAATTATGCACCACTGAGTAATCCAAATTTCAAAGAAAAATCCAAAAGAAATTAGCAAGCATTTTGAATTGGTTAAAAGTGAAAGAAAAGTATGCCTAAATTTATATTATGAAGCTAAAGCAGTGCTTAGAGGGAAATTTATTGCACTCAAATGTCTACATTAGAAAAGAAGAAAGGTCATATATAGAAGACTTCAGCTTCTTCCATAATTTTATTAGGAAGAGAGGCTGGGTCCATCACCAGAGGGAGTAGACACTGGGGACACTCAGCATCCTCTGACTGATTGAAGGGGACTGAGAGTCTAGGGTGCCAGGAAGCACAGGTCTGGTCTCCACAGAGGCGGAGCTGCCTGCCCTCCTCACAGCTCTAGGGAAAAAGGCGCCTGTTGTGGGGCCCCTCTCCATTCTCACCTGGAGCCTTCCATAGATCCTCCAAGACCAGCTGGGGCAGTCAAAAGATTTAAAAAAAAAAATCTAGATAGGAGGGATAAGTGCAAGAGATATATTGTAAGACATACAAGGTTAATAACAGGGGTTAATAACAATATATTGAATTCTTCAAATTGCAATTTTTAATTGTTCTTGCCACAAAAAAATCTATAAATGTGAAGTGATAGATCTATTAGTTTGATTTAGCCATTCCACAATGTATTTCAAAATAAACTAAACAAATACATAAGATTTTTATTTGTCAAGTAAATAAAGTAAGTTTTCAAAAAAGGAACTAGAAAAAGAAGATAAATAAAACTCAAAGAAAAGAAATAATAAAGATCAGAGTGGAAATCAGTATAATAGAGAACAGAAAAATAATGGAGAAAAACACTAAAACCAAAAGTTGGTTCTTTCAGAAGATCAGTGAAGATGATAAACTTTTAGTCACACTGATCAAGGAAAAAGAGAAAACTTGTTATTATAAAGAATGGGATGCAGGACATGGCTGCAGTCTACAGATGTTACAAGATAGAATTGGAGTGTTACACAAACTTCATGCCAACAAATTTGACAACCTAGATTAAGGAAAACTCTTAGAAGAAACAAACTCCTAAAATTCACTGGAGAGAAATAAATAAACCAAGTAGTCCTGTACCTAGTAAAGATAATGGAATTTGCAGTTAAAAACCTGCCAACAGAGAAACCCCTAGGAGTGGGCAGGAGAGGAAGAATGGAGAGGAATCACCGAGGGCCAGATTACCCTTAGGGGGTTGAGGTAGGACTTCATGGCTCCTTGGCGGCAAACAGATGTCAAATCATCAAACTACACACTTGAACCTTGTGTGTTTTACTGAATGTCAGCCAGCCTGCTGCCAGCCCGCGAAAGCAAGTAGAAAAGTGCCCCCAAGACTAGAAGGATCAGACCAGGCCACTTCCATGGGTGGCGCCCACCTCTTCCTGGTCCTCTGCCTGCAGCTCTCAGAAGCCCAAGCAGATGCTCAGGAAGCCAGTCACAGCTGGCTCCATTGCCCTCCAGAGTAGACAAAGTGGACGGATATTTCCCCACAGGCTTCCCCCAAGTCACCAAGGAGGCAACAGTGAGGAGCCATCCTCTGACCAGTCTCCATTCTGAGCATGACAGAATGAGACCCCCACACACCTGTGTAGGCCTCATGCAGACCAGGGCCCTGTAGGGTCACCTGCGCAGTGGGGGCTGCAGTGTGGATGTCCCTGTGCCATGGGCTACTCTGGAGAGGGGTGCAGGGGCTGAGAGGGAGTTTCTGCTCTGGACTCCTGTTCCACTTGGACTAGGAGGCATGGGACATCCCCCAAACCCACAGGTGCAGAGCCCTGCCCACTTGCCTTTCCTAACTCCCTTCCCTTGCTGAGGTTTGCTGCTGGTGACAGTGGCCCTCAGCCTCAGACATTCACCAGTCTCTCCTGGGAACGCGGCACAGATGCAGACGCCAGCCTATCCTGGTTCCTGGAGCCTGGGCCTCTGTGCTCTTGATGAGCCCCACCTGTGAGTCAGCAGCCAAAGCCTGAGAACAAGGGACTTGGCAGACTGGCTGAGCAACTTGAGCGGAGACCACAAGAGCAGTGGCCTCACAAAGCCAGAGCTTCAATTCTCCATGGGAAGGAAGGACAAGCCGGTAAGTGGCCTGAGTGGCTCGTGGTGTGAATACCACGTCCTTACCCTGGGCTGGACTCCCAGCCCCCATCCTGCCTCGAACTTTTAGTACTAAACCCAGAAAATCCCAGGCAAACCTCAGCAGACTCGTGGTCAGTCATCCAGGGATGTCTTGCCATGCCCTGGGGTGTGGCCCTCCATGTGCACAGCAGAGCAGTTCACGCAGCCTCCTGGCCCTACTCAGAGGCAGAGGAAGCCAAGTAGGAGGACATGCGGCCATCTCTGTTCATGCCCCCTGGGCAGAACTGCCTCTTAAGTTCATAGCACAGCCCAGGGAGGGTGCTGGGAAAGAAGACCAGGGTGTGGGGAGGGAAGTGGTCAGCTAGTGTTCAGGAACTCCATCACCAGAGGGAGTGGACACTGGGGACACTCAGCATCCTCTGATTGATTGAAGGGGACAGAGAGTCTGGGGTGTCAGGAAGCAGAGGTCTGGTCTCCACAGAGGCAGAGCTGCCTACCCTCCTCACAGCTCTAGGGACAAAGGGGCCTCCTGTGGGGCCCCTCTCCATTGCCACCTGGGGCCTTCCATGGATCCTCCAAGACCCTGGTTGCAATGAAGGCCTTCCAGTGAGCCTCCCAACAACCTTCCCAGCATGACGCAGTACTTGTGTCTGTGCAAGTCTAGCTGTGCCCCCATGCTCAGGGGGTTTTGTTGGACAGTCTCAGTGGCCCCTCCAGGGATCCCCACTGCCCTCTTTGCTAGAGAACAAAGGTACTCCAGAGCTTAAGGACTTGCAAGGCTGCTTGCTTGTAGTGCTAGAACTGGGGTTTGGACTCGCCACTAACTCTCAGCCCCCTATGCCAGGCAGGGGGTGGCAGGGTGGGAGGGTGGGAGTAGCCCTCTCTCCTGAGCCCCTCAGCCATTCCCTTGACCCAATCCTATGGCCAGGTCCCCAGGGCTGGCCCACGGCCTCTAACTGGGGATGGATGGGAGCAGAGGGATTTTGTCAAGTAAGGCAGGAAGCAGACTGGAGGCAGCTGGAATTGGCACCCCTTGAAGCCACCCTAGCCCGCCTCCGTGAGGCAGCAGCACCTGAAGCCCCAGAGGGCATCTGGCCCAGAGGCTGAGCCCCCTCCCCAGCAACATGAAAGCTGCAGCAGGGGCTGGAGGATTCTGCAGAGACCAAAGGGCCAGAGGTAGGACTGGGGCCTGGAAGCAGCCCAGAGGAAGGACCAGGCCACCCACCACCCACAACCACTCCAGTTTCGCTTCTCTTGTGATTAGCTTGGGAAGGAGAGGCCACAGGGATAAGGCCCGGAGGAAAAGGACAACCAGCCTCAGGGACACAGTGATGCTCTGAAATATGTTTATTTTTGCCAACCTAGAATACACATGCTTACACCACACAGTGAGTCAAAGCTGCAGAGAAGGCCAACACCCTGCACCCCCAGCTGAGCCCCAGCCACTCTCCCTGAGCCACAGAGGGCCATACAGCTGGCTGAGGGAGGACACAATAAACTGGGCAACTGCCACCAAGTGTCATCACTGATGAGGCCACCTGGCCCCACTGAGCACCATGGACCCCCCAGCACCCAAGCCAGCACCTAAGAAGTGATCACATGGCATTTGCTGAGCAACAGAGGAAGGTGCTGACCCAAGGTGGGGGCCCCTGCAGAGAACACCATTTCTTCCACCTGGGTGGCCAGAGGACTGGCCCTGCCCGGCCCTCTCCCAGGACAGCCCTCCACAGTTACCCCCTGAGCCCTTGCATCATCCCTGCCAGGAGAGAGGCAGAAGGAACAGGTCTGGGGGCACCCAGCCAGGATATGCCCTGGTGGGCCTCAAATCCAGGCCTGTCAGATCTCCGGGACTGCCCAGCAGCTCCCCTAAAAACTGGGGGTGGGGGCATCATCCCAGAAGGTACAGCCGGACTGGCAGGCCAGGCAGCCCAGACAGACAGGGCTTCCTGGACCTTCACATTAGCCTCCCAAACCCACCCCACACACACCTCAGAGGAGCCTGAGGCCCCTTTGGACACTCTGGTCCAAAGGTGGCAAGCCACCAACTCGACAACCAGGCTGCAGGTCTGTCTCCATAGGTGGTTTCCAAACTTCCTCCCCGGTCCCGTTCTGGTCTTCGTGAATTCCACAGGCACTCACTGGACTCCGGCCCCGCCCTGCGGACCACAGGCCGCCAGGTGAAGTGAGAAGCCGTGGGATTGTGAGGACGAAGATAGGCAAACTTCCCAGCTCTCCCCGCGCGGCACGCAGGGCGCGGCTGCCATGCCCCAGTCGCCAGCTCTCGGACGCCCGCGAGGCGCACTGCCAGGTTTTCGCCATGAATTTGGCTGAGTTTCGACAAGGGTGGGAGCCCTCGGGGCGAAGGAGGGTGGCGACGGCGTCTCCAAGTCGGCAATTTGCCGGGAGCGTGGGCGACCTAGCGCGCCCGGACCCCAGCGCTCCCAGAGCTTGGCGAGGCCACGCCCGGCCACCTCCCTGCTGCGCTTGGATCTCAGGCTGCTTGTGCGTCCAGGGCCGCCCCTTGCCGGCCAGGCGCCCCAGGGGCCCAACTGGGGCTACTCGGAGCCCTGGGCTCTGGGGGCGCAGGGCACCGGGTTCCACCAGGCTGGGAGCGCGCCCCCAGGTGCGCGGGCTCCTCTCGGGCGGTCCCTGGCGCGCCCCTGCCTCTGACCTTGACCGAGGGCCGCGCACGGGCCGCCTGGTTTTTGTCCCCGCGCTGCCAGGCGCGCCGGGTCTAGTGGTCCTAAACATTTCACAATTGCGCTACAGAACTGTTGAACTGTTAAGAACCACTGAACCCGGCGCGCGAGTCCGCGGCACCCTCGGTTCGACGCCCTGTGGAGAGAGAAGTCCCCCCGCTGCCCTGGGGACCGCCGGCGTCGTCCGGGGATTCCGGGGTGCCCAGCTGCTGCGCCTGACAGGTCACCTCTCGCCGTGCACCCCGCTGCCCGGCTGCGATCCGCGCCTCCACGCCGTTGGGGACACCGGGACACCCCAGACGCCCCGGCCCCGCGCAGGACAAGCGAAGCCGCGGAGTCCAGCCCGCCTGCACCGCGCCTCATCCGCGAGTCCCCACAGGCCCCGCGTGGCCCGGCGGCTGCGCTCCGTGCGGCAGCGGCCGGCGCGGCGGCGTCTTTTATGCGGCGGGGCCTCCCTCCCCGGCGCCGGAATGCGCCCGCGCCGCGCTGGCCCGACCGGTTTTTCCAGGCGGGGCGGCTGTCGGGCCCGCGGGTCGCGCGGCGGGTCGCGCGGCGGCCCACAGCCCCCGAGACCTGCTCGGCGCGCCCGCGCGGGGGTGGCCCTGACTCACCGGCAGCGCGGCCCCGCCCAGCGCCCCCGCCTCCAGCGCACCTGGCCTAGGGCTGGCAAGGGGGACACGCCCGCCGTGTTGCCGGGACCCGGGCGCCCGGGCTCACTGAGGGGCCCACACTGGCCGTTGGTGCCCGGGGTGGGCGAGGGCCGAGCCGGCGGGGTCCGCACTCTCGGTCGCCCGGCGCCGGGGCTGGACACGCCCACATCGGGGCGCGCACTTCAAAGGCAGCCTTGTGGGAGGGAGGAGGGTAAAGAGAAAGTGAAACCCGAGCGCGGGCGGAGGAGGCCAGGTTTCTGGCTGTCCGACCCTTGCTTCCTCGGGGGAGGGGAAGCGGCAGCCCTGGACCCCAACTCACGGGGCGCCCCACGCCTGCCCTCCCCGGGCACCACCTCTCCACGCGCCGCGGGAGCCGGCACGGTGCCCTCCAATGCGGGAGCCCAGCGTGCTGGAGCAACCTGGAGCGCTCTGCACTCGGTGGACTGGAGATGCTGGAGCCCAGCTGGAGCCGGAGTCAGTGGGGAGGGCTCTAGGTGACCCCCTCAAGCTACCCACCTCTCGAGTCTGGAGCCCCTGGTGGGCAGCGGGTGGGGTGGTCATGATTCATTCAAGTGCAGGGCGCTACCCGGGGCCACCCCAGGGGAGACCCACGTTCTCTGCTCAGGGGCCACAGCTTGGACCCCCGCCAAAGGGTAGCCGGGAAGCTGCGAGGAAGTCCCTGGACCGTTTCACCTGAGCTGCGTGTACTCTATTACAAAACGCCATGTAAAGTGAACAGCAAGGGTTTATTTTATCCATTTTGCAGTTGGGAAAATAGACTCAGAGAAAAGCAGTGACGTCTCAGAGTTCACCAGTTCCTATCAGTAGAGAAAGGGCTGCGTCCTCACCGCTTAGGCTGTAGGTCTGAGTGGAAGTAGGGTCAGAGGGGCTGACATGGGGGTGGGTGGTGGCCAGTGACCAAGAAGAGGAGTTTAGGAACCACCGCCCCCAACTGCCTGTGCGTGAAGAGCCCACGTCCCTCTCACAGTGCCACGCCCCATAGCAGCCCAGTCCGGGGCAGACTCCGCGCCACACCCGCCTGGGCACTCCTTTGCCAGGGTGCACCCTGTCTCAGCGTCAGAGGGTGAGAAGCGAGGTGATAAGCACGAGTCCCTGTGGTTCCCTTGCAGCAGGAAATACCAAGGTATGGCCAGAGGAGAACTTGGGACCCGGCAAGAGAACTAATTCCTCATCTGTAGCCCAGGAGGGGGTGGTCGCCCTGGAGGGCCCTTAACTGTGGAGTCAGATCCTAGGAGAGAAAATGCTGGGAAAACATAGACTGTGGGTTCAGTGAAAGGGAGATGTTCCCCAGAGATAATTCCAAGACCCCGAGGGTTCTTGATGGGCTGTGGGAGTAGAGGCCTCCCCAGAGGGAAATTACCAGGTGTGAGCAACGCCACCCTCAGGGAGCCTGGCTCCCGGGCTCAGCCACCTCCCACGCACAGGGGCAGAGCTGAGCTGAGCCTTGCTGCATCTGACCCAGCCTCACACCTGCCCAGAGAGGAGCTGGTGCTAGGACAGGTGGACTCAGCCCAGCCCTGCCAGATGCCTGTGCAGAACTGGAGAGATCTGTGACAGTCTCTTCATCTATAAAAAGGGAGGTGACCCAGTGCCCTCCTCAGGGGCACAAAGGGGAAGGAGGGGCCAACACACAGCAGAATGTCAGCATTCCAAAGTGGCCACTCGCCCTGGCTCTTCCCAGTGCTCGCTGGAGGCCCAGCAATGTGCCCTGAGAGCCCAGCCATGGCCCTTTGTCCCCCAACTTCTCAGCAACACTCAGACTGGTGGGGCTGGGCTAGCCTCTCTCCAGGGACCCCCCAGGAGGTTTCCAGACAGCTGCCTGCAACCTCCCACAGTTCTCTAGCACTCCCCCTGTCCAGGGGTGCGGGTCAGGCTGTGCACCCACAAGTGTGCAAGAGCCTGAGAATGGGGTTTGACCTCCTCTGGTCCTTGTGGGGGGTCCTGCTTATCTGCCTGGCTGCCAAAGCTCCCTCTACCCCCTGTTGCCCCGGGAGTCTCTGTCAAACCCTTCTGTCCCACTTGGGAAAATGCCAGCTCAGTAGGGCTGTCCATGGACCCCAGGGTAAGTGGGCGTTTCCGCACCTGTAGGTGCTCATCCCCTGCCCCAGTGGGCGTTCCACACTGGCAGGCTGGCACCTGCTCTGGGAGGGTCCTGCTATGTGGGGTAACGTGAGCCACCTGTGGCTTTCACAATCTGCGGCTCCACAAGCCTGAGAGAAGTGTGGTGTGGCCTGGAGCGATGTGCCGCCTGGTCCCTCAGGAACAGAGCAAAGAGGCGGGCACTGCCAGAAAGCTGCTGTGTGGGCATCAGGGTGGGCTCAGCCCGTGACCCCAGGGAGGGGTCCCCCTCCTCGCCCCACAAGGCATTTGTCTGACTCCCTCCATGTCCCCCGCCCCCACAGGTCCCAGCCCAGCAGAGGCAGCAGGGCTTCAGGCTCTAAAGCCCAGGGTCCCCCTCCTCGCCCCTCACCCCCAATCCTCAGGGTTTAACAGGGTTGGGGCAGAAGCTTCCCGGGCCTGCCATGCTCAGGTAGCTTACCTGGTTGTGCAAGGCCAGGCACACCAGTGTCTGAGTGAGGAGCTAGGTGGCCACCAGCCATGGTGCTAGCCAGGGCCTGCGAACCAGGCTGAGGAGCTCAGGGTGTGGGTGGAGCAGCCCTGCCTGGCCCCCCTACTTGTCGAGGGCCAGCACTTGGGGTCACACTTTTGCCCCACATCCCCTATCCTGGGGACCAGACAGACATATGGACAGACAGGTGGGAATCCTTGTCGGCATGAGGTAGAAAGGTACCCAGGCCAGGGGCAGCTTCTCATGCCCAGCAAGGAAGGTCAGTGGCTGTATGTGGCAAGAGGCTGGGTCAGTGGCTCACACTGGGGTATCTGAGCCTGTGGTGGGCTCTGTCCCTGCTGGACAACATAAAATTTGGACCAAGAACTGCCTGGTCTAAACACCTGATTTCAACCCAACCAGGCTTCTGATGGGTGTGTGGCTGCCCATCAGCCTGGGAAAGCTACACTCTTTGGGCAAAGGCTGCCCTGCCATGGACACCTGTAACCCATCCCCTCACCCAGGCTGGCACACAACAGGCCACACAGGGCCCTCTCTGCCTCCCCCAGCAGGCAGCAGCCTGGGAGGCTGGCTTGCACTGGGTCTGAGTCGGGGCGACAGATCAGCTATGCTGGGGGCGTGGGCTCACTACCAGAGCCGGTGCCAAGCCTTCTAGCCCCTTGTGGGATCCCTCTGCCCCTCTGGTGTGCTCTTGCCCTGCGATGAGGTCAGGCACCGGGATGCTGGGAGTGAAGCAGCCCCCTGGAAGGCGCTGTGAGGGGCAGCAGCTGCATAGCAGTCCAGGTGAGGTGGGGGCTGCCCCAGCAGGTGCCCTCCGAGGCAGGGGTGGAGGCCCTGTGGAGGAGGAAACAGCCCATGCAGGTGCAGGGAGGCTGGGGGAGGACAGGGGGCCTGGCCTCCCCGTGCCACCTGGCAAGGTCAGCAGCCTTGGGGTGACTGGCTGAATGCCCCCCTGCCCCCAGGGTGCAGACATTGCCCTCTGCCCCAGAGCCTGGGGCCCAACCACACACACCCACAGCCCAGACAGACCAAGTGAGCTGGGCTCTGGGGACCTGGGGAAGCAGCTGCCCCCAGAGCAGCTTTATTGCCATTCTGCCCAACAGAAGCCTTTAGGCTTTGTCATGGAAACAGGGGAAACAGGTGGCAGTGCAGGCTGCATCCCAATCAGAGGGGGCAGGTGTGTGTCTGAGGTCTGTCCAGCAGGTCACAGCAGGAAGGAATGGCTCATGGCTCATACAGCAGGATAGCTTCAGGTTAGACCCCAGGCAGCAGTTACTGAAAATGTGAGGTCTCCTGAGAACACATGGAGGCGCAGGTAGTATATGGGCCTTGTCTGTGGGGTCCAGCCTTCCCTGGAGGGTAGGAGGCACCTAGCAGCCCTGAGACTCTCTGCCCCTTGATGGGAATGGGGTGTCAGTTGGGACCCTGGCCTGAGAGACAGGAGAGAGCACCCAGCCCCGTGAGGCTCCAGGCCAGGGTGGCCAGCAGGGTATGTGGCTGGGGGTCTGGAGCTGAGGTCTTCAGAGCTTGTGCAGGCTAGGTGGACAGGATGCGAGGCACGGGCAGGCCTGGGTGGGCCTTCCTTCCCCAGGCCCCTCGCTCCGGCAGGAGACCTACAGTCCCAGACAGCCTGTCTCAGCCTCCCTGGGCCCTGTCTCCAGAGCCTGCTCTGAAATGCACTCTGGAGCTGGATCAGCCATGGGTGAAGGGGAGCTCACTGAGGGGACACCGGCCCTGCCCAGAGAGAGGGACTTACTGGGCCTGGGGCCTGGGCACCAACCCCACCCTCCAGGCTCTGCAGGAGGGCGGTCACCTCCAGGTTGCCAGCTGCTTCGGCCTATAGGGGAGCACACGGGGAGGGGCTGCCTCAGGACCCCGCCATACCTGAGAGCCCGCCCACCGGACACCCTGGCCTTACAGGACCCCAGCCAGCGTCTTCCCCTTCTCATCCCCAGCTCTGGGCCTGAGAGGGGCCTGGGGTGGGAGGGGCAGCCCCCATGGGCTCTTCACAAGGGACACTCAACCGCCAAAGCCCATGTTCCTGCTCCTAAGAGCAGCTGAGAAGAAGGAGCTGGTGGGACAGTCAGGTGGTCTTCCTGGAGGTGGTACCTCCAGAGAGGGCTCAGGAGGTGGGGCACTCACAACATGCAGGGCACTGTGCCCATCGTAGCCGGGCTGCCCCAGGTCAGCCCCCGCCTGCCACCACACTTGCAGGCCTTCGCCATCCGCCCGGGAGGCCAGCCTGGGGGCAGAGGGGAAGCGTCAGGGCCTGCTGGGCACCCTTCCATCTGCCCACCCCTCCCAGGATGGGCACTTTAATAAAGCCAGCCCCAAACAGCTGACCCAGCAGCGCCTTGCCCTGAGGCAGAGTCGTGGGGACCCGGCCTGGAGTCTGGTTTCGCCCAGTGGGTGTGGCTGACTCAGGTCAAGGGCGCACAGGGGCACACGCACACACCCAGCCGGCGAGCACCCCTGCCAGTTTCACATTTCACAACAGTCCTGGCTGGGGAGGAGTCAGGCTGCTCAGTGGCTGGAGGAGGGAGATGCAGGAGGTGCCTGGAGGGGTGGTCTTGGACCTCAGCCGCTGCAGGGGGTTCCTGGCTGGGACGAGGTGTGGGCTCACCTGCCCTGGAGAAAGCTGGGGGCACCTTGGACCTCCCAGGCCCTCACCAGTGTCCTTTATCCTGGAGGCCAGTCCAGGGCAAGTCCTACCCCAGGTGAACAGGTAGGTGGGGAGGGAGGCCCCTCCTGAGGACCCTGAGACTCTGCTCCTGATCAGGATGCACCTGCAGCAGGCCCCACAGTGGTGCTGGGCAATTTTGGTGCAAATCTCTCTGGCCGGTACCACCAGCCCCTCTCAGAGCTGTGCTCGGCCTCCTGCACAGGCCTTCCGGGACAGGGGGCTGCTCCCTCAAGTGAGCCCTTGGCAGGCCAGGCCGGGGCCTCTCGCCCCTCCAGCTGAGCAGCTCAGAGGACAGTTCTCCCAGCCCCTCTTGACCTTGCTGCCTCGGCTTCCCCAACTGTCAGTGGAGCCAGTGTGGCCTGCCCAAGCCACCCAGGGGCCCTTGCAAAGCCAAGACTGGCTCCAGTCCTGGGCCCCACTCTCAGCTCCTCTCCCCTGAGAAGGGCAGGTGGCAGGGGGTCAGTGAGCAGCACTCCCCCCCCCCACAACACTGAAAACTGCAGGGGGCCCAAGGCTGGGGCCAGTAGGTCTGGCCACCCAGCCCCACATTGAGCACTGGGGACATCTGGAGCCCAGAGAGGCCTTGCTGGGGCCAAGATATCGAGGTGCCAAGGACCCCAAGCTTCAGGTGCTCTTCCTGAGAAGGGACCTCACCCCACCCTCCTGCCAGCGTGAAGTCCACAGTACTTACTCATTCTCTGGGCCTCAGGCTCCAGATGTGCCAGGACTCAGACCCTGTAGCCCCACCCCCACTCCCACCCTGTGCTCCAGACCTGGCCATCTCCTGCCTCTACCTCCCCTTTCCTGATGGCCCCCACCCCTCCTGAACCCACGCAGACACACACAGGCATGAGCACTCACTGGACTGTTGTCTCAGCAGGGAATGACCCCATCATGTGCTCTGGGACAGACACCTCTGCCCATCAGCCAGGCTGGTGCACACCAGCTGGGGCACAGGTTCTCTCTTCAGCCCCCACACCTAGGCCAACCAGTCTCTTCCAGCGGGCTGGCTTCCCTTCCCCGAGCCCTGCACCTACTCCCCAAAACCACACTGCCGGCTGCCCTCACCTGCACAGCTCCGTCCCTGCATCCTCCAGCTCCTGGCGAGACAGGCTGGCCCCAGCAGCCCGCAGCAACCCAACGACACCCCGATGCCTGCCGTGAGAGTGTGCTGGCCATCAGCCCTGGCCAGGCCTCTGCGCCCCTAGCCCTGCTCTCTCACACCAATGGCACCTCAGGTCCTGTGCACAGGGGCCAGGACAAACTCCTGGGAGCCCCCTAGACTTGGCCCAGCAAGGACTGCTGCAGTGACCGTTTGCCTGGGCTCATGTGATGCCATCCTGAGGACCCACCTCCTCCATCTCTTCTGGGCACCTTCCCAGGACATCTGGGGTCTGCAGGGCATGGTCAACACCCACACTGAGTCAGGTCCAGACAGCCCTGGCTGAGCAGCACCTCCATGCAGACCATGAGCCCCTGCGAGGCTCCACCTTCCTGCAGGGTCTGCCCTGGAGGACAGGCTCCCACCCTCAGCCAGCCAGCCCACTGTGCCCTGAATGCTTGCCTCACACGTCTAAGGTCACTCGACTCCCCTGGCCAGGCCTAGGGCTGACTCTGGGGAAACTGAGTCACTTTTGCCCCACATCTGTCCTTGGGTGCGGGGTAGGGGATGGAGTCCTGCAGATCGGAGTGAATGGTGGGGTGGCTGGAGCCCCAAAGCTGTCTCCTCCAGAGGCGCTCAGGGAGCTGCACCACAGTCTGGGACAGGCTCCCGCAGGCCACAAAAGGAAACCAGCGAGGCCTGAGGCTGCCACAAAGCGCAGGGCTGCCAACCTGCCAGTTGCGAACTGTGCTCCTGTGAGTGCTGGGGTGCACCCTAATTACATGGCCACCCAGTCTTGGAGAACCTTGGAGGAGTGTGGGGCAGTGGGTGGGATCCTGAGCCGCCCGTGTGGCAGGACTGGGCGGCGGTCTTGGGGAGACCAGCTGGGAGTGTTGTGACAGCCAGGCGGGACCCGGGTGAGCTCATCTCCTCTCCGTGCCACCCACCCACGCCCAAGGACAACTGGTCCGGAATCTCTAGCCCAGATCACCCCAGCATGGTGCAGAGGTCACCGTCCACCTCCCAGGCCTGTTCTGGGAAGAGAGTGGACTCCATCAACCCTTCACAAGGGTGACATGCCCCACTCAGGGCTTTTAGCAGGGCAGGGCCTGGGACTGGCCATCACAGTCTGGTGACCCTGGCCTCAGACACCTGCCACCTCTTTCAGGAAGCTCAGGTGCTTCCCTCCCCCTGCCTCCCTGGGCCGCAGGCCACAGCCCCCTGGGAGAAACCCCCAGGGAGGCAGGTCTGGAGGGTTTAGGTGGGCGCGGACAACCCATCAAGCAGGGCAAGCCAGGGTCGCCTCTGCCGGGCCAGAGGGTGAGAGGAGCCACAAAGAAGCGCTGCCCTGCCAGCCTCAGCCGTACACGAGCTCTCAGGACATGCCAGCATGCAGGTTGTGCTCCCTGTCGTGGGCAGGCTCAGCAGGGGCCACGTGGTGTAGCCCGAGGCCCCCTGTCCTCACAACCACTTTCCCTCTCTCCCCTCCATACGTGGCTGGGTCTTGAGACCCTCACGTGCCCACTCCTGGCATCTCTCAGGGGCAGGCTTGGGCTGCGGGGACCAACGGGCAAAACTGAGGGGTGGGCACGAGGTGGGACAAGGCCTGGCAGGGCTCATCCCCACATTCTGGGGCCTGGCATTCCTGCAGGGCCCTGACCTTCCTCGGGGCAGGATCGGGTGGGGTTGTCTCCTGACCTGCAGGCTGAACCTCCCAAGCCCCCACTGTGGCAGCCCAAAGTCAGCCAGCTTCCCGCCTGCCGGCTCTCCCTTGCCCAGCACCTGGAGAGCACCAAGTCCCCTTCTGCTGCATCTTTCCCTTTTCTGGAAACTTCCAGGGCCTTCCTAGGTGCGCTGGCTCCGCTTAGAGTTCACCTCTTCCCTGAGGCCCTCCCGGATGGTCCTGGTCACACCAGATGGCGCCCCTCCCCCACGCCCACCACAGTACCCAGACCCCAGGTACCTGCCCCGCACGGCCAGCAGCAGTGGGCTGAGGCCGTCCTCTCCTCGGGCATTCACATCCACACCTCTCTGCAGCAGCATGGCGACCACCCCAGCGTGGCCCCTCTGGGCCGCCACATGCAGCAGGGTTTGACCAATAGGGTCTTCCAGGCTCAGGCCACTGCCCTGGGTGACATGAGGACACATGACCCCGAGACAGGGCTGGGCCACAGGCAGACCACAGGAAGAGAAGGGCAGCATGGGTGTACCAGTATGGCTGGCCTTCAAGGCCACTGTGCCTGCCCCTGCGCCACCACCAGGCCCCAGTGCTGGCCAGCCTGCAGGTGGGGTTAAGCAAGTCTGGTGAGGCCAGGTGAAAGCCACTCTGCCGCAGGAGCCAGCACCCCAGCCCACAGGCCCAGGTGGCAGCAGCTGGTCCAGGGCAGAAGCAGCTCACCAGCTCAAGTGCTTGCAGGGCCTCTAGGTCACCAGAGTGAGCCGCAGCAAGGGCCAGACTGGGCATCAGGGCATCCCGCACAGCTTTAGCCTCCTGGGAGAAGACGGCAGCCCCTGAGCCTCATGCCTCACTCTGGGGTCCGTACACGGGGAGAGCCGGTGTCCCCAGCACAGTGTGAGCCCTGCCGCCCCCGTGCGGTATGCAGTGGGGCCCAGCTCACGGGGGAAGAGCAGCCATGGCCACACGGAAGGTCTTGGGCTCCCACCTCACTTGGGGGCCCCCACTCCCTGGAGCAAAGCCAGGAGGCCCCCACCGGCTCCTTCCTCCCTGATGTGCACCTGGGGCCTGGCACCCACCCCCCAGGTGCACTTCCTCATCTGTCCCCACTGCTGTCAGGGACGGAATCATATCACCTCCAGAGGGAGCGGAAGCGTGCGGGCCTCTCCTGGAGAAGGACCCCACTCCCACCACGCGTTGCTGGAAGGGCTCTTCCTGCACCCTGTCCTCGAAGGCCTCCCAACACAGAAGACCAGGTCCCAGAAGAGCCCCAGAGGTGCCACCTCATCCAGCGCCCACGGCCCGGCCTGATCACAAAGCATTCAAGGACCCCGCACAGCCACCCTAATAACAGGCCACACACCCCAGGCCCTCTCATCTGACCACGGCCTGCCCACAGCAAGGCCATGGGAGGCTGGGGTGGTCGGCTGCACCTGTGCAGGCTGGGTTCGAGCCACTGTGCCTGCCCCTAAGCTGCAGCCAGGCCCCACTGCTGGCAAGCCAGCACACCCCAGCCCCCGTGTCAGGCCTGGGTGCAGCCCAGAGGCCGTGTGGGCACATGGATACGTTGGGTACAGGGTCCCTAGCTGACCTCCCCTTCCTGGGTGGAGACACCCAGGCTGTAAAGGCGGAGGGGAGCTCGGAGGCTGGGACTTGTGTCCAGGTAGAGTTGTGAGAGACCCCACCAGGGCCCCACCCTTCTGCCCTCAGGACAAGCAGCACGTCACCCCATTCAGGTGCTCCCAGCTCCAAGGCAGCCCCAGCCCTGAGACCCAGTGCGGGTGTGCCCCAGCCTGTGTGCCTGCGTGTCTGTGCGTCTATGTGCTTGGAGGGTCCCTTCCTGAATTCTGTTCCATGGACCTCTATAAATCTTGCCCACTATGAACCCACAGCCCCTCGGGCCTTGAACTCTGGCTTGAGCCAGCTTCTAGGCTGGAGAAAAGCTGCAGTCGCTAGGGTCTGGCAGGTCCCAGGTGGGGTGGGTATCCCAGGGTGTCTCGAACCCCCTCCTGCCACCACACGCCCCAGATAGTACTTGGATGATGCTCAGACTGAGCAGCCAGGAGACCGTGTGGCTCAGTGTGCTGCCCTGAAGTGGGGACCAGCATGCATCCACTGCAGGCAGTGTCATCTCCCCTCGAAGGTCCTGGGCCAGTAGCTGCAAGAGGACACAGGCCAGAGGGCTCAACCATGGGTGGGACCAAGGAGCTCAGGCCAGCTGCGCAGGGCCAGAGCCCCAAGACCTGGGCAGGAGCTGCCCAGAACTCTACCATCCTGCTCTACCAGGGGCTTGAGCATAATCTCTAGGGCCCCCACACAGGCCAGTCCCACAAGCCCAGGGCCTCCTAAGCACTGACCAGGGGCTAAAGCGCAAGGGCTGGGGGCTGTGTCTAAGCCCCACCTGAGGACAGGAGAGAAGGTCCAAGAACTGTTTGGAGTGGCTTCAGCCTGAGCCAGCACTGGAGACTCCCAGAGTAGCGTGAGGAAGGGTTGGCTGGGCCAGGGCTGGAAGGGCTGGGCTGAACCTGAGCCCCAGAGCTGGCCCTCCCATGGGGAGCCTCACATCCTTGCCCCTTTCCAACCACGCACACATACACCCAGCCAGACCCCGCTCTTCCCGAGTCCCCGGGCGCGCCCTCAGGAGCTCTGAGTGTCCTCAAGTCTGTGCCCACAGCCCAAGAAACATACACACCTTCTTCCTGTCATCCAGGCTCAGCCCCGGTTGGCCCAGCACATAGGACAGCTTGGCCAAGGCAGCCTCAGACGTCATGTCTAAGCCAGAGACGATGCCGGCTCCCACTAAGGCCTGCAAACGGGCACATGGGCCAGAAAAGGCAGCTCACCCCGTGGCCCCTGCCCTGCGGCTTCCACGCTCCTTCCTGGAACCCCCCCCCAACATGGGGGTGTTCAGAGCCCAACTTGCCAGTGCCCCCAGGCCTGCCCCTCCTTCTCTAGGCCTGTTTCCCACCCCTACCATGCCAGATGCATAGTCTGAGGTCACAGTCCCCTGAAGGCAGTGGGTACAGTTGACAATGAGCAGGCCACGCTCAGCGGCCGCCTGCAGCTCCTGTAGCAGGTCCGGCTTGGTGGGCCCGTTCCCTGAGCCGAAGGTCTCCATGACCACACCCTTCAGAGGGGGCTGCAAGAAGGCCCGGACCTGAGGGCAGCAGGGCAGGGGTGCACAGTGAGGGTCTTTGCTTTGTGTTCCAGCAAGGGGACCCACAAGGCTTGTCCCAGGTACCTGCACCATGCCCAGGGTGGTCCTGCTCTGAGCAGGTCTGTGTGGTAGCCCTGGGAAAGCTGAGAGGGCTGTCCCTGCCATTCTCCCACAGGGAGGACATATCCACAGTGTGTGGGGCTAGGAGCAGCAGGACTGAACACTGTGGGAAGGTGTCAGGGGCAGCAGACAAGCCGGCCACCAGGCAGGCCCAGGCGCCCCTGAGCCGGTCCTGGAGGACAAGATGCTACGCTAACACACACTCGGGGCTTCCTGGGACCTGCCCACATCCCACTAGGCTGGAAAGCTCCACTCAGACCACAGAGGACAGGGCCTGAGCTCTGGTCAGCATCTTAGAAAACAGGACAGGGAGGCACTGCAAGGACAGCCAGTAGCTGAGGGGCCAACAGCAGAAACAGAAAAAAGACCACCAAAGAGAGGTGACAGGAAGGAGCAGGGAGTCCTGGGGCCACCCCCAGGCAGCCCCAGAGGGGCCCCATGTCCCTAAGCATCCTCAATATCCACACGGGCAAGACCACTAATAAGGTGAGCGGGGCCCAAAGCCTCAGCTGAGACGACAGGGAGGGTCTACAGTGCCCTGTGCCAGCCAGACTCCCACCCAGGAAGGCTGCTCCAAGCTAAGCGTCAAAAGGCTCCCCACGGTTAGCTTATCTCTTCATGCCTGGGCCTGAGAAGGGCCAGGGGCCACGGGAAGCTGAGCCAACAAGGGGGGCCACAGTGTGGTGCCTCAGTTCCAGGTGGGGTCTGCACCAGCCAGCACAGGTGCTGGGGAGCCATGGGGCCATGAGAGCACCCTGGGCAGCAGGTAAGGCCCTGGCGGTCCTGGGAACACGGGGACGTGGGAGCCCCTACCAGGGAGGCAGGGATGCCAGGGAAGAGGCGCAGCAGGCCCACGTCTTGCTGCATGCTGCTGTGCACCACCAGCCGGTCCCTGCTACAGGCCGTCCGCACCAGCTCCCTGTTGACTGCGAAGACAGAGGCCTGAGGGGCCCTTGTGGAGACCCCAGCCCCGCCCAGGCCTCTGCGCAGGTGACCTCCCTAGAGTCCTCTGACCCTAGGCTCCTGCCCTGCCCCACCTCCCCTCCAGGCAAACCCTCCAGCCCTGAGCTGGATCTGGCAGGGCCAGGGGAGCAGGCGCTGTCCACCCAGGGAGAAGGACTGGCAGCCAAGCAGTGGTGACCCAGGTGACAGGGTGACAGGCCTGGGTGGGAAACATGGCAGGGAGGCCCATCTGAGCCTTGCAGGTGGCAGGTGTGTGGGGAGGTGACAGCATGGGGGCAGGACAGACAAGGCTCACGGCTGGGGCAGTGTCCTCTGGCCGCCTGCCACCCCTGGCTACGTCCTGCTGTGCCCACTGCCTATCCACTCAACAATGAACGGCCCCTCGTCCTCGAGGAAAGATGGCCTCCGTCCCCTTCACCCCCAAATCCTGGAGGTCTGGTGTGCGCCTATCACCCCCACTCTACACGAGGGAGGGCAATGTGGAACCCCAGGCCTGTGGCAAGTGGAGGGCAGAAACTTGGGGTCAGCATGCCTTGAATCCCCCAGGGGGTCAGCCTGTCCACAGGTCTGAAGGCCACCTCTCTGCCGGGCCCCAGCAGTGGCTGACACAGTGGTCAGGCAGCCCTTGGCTCACGTGGCTTCCAGCCAGCAGAATTGGGACACTGGGGATTCCCCTATGCTAAGGGTGCCAGGGTAACAGGCTCAGGGAGGGAAGGAACTTGGCTGAGGGGTGAGGAGTCAGCCCCAGGACCCCAGAACCCCAGGCTCGCCCTCTCCCACCTCAGTGCGCCCCACTGGGGATGGGAGCGCCTGTGCCTTCTGCCATTTTTTCCAGAGTGATTCACATATGATAATGAACAGAACATTCTGGACTTGCACAGGGGCGTGGGGCGAGTGGAAGGGAGTGAAGGGAGCAGGGTAGGCAGTGAATTTCCCACCCCCCCGTGGCAGAGGCCATCGGCCTCCCGTGCCCACTATGGCAGGAGGCATCCTCTGCCTCGGGGCTGTATGTGTCTGCTGGGCAGGCAAAAAGGTGGGGAGGGGCTGCTGCCCACCTCAGATGGCCCCACCCGGCTCCCCTCACTTCCCAGAGGGTAAGTGAAGGCCCCGAGAGGGTCCTGGCACGTTGGCTGGACCGATGGGTGCACAGCAGGGTGGGCCCTGGCCCAGCCTCTCCCCCTCCCCGGGGCCCAGCAGCCACACCCTGGGCACATGCTGAGGTTTCCCAACACTGGTGTCAGAACCGGCCCGGCAGCCTGACATCAGGCAGGGCAGGCTGTGTAGTTTCCCACACCGGCCCATGCGGGCAACAGTGGAATGGTGGGCAGGGGCCTGGGGCTGGGGCTGCAGGTAGCCTCGGCTCTGTGCTGGGGAAGCTGCTGTCAGGCTGGGACTCGGTCCCCCAAGGCCCCCGTGTGTGGCAGAGCCCCTGGATCCAGAGTGAAGGCCCCTCCGCCCACCGAGGAGCCCCAGTCCTGGGCCCTAGGTAAGACTCCGCCCGTGCAGAGCAGCACCCACACCTCCACTCCGCTCCTCCTTCCCAGCTGCAGGGCTGGTGCCACCACCCAGCTCCTGTGTGGCACCTCCAGGCCGCCTTCTGGACTGCTCCAGCCCTGGGGAGCATGGACCCCTGCTTGGGCCCGGGGTGTCCTGGGCGCGCAAGATGCATGTTAGACACTGTCATAGCCCTGGCCATACACTCTCGAAGGTGCCAGGAGGGTGGCAGGGGAAGGCGGGTGGGGTCAGAGCCCCACAACAGTAGACAAGGCTCAGGGCTGTGGCCCTGGAACTCCTGCCATGTCTCTGGGGAACACTGGGTGGTCCAGGTCCTGGCTGCCTCCCGCCCACCCTCTCTTTGGGGAGCATCTGCTCTTTCCTAAAGTGGTGGTGGGTTGGGGGCAGCACCCGCTATATCAGAAGATCCCCAGGAACAGCTCTCTCCGGGCCCCAGAAACACCCTGTGCCCAACCCACAGGCTGGCAGCGGACCAGGCAGAAGCATGGCAGGGGTAAGGGACGTGCCACCCTCCCAGAGGGCTGGGACACTAACAGGCACGCAGTCAAACAGGAACAGCTGCGTTGCTTCAGGACAGGCAGCCCCGCCTGGGGACAGATCCAGAAGAGATCTCTCCTGGGACAGACCCCTGGGGACAGGACCCCATGGACAGCTGAGTGGCAACACAGGCCCCAGGGACTGGGCCCACACCAGCCCTGAAGAGGCAAGAGCTGGGGAGAGGCAGGAGAGAGGTGGCCCCACGTCCAGGAAGGTGGAGGCCCCCTTAGGAGACTAGACCTCTCAGGTAGAAAGATGGTAGCCCTGGAGTGACTTCCCCATGGGCCGTCAAAGTGGCCCTGAGCCTCCAGCATGGCCTGACCAGAGTGCTACTCCAACACCCAAGGCAAGGAGAGGCTGATGGGGCCTCCCCTGCAGAAGCCTCAGGACCAGCTTGGGCCATCTGTTGGCCCCATAAGGACAGTTAGGCTGCCCGTGGGCCCAGAGGACAGAGGTCTCCCTGGAACTCCTGGGGACCAGATGTACCACCGGGCCCAAGTCTCTAGGAGGGCTGAGCTGTGTTGCACAGCCACAGCCACCAAGAGAAACACCTGGGCTTGTGGCCACATGGGGGACCAGACAGATCCCCCAGCACCCCCAGCCTCAGCTCCTAACCTGTGGTGGTCTGCCGAGGCCCACCCCGGCACATGGCCCCACAGCCCCCCTTCTCTCAGCAGCCCTCTGGCTTCCCCACAGCTCAGGGGAAAACCAAGCACTGTGCCCCTGCCAGTCCATGGGGCCCTCGCCGCAGCCCCGCAGGCGCAGCCAGGAGGCACTGCAGCCGCAGCACTGCTCTCAGATCTGCTCACTTGTGATGTCCACGCCCACGGTAGCCAGTGGGGGAAGGTTGGGGGAGCAGAAGGCTGCGAACCTCCGACTGTCCACCTTCGTTGCCCGGTTGCCCCGGAACAGTTGATTCTGGAAGAACAGGCATACCTGCAGGAGAGAGGGACAGCGCCTCTGAGCTGGGGTGTGGGGGCTGTGTACTTCCAGCACTCCCCCCACACTGCCACCAGCAGGATGCCCAGACCTAGGGGCCGGCAGATGACCTGCAGGCAGAGACCTGACCAGGAGTAGCCTCTGCAGATGGCTGCTCCCCTCAGGCCCCTTCCTGCCCTGCCAACCACCCATAGTAAACCCAGGCCTGTAGGGCCTGGGCAGCAGGGGCAGAGGGTGAGCAGGTGGCTGGCCACAGGAGGGGCTCCAGGCCTGCTTTTCCCCCATGAACTCAGCCCACAGGGGCAAAGAGTAGAGCACTCCAGAGATCCCTCCCCAGAGTGCACAGGGAGCTGTCCCACCTTCAAGCTGGTCAGGAGCTGTCCCTGAGGAGGGGCCAGACAAGAGTGGGCAGAGATGGGCCTGCAAACACGGCACTGTGGAAAGGCCCTACCTCTAACCCCACCTGCCCGGAGGAACCACTAGGACAAAGTCCACTCCTGTCCTGGCCCCAGAGGGACAGGGAAGTCTGTAGTCCTAACACTGTGGGACGGGAGAAGTGGACACCTGGGGAAGGAACAGACCCCCAGCTGCACGGGGAGCCCTCCACACTCATGGGGACCCACACACACATCTGCTGCACGAGAGTGAATACGTGTGACATGAAAGCTGGAAGCACACACGCCAGGTCAGTGACACTGAAGTCTAGGGAGCCACTCTGGGTGACTATCTCATCCGTGTTGACTGCTAGCAACTGGACCACGAGACAAACCTGTGCCGTACCACAAGCCCCTCTCCGCGCTCCTTGGAGCTCCTGGGCTGTCACCCATTGTCCCACCCTTGACCAAGGTGACCCCCATACCAGGCCAGGCCAGGTACCTCTGGAATGACATACTGGCCGGCCATGAGCAGAGCCCCCAGCAGGTTCTCGCGGCCATCATTCCACAGCGCATGGATGGGCACCTGGGGAGAGGCCACAGGTTGGGGCTGATCCCAGGAAGCACAGGGCCACCCAGCCCCCCTCCCCAAAGTCATCCAGCCTAGGGGAGGGAGAAGGGCTGGGTAAGCGTGGTCTGGGGCAGAGGCCTCTGGAGAGGAGCAGCCTCCAGCAGTGGCTCCTGCTACAGTGTCAGCCCGAGCCCAGGGCCTCGCTCTGTGCAGGTCAAGGGCCCAGTGGGTAGCAAGCCCAGTCCCCCTGCTTCTGAGAACACTTAGCTCTTTGCTACCACAGGAGCCATGGGTGGGTAGGAGCCAGCGGCACTGCCCAGGCACAGTCCAGCCGTCCCTGAGCTGCTGGAGTCTCCTGCAGACAGTGCTCTGGGTGACTCTGAACAGTGCCCAGCTCCTCACCACTCCTGCCTGGAGGCCAAGGTCTGCAGGAGAGGCCAGCCGGGGTGTGGTCTGCTGGGAGTGGTCAGCACAAGGCCTCTGGAGGGACATCCCCTGGCCCAGGGGATGAAGTCCTTGGTCCTCCTGAGCTCCACCCCTCACAGGGCACATGGCTGTGGGTGACCCCTGCCCAGACGCTGTTTCTCCTCCAGCACAGGGATGCAGACGCGCGTGAGAGGCTGGCGTGAGCTAGAAGAACCTGCAGGTGCTCCTGGGGCGGCAGTGCTCACAACCCCCACCCCAGGAGACTGTGAGGCAGTCACCCCCGGTCTAGGGAAGGGTGGGCAGTCAGCCCACGTCCCGTCCGCCTCACAGGGCTCCAAGTCGGGGACACAGCCTGTGGACAGGAGCTGGGGAAGAGCAGGAGGTGCCCAGCAGCCAGCAAGCATGCTCAGTGGCCTGGGGCCTTCCACGCAGGGTGCCATTACCCCGGGGAGGCCTCTGCACAGCCAGGGAGAGCAAGCTGGGTGATGGCAGAGCCCCCTCTAATGGCACCTGACAGCCCTGGCAAGAGGGTCTCCCTGGAGCTTCACCAGGTCCTGCTGACGAGGACACAGAGACGGGCTTCCCAAGCCCAGGTCTCAGCCTCCCCAGTGGGGAAGGATGCTGAGAGGCTTGGCTAGGATTGGCCCCAACAGCCACTGGGGCTCCTTGTGAAGCCCGCGGCAGGCCACAGGGACCCCAAGTCAGTGTCTAGCAGGCCCCGATGGAAGTGCAGACCTACTCTGTCCCTGCCCTCAAATAGAGCAGTTTTCCACAACATTCCACCAGCCTTGGCTTCAGCAGGGGTGTGCTAGCTTAGGGTGGCAGAGGAGGGGGCATCTTATACTGGTCCCAGGGAGGGCACTGCTGGGAATTGTAGTGGCAAGAAGGAAGAGAAGAATAAAGGCTGGGGGATGACCAGGGCCTCCCCAGGCACCTGTCCTGAGGGTGGCCACCACGGTCAGTGGACAGCAGCATGGAGCCCCTTAGCAAGAGAAAAGGCTTCCTCGAGGGTAGCGCAGCGGGGCTGGGCTCTGGGTGCTCCTGAGGCCTCACAGCTGGATAAAATCACCAGCAGGCCCTCGACCCCAGCCACAGCGACGCTAGGGACTGGCCCAGGCAGTTGAGCAGGAATGAACTGGCCATGCAAGGGGCACCCAGGAGCCTCCTAGGGAGCGCAGCAAGAAGGCCAGGTCCCAGCCTGGACTTGCCCTGTGGCCTCAGGAAGCCTGTTGCACAGAAGGGCCTCAGGCCCGGGGGTTACCTGGGCACCAGTGAGGATGACAGGCTTCTGCAGGTTCTCCAGCATGAAGGAGAGCATGGAGGCAGCAAAGGCCATGGTGTCAGTGCCATGGATGACCACAAAGCCATGGTACTGGTCGTAGTGTCTCTGTGGGGGAGCAAGGTCAGGGCAGGACCAGGCCTTCCCCTGGCAGCCCTGCTGCTGGGAACAGGTGCTCAGGTCGGCAGCCTGTCCCCTTCAGAACGGGGAATACAGGAAAAGGCCCAGAAGGCAGGTAGAGGAACCTGAGGAGGCACCATGTGACCACCCGCTGCAGGCCTGGGCCCTGCCCTTTGGCTTGCCTCAGAGCATGGGAGAATGTGGGTGCTGGGGAGCCCTGAACTCTCCCTAGACTTCCAGTTAGCGTCTCCCCAGGCAGGGCTATGTCAGAACGGGGCTCCCTAATCCTGAGAGTGCTGGATGAGGGCCCACCGCCTCCCGGGCCACAGGAGCTGTGGGGCGAGTGGACCTCGCTGCTTAGAGAGGGTCGGCATGAGCACAACCAACCAGCACTAGGCAAACAGGCAGGAGGCTGGCGGGCAAACGTGGGGGAAAGACCTTCCAGGTTTAGCAAAGGCCACAAGCCCTCCCAGGCACACGGGCCATTCCGTAGGAGTGAACTGGCCATGTGGGGATGCCCTCTGGCCACCACCTGCAGAGGGTGGCTGCCCAGGCTCTGGTTGCCAGGGGCACAGCTCTGGCCACACCAGGTCCAGGAAGCCAGGGTGGTCTAGGGACTGCAGAGCAGCCAGGAGTGGAGCAGGGCGCCCTCTGCTGGCCAGGCCAGGCTGCAGGAGGAGGAGGCCTTCCTGAGGCTGTAGGGGGCAAACCTGGAAGGACTATAGGGCACGGTCTGGACCTCAGAAAAAGTCAGGCCTGTCCCAAGGGTGCTGCAGCCACAAACAAGGGACACTGGACCTCCATGACCCAGGCCACATACGCCCACTGGCAGCCTCTTTCCTGGAATGGGACAGACCCAGGGCCATAAACTGTCCCAGGAGGCTCATAGTTGGTGAGGGCTGGGGTCTGCTGTACCTCAGACAGAAAGAAACAGGCGTGTGACCCAAGTGACCCCACTCAAGGGACCACGGGCTTCTTATGGGAGACAGGTGACAATGGGGACTGAAGGGATGGGAAGACCCCACCTGGGGATCCCAGGATGGCTTTGTGCCAGGAGCTGGGGCTGTGATGATGGGGAACAGAGAGGAGACCTGGGTGGGGATGGTGGAGGTTGCTCTGGCCTCCAGCTCCCTGGCCAAGTACACACACGTGGCTTCAGTGACCACTCTCCACTTGCAGGAGGGAAATAGTCACTGAGCTTTGCACCAGAGAGTACCAAGAGAACCTGTGCCACCCCTGGGGCCGCCATTCCTGGGGGCCACCATTCCTGGGGCCCACCCTCCTCAGGCAGGGCCTGCCTACTCCACCACAAAATCCCCGCTCTTCACCTGCCCCAGAGTGCTTCTCCAGGTGGGCTGTGCCAGACCCCTGAGCCCGCCCACAGCCCCGCCCACAGCCCTTGACCCCACGGTACCACCCACACTCCCTGCCTCACACCTCTATGGTCCCGGCAATCTGAACCCACTCAGTGATGGTCATGTCACTGGAGTCGAAGAGGGGCTGGCACTCCAGCACCGTGTAGATGATCCTCTGGTCAGGGCCGACTGGGCTGCAGGAGGCAGGACGCCGGCTCCCACTCTGCCCCTCCAGATCCAAGCCCCCTCACCTGCTCTGCTTTCCTCTGGCCCCTGTGCCCAGTGACATTTGTCAGTGGGCTCTGCATATTGCTAAGGTCTCAGCATCCCGAGTACAGGGCACAACCTCCGTTCCATCTGGAGTCCCCAGAGGAGATAAGATGTGGTCCAGGGCAGGGTGCCCCCAGCAGGGTCACCTTCCCTACCAGCTCCAAGAGGCAGGCTGGGATCAGCCCATGAGCAGCCAGAAGTCCATGCTGGGAGAGTCGAGCTCAGAGAGATCAGGCACCACAGGGAACTCCCGGCTCAGCCTTCCAGCCACAAGGACCCCAGGCAGTCAGGGGGGCCGAGAAATGGAAGGACCGCCGTGCCAGGGAGGGAGAGGCCACTGGGCCAGCCCCACCTCTTGCTCACTAACCCAGTGGGCTCAGTGGGGCATGGGGAGCAGGATGGGGGAAGGCGGCCCCACGAGCCCAGGCCCAGGTTCTCCTGGAAGGCAGCCACCATCAATCGTGAAGACCCGTGAAAGTGAGGCTGCAAAGGCCTCCTGTGAATGGCACGTCACTGCCGGGAAACCAGAGCCTGCTCCCTGGCCCCCGACAGGCACTGTCCAGGCTTGGGGTCTGCCCTCCCTGTCCCCCCGAGGACCCATACTCACGGCAGCACCAGGGTGTTGTCGGGGAGGCTGCAGACCTGGGCATGCTCCTGGTCATGGAACATGGGCAGCGCCCTCAGGGTGGCAGCCAGGCCTTTCCCGGGGACAAGCACTGCAGGTGGAGTCCGGGCAGCATGGGGTCAGGGCTGGCGGCCACAGCCAGCTCCCGAAGCCCACGTCTTCCCCTCCTGAGTGCCAGGCCCTGGGCAGGAACAGAGGGCAGGACCAGCGTTGGCCCAGGTGGGGCCGTCATGGAAGTTGGAGGCCAGGAGGACTGGACGTGGCCACTGGGAGCCCTGGGAGGACGGCAGCTGGCACCTAGAAGCCTGGAAGCCACAGCTTCCTCCCTGGAGCCAGGCTGACTCTTCCTCTGGAACCTAGACAGCCCCAGCGGCTCTGCTGCCACTTTGCCCAGGTCCCGTCTCTGCTTGTACCCAACTGAAAATGCATCCACGCTCCCCACTGAGCTAGGCCCTCCCACGGGGCAGCCATGTGTGCCCACTCAGTTCTATCCCGCCTCCCAGAATGCCCGGGGTGCTTTGCTGGTGCCACTCAAAGTCCTGCCCCACCCCCACTTCTCACCAGCAGGTGCTCTGAGGCCCGGCCCAGGGTATCACTTCCAGGAAGCCCTCCCCAGTGCCCAGGTAGTGGTGCCCTTCCCACAGGCTGCCCTGCTGGTCCTCAAGCCCCAAAGGGCACGAACTGTGTTGCTCCTGCAGACTCCAGCCTGCGGCCTCTTCCCGTGCCCCACGCCGTGAATGGGAGGGTCTGGCACACAGCAAGTACCCAGACAGGCGGGCCCTGCCTGCAGCCTCTGCGTCTCAGAAATGTGCACCTAAGGTGGCACTGTGCAGAAACGATGCCCTGTCCTACAAGGGCGCAGGTATGTGTCTTGAAAACGAAGACTCCTGGCCAGTGCCCTGAGCTGTTCCTGCTAGCTCTGTGCCCTCAGGCAAGTAAACTAGCCTCTCTGGGCACTTCCACTCCGTAGCGTGGTCTGTGAACCCCCCACGGGCTTGGGCACTGGGACACGTTGGCAAGGACCACAGGGTCCCCCAGAGAAGGTGGGAGACTCAGGAGCAGGCAGTGGCCCTGGGTCTCGCCTGGTCCCAGCCTTCACCCTCGACTGCTGGACAACTCCCTGGTGCTAGCCACAGATCGCCACGAACATGGTGCCTTAAACAGCCCCCGTATCATCCCCCAGTTCTGGGGTGAGAAGCTGGGTGGGCCCAGGTGTCAGCAGGGCTGGGATCCCTGTTGGAAGTCTGGGGAAGTCCACCCCGCGTGCGGGACAGCAGAAGGGCTGCATCCCCCAGGGTTCCTTCTCAGCAGCTAGAGGCCACCACGCCCCCAGGCTGTGGCCCTGAGCTCTGTCTTCAAAGCCAAGCCTCCTTTGAGCCTCATCTCTCTGGCTGCCTCCTCCTTGACCAAGCGAGGAGTCCTCTGGCAAGGGCTCATGGGAACCGGTGGGCCCCAGACAAGCCAGCTGCACCTCCCATTGCAGAATCAGGACCTTGATCACATCTGCCGCTCCTTTGCCACGGGAAGGTCCCCACTCATAGGTGCAGGGTGAGGATGGGGGTGCTCGGAGATCACAATGCTGATACATGGGACACATCGGGGGACGAGGAGAAGGAGAAGCCCCCATCTCCAGCCCCTGGAATGGACAACAGCAGGCCTGGGGTCAGATGGCCCTGGCCTTCCTTCCACACCCTACACCCAGACCCTCTGCTGCCTTCACAGACTGCTGTGGTCACTCACTCAGAGGAAGTGCTGCTGGCACCAGGGGCCACACAAGAAGGGCTGGCACCCCCAGCATCCCTTAAGCAGCTCACAATCCCACTGGCCTCACAGAGAGGAAGCCCCTGCCAGGGTGCCAGGGTCAGGTGCCAGCCTCCCTGCCCTCCTCAGTGCCCCCTGCTCGGGTTGTGTGACATAGAGTGCCCAGCCTCTCACCCAGCTAGACCTGGCCCTCTCTCCCTCAAGCATAGCTCTGGCCACAGACGCACGTCCCCCCTCCCCCAGCGGCATCTCCCTCTTCCAGGCCCAGCTCTGCCAGCCCATCACAAATGAGCCACGGACTCAGCAGATTCGCTGCCCCAGCTGTGGTGAAAAGGAGCCTGGCAGGCTTTGGAACCAGCAGCTGCTCCTCCTCTGCCCTGCCAACCCTCACAGCTGTCTCAGGCCACTTGCATCTCCTCCTGCCAAGCCCCCAGCCCCAGCGGGGCCCCTCTCTGGCCCCCAGGCCCCTAGGCCTGAGGGGGTGTGCCGCACCGTCTTTCCCACCAGAGAAGGAGACCCCGGGAGGGGAGCGCCCGGGCGGCTCCTTGCCCACCCGCTCTCCTGGCCTGGCCTGAAGCCCTGCAGGCCCCGTGCAGCTCAGCTGGGGGGCGGGCGATGCAGAGGGCCGAGGTGCAGCTGCTTGCGAAAGGCCACATGAGCGAGCCTAGTAAACAGATGTGGAAACTGCCACCCATGAGTTCGTCAGCCCCACTGACGTCTGGAGACACCCCTGGTGTGACCGGGACATGGCCTGTTGACACATTCAGAGGCCACTCTGGGCGCCAGCACTGGGGCCACCGCACTGGGGCTCAGTGTCCCTGCCTGTGTGTGGTGGGGCTGAAAATTAACCCTAAGAGTCCCTGGTCCTGCGGACACCGTCTTCTGTGGCAAAGTCTGCAGGCTCCATTACGTTGAGGATCTGCAGAGATGATCCTGGGTTTTCCGGGTACGCCCTAAATGCCGCCTCAGGTGTCTGCAGAAGAGGGAGGCAGAGGGAGACCAGACCCACACAGAGCAGGCTGTGTGCCACGGGGAGACCAGAGATGCTGGCCTAGAACACAGGAGGGATGTGGCCCCGAGCCGAGGACACCACAGCCCCCAAGATGGGGCATGTGGGTATCACAGGAGAAAGGGAAGACCTCACAGCCTCTCTCTCCAGGCAAATCTTGCAGACGCGCCATCACGCACCGAGAGCCCGGAGCAGCTACCAGGAAGCACAGGGGAGAGCAGCCTGGAAGGAGGGCCTGGGCTTACCGGCCACGCTGTTCCTACACCCCAGGGTATTCTTTGTAATCTGCAAGTCGTCATGACTTCTTTACCACTCTAAGTCAGCGCTGGCTCTCACACCCACTGAGATTCCGTAAAGCCTACTGCTCTTCTTGCTGAGGGTCCCCCCAAAGTGTCAGGCCTGGGCAGCCTGAGCCCTGTCCCTGCTGGCCCTTCCTGCACGGCAGGCAGGTGACTGGCCTCATCAGAATCTCTGGGCTCCTTCCCCACGTGCTCAAGTGGAGACAGGGTGGTCGCGGGGCAGTGGGCCCGCTGCAGCTACCAAGTCTGGGATACCCAAATGTGAACCTGGACACATGCAGCCACCAACGGGAGGGCGGTCCAGGCTGTGGCCACAGAGGTCATGCTGCAGTGACCATGAAGCCATGGGCATCACCCCCACAAGACTCAGCTGCTGCAGCCAAAAGTGGCCACCAGGCAGGATGCTACACATAGGGACAAAGCCTCAGGCGACTGTGCCTTGGGGCTTGGCTGTCCCTGTGCCCACAAGGAGCCAGCTCCCAAGTGCAGCAGGCACGAGGTGCCATAGCCAGACACGGGAACCTCTGGATTCCTGTGTGGCCTCTGATGCAGGCCAGGGCCAAGGGCAGGGTTATCGGACTATAACACCTCTTGGCTAAACTATGAACGGAACTGGCTAAAGGGCAAGCCCTATGCCATCACCTCTGCCCACCCAGAACTCTGGCAGGGCTGGGGAGTGTGCTCTGCCCTGCAGGCACGACAGCCCAAACAGCTTCACTGTGGCCATGCCCCCACACCACCCACGCGCCTCGCCAGAGGCCAGGGCCCAGGTCAGCAGGGCTGAGCGAGTTAATCATTGGTGGCTGTGGGGCCACGACTCCAGGGCAGGCAGGCCTGCAGCTGCAAGTTCAACAACTCCCTTGGGGGGCTCAGAGAGGGCTGGGGCTTGCCGAAGGCCTTCTGCCCGTAGCCCCAGCCCAGGACCACTCCCTCCAACCATCCCCGACTCCCTGGCCTGTAGGCAAAAAAGCCAAGGTGCTCAGTCACCATCTGCATGTCCCTGAAGAAGAGCCGACTGCAGCCGCACGGGAGAGCAGGCCTAAGGCCTGAAGTCCAGGGTCTCACTGCACAGTGCCTGGGTGCAGCTCCCACTTGGGGGTCACTGGGAGCCAGATCTCTCTTCCTCCCTCATGCTCTGGGCTAAGCTCCCTAAGCCTTTCTGAAGGAGGAAAGAGTCACAGCTGCAGACTCTGGGGCTGCCAGAAGGCAGGAGTTGGTTTTTTCTAGAAGGGGCTGGTGTGGGGACCAGAGCCCTTAGCGGAGCCAGAACTGCCCCAGGAGCTGCCAGCGTCCCACCAGGGCCCCAGTACTGGTTTGGGCCGAATGGGCCACTGCTCTGAGTTTGCCCATTGGAGTAGGCCCCCAAGGAAGGGGCTTGGAGCACGGGCAGATGCCTGCCGATCTCCATTGCTCACCAGGCCTTGCAGACCCCAGGGCCCAGAGCTCCCTGGGATCTTAGCCGATTTTTACCTGCCTGAAAATCGACACCCACTACACTCCATCTTCCAGGCATCAAAGTCTGCTTCACCTCCAGAAGCGTGGCTTTGCAGCCTCCTGCAGAAATGCAGCATGCACCTGTGTAACAGCCCACAAGGCTGCCGGATGAGCACAGGGCAGAGGGCACCGGGTTCCTTCGGGAGGGACTGTGGTCAGTGTCCACTTGTCCCTCAGCTTGAACCACAGGGTAACTATGTGTGGAGCTCGAGAGAACTGGAGATGGCCATGTGCGAACCCTGGAGAGGCAGCATCAAAGCAGCAGGAGAGGACTCTGCAGGCGGAGCCACAGGGCCAGCCCTTTCCAGACGGCTCCGCTGCCTCCTCTGCTCCAGCCCTCCTGGGCTCCACCCTGGGCCCCTCACTCTGCTGCTCCAGGCTTGGCCTCGTTCACACCCTGGCCCGGTGGCCGCTCCTCTTGCAGCCCTCATGCCCTCAGAGGGGTCCTCTCCAGATCCCCAACACAACACGACCTGCAGCCCACTGGCAGAACCCAGCCCTCCTGGACCCACCTCCCACACACGTCACAACTTATTTATTTTTGGTACCAGGGACTGAACCCAGGGGCACTTAACCATTGAGGCACACTCCCAGCCCTTTTTTGTATTTTATTTAGAGACAGGGTCTCACTGAGTTTCTTAGGGCCTTGCTAAGCTGCCGAGGCTGGCTTTGAACTTGCGATGCTCCTGCCTCAGCCTTCCCAGCCGCTGGGCTTGCGGGTATGCACCACCACACCCGGCTGAGTGTGTCACCTTTTAATGTCAGCCTTGCTCTTGGTGTGAGCAGAGGGGCCCTGTCACTCCCTGTCCCTCAGTGGCATCTGCCAACCTGTGAACCAAGTCCCTGGTGCCTGAGTTCCTGGGGGATAGGCTCGACTGGGGTCTGTGTCCTGGGGCCTGGCACAGAGGGGCCTTCAAGGATGTCCGTGTATTCTGCAGGGACAGAAGACTGAGAAGTAGCCCTTGGAGCCACTGGGAGAGGGACAGTGGTTTCTGAGTATCCACTCCTGTGGAAAGGAGTGGCCAGGAGGGGGCCGAGTGCCCAACAGGCAGCCCCGGGTGGCTCTGGGGAAAGGCACGGAGCGCCAGGTGTGTGGGCTGCGCCTAAGCTGCAGCCTCAGCGTGGTCCCTTTTCCAGGCAGGGCCCTGGTGCTGGGGACGGGTGATGAGGGAAGGTGGAGAGGCAACTGGAGGCTCCTTGGGGAGTGAAGCGGACAAGCCGAGGGGCGCCGAGGGGTGGCCCCGGGGCAGTGGCAGGGAAACGCTGCATGCACCCGGGTGGCTGTCCCCAGGAGGTCCTGCAGGGCTCCCCTCCCCTCCCTCTCTAGACGACCCGGCCTCCGCGGCCTCCGGCCAAGTCTCCGAAAGGCGGCCCGCGGACCGACGCCCAGCCACGGCCGCACTGCTGAGCCCTCCACAGGTCCCCGACTTCTGCCTGGCCCTAGCGGCGCAGGGGGGCCGCGCTGCGGGCCGCAACCCGAGGCTCCCGCCGGGGCTCAGGGCGGGCCACGACTCACCGCCGTGCTCGCTCCGCATGCCGATGGTGCCGCCGGTGTAGACGGCCAGCACCCGCCGCTCGCGCCCCACCGCGCGCGCCATGCCCAGGACTGCGGGCACCGCCGGCGCGGGGACACGTGGGGGCCGCGGGGCGGTGACCGCGGGGCGGCCTGGGGGCCGGGGCGGCGCCTGCCGGGGCGGGGCCCGAGCAGCCTGGCTGGGAGCGCGAACGCCCGAGCCTGGCGGGCCCGACCCGAGCCCCAGGACCTCCAGAGCCCGCTGCCGGCGCCCCGGTGCTCCCCCAAGCCCGCTCCGCCGACCCGGACCCTTGGAGGCCACTCCTTGCCGTGTCCGGGAGCAGGCAGAGCCCGCCAGCCCCTGCCCAGGCCTCCAGCGCCCAGTGTAGGGCAAAAGCGGGGGCACAGGCGGGTTCAGGGTGTCAGGAGGGCTCAAGCTGCGGGCTAGGTCCCCGGATGCAGAGAAACCCACTCAGGCTGTTTCCGTGGGTGGCAACAGGGGCCTGGACTGTTAACTGAGAGCTGAGCACTCTCTGCAGGAAGAGCCCCTCCAGTGTCTGATTCCCAGGGAATCTCGCAGAGGCAACCTGCTACTGACAAGCTGGGGAGCCCAGTCCCATTAGGGCTCTGTGCTTATCTGTTTGGTCTACCCTAACAGGTAAGGAAAAACAGCAGCCTGTAAGCTGCAGTGTGGTGTTCACCTGTAATGCCAGTGAGTGGGGAGGCTGAGGCAGGAGGATCATAAGTTGGAGTCCAGTGTCAGCAAGTTAGTGAGGCCCTCAGCAACTTAGCCAGACACTATTTCAAAATAAAATAAAAGCAGGTAGCTCAGTAGTAAAGCACCCCTGGGTTTGATCCCCAGTACCAAGAAAGAACAAACACCACAGCCTGAGTGGCTCCAACATAATGTACTGTGTCATAGCTCTGGAGGCCAGAGGTCCTAGATCTCAGTGGCAGCAGATTTGGTTCCTTCCTTGGCTGGCAGATTTTCTCTATTATGACAGCAGGCAGGTATGCTGGGTTAGGGCCACTCTGTGGGCCTCATTTTAACATAATCATATCTTTTTTTTTGGTACCAGGACTGAACTCAGGGGCACTCGACCACTGAACCACACCCCCAGCCCTATTTTGTGTTTTATGTAGAGACAGGGTCTCACTGAGTTGCTCAGCCCCTTGCTGTTGCTGAGGCTGGCTTTGAACTCGCAATCCTCCTGTCTCAGCCTCCCAAAGTGCTGGGATTACAGGTGTGCACCACCGTGCCCAGCAACATAATCGTATCTTTAAAGTCTCTTTCCAAATAGCCACATTCAGAAGTTCTGGGGATTGGGCCTTCAACACAGGACCTTGGGGTTCAACAGGTAACAGCCACTCTGAAAACCCAGCTTTGTCGCTGTGTTGCGTCCCTGATCCTCCTGGCCTGGCCCCGTTCTGGCTGGAGGAAGCTCTCCAAAACATGCTCATTCTCCATCGGGAGGCAGCTCTGCCTCACTGAGACTGAAACGCCCGACAAGAACAACTTAGAGGAGGAAAAGTTCATTTAGGTCTCACGTGTTCAGAGATCCAGTTTGGGGTCGATCAACTCCAATGGTCAGGGCCTGAGTGAGGCAGGATGTCACAGCAGAGGGCGTGGAGGAGCAGGGTTGCTCAACTCCTGGCAGTTGGCGGGGGGCAGCCAGGGACTGCAGTGGTCCAAGGGTACACCCCAGGGACCCTCCCTCTAGGCGTGCCCCACCAGCCTACAGTTACCACCCAGCAGTCCACTCCAATGATGAATGCAGCAGATGGCCAGTCACTTGGTCTCTGAACGCTGCTGCACTAACACTCGGACTTCTGCGGGGACGCTTCGTATCCCAACTACACCACCACACGAGAGTCACAATGTGCACTCTGGGAATCTTCCTCTAGCTACCCACTGCCAGCACAAGCCCCAGGAAACCATGTGTGGGGCTGGGCAGGCCCTTGGTGATGACCCCAGCTCTGGTCTTACCTGGCTCTACCTGGCTCCAGGCATGTGTGAGCCATACCAGGTTCTGCAGTCAAAACTACCCAGAACCAGGGGTGGCCAACAGCTTCACCTACGACGCCAGCTGGTCCTCAGGCAGCTCAGCTGGTCCGCTTTGTGTGGTGTGTGCACCTATATTCAGGCGTTCTCTGGTCACCCATTTGTGCCATGTGTATTCTCAGACATAGCTCCTGTCCTCCTGGTGCTTATCCTCTGGCAGGGGCAGCAAAGGATAAACAGAAATGCCAGTGTCTGGTGGACTCAGGGGCAGAGGAACAAGAGGAAGCGGTGACAGATGGAGGTGTCTTCAACAGGGTGGCCAGGAAAGGCCCTCTGAAGGGCTGCATTCCTGCGGAGCCAGGGCAGAACACAAGTTTCCAGGCAGAGAGGAGCAGGTGCCTGAGCCAGTCCGCACAGCGGTCAAGTCAGTAGGCAGGGCATCTGCAGGGAGGGTGCACTGGCTAAGGAGCCTAGGGCCGGGCAGGGCTATGGATGGAACCCTGAACGCGACTGTCGGTTCCGGGAGGGCTTCAGCAGGTTCACCACAACCTCTGGCTGCTGAGTGGAGAGAGACGGGGCTAAGAAGCAAGGCTGGCTTCTGTGTTTGTCAGCTTTCTGTGAAAAAATACTTTTAACTGTGACACAATACTTGTTTTCAGTCCATGATTGGCCGGCCCTGTTGCTCTGGCCTGTGGCACAGTGGAAGAGGCCTGTTCACCTCATGGTGACCAGGAAGCAGAGAGAGGGAGGGGCGGCCGTCCCACAATCCCTAGTGAGGCACAGCCCTCGCGACCTAACTTCCTTCCGCTAGCTCTCACATCCTAAAGGTCCTACCACCCAATAGGCTGAGAAATGAACCTTCAATTCAGGGGCCTTTTGGGAACATTCCAGATCTAAACTAGAACAGCTCCTAAGTCTTTGGCCAGAGCACCCTGCTTGAGGGGACCAGGTTGAGAAAACCTAGGCAAGAATTCACCCCACTGGGGTGCCTTGTCTGCCTTGCTCCCTCTCCAACCCACTTTTTTTTAAAAAATATTTTTTAGTTGTAGATGGACACAAATATCTTTATTTTTATGTGGTGCTGAGGATCGAACCCAGGGCCTCACGCATGCGAGGCAAGCGCTCCACCACTGAGCCACAGCCCCAGCCCGCCAACCCACTTCTTTGAACACATTTTTCTAAAGCATAGTTCTCAAAGTGCAGCCCCTGGTCCAGCAGTAATAGGTGGAACTTGTGGAAAATGCAAAATCTCCAGGCCCTTCCCCAGTCCTCCTGCCTCAGAGATGCCAGTGGGCCCAGGAATGGGTGCTCTGGCATCTGCTGGGTGACTCCGACACAAGTGTAAATCTGAGAATCACTGGCCTAACCCAGGGACCAGCAAACCGTGGCTCAAGGGGGAAACTGGCCCTCCTGTTTTATAAATAAAGTTTTATTGGAACAGCTATGCCCGCTCCTTTGTGTTTGGGGTGGGAGGGGCCAGAAGATGGCCAGTGGAAAGGACCTATGGCCACATGGGTGGGCAGAAGCACCAGGTGAAGAATGGAGGGTGCAGGACACTTGACGCCCCAGTGCACGTCTCCAGGGGAAGCCTCAAGGCTGGGGTCCCACTGGTCACCAGCAGTGGTCTGACTGTGGGCTACTTCACAGAGAGACTCCACGAGGTGTAAGCTGTCCGCAGGCACAAGCCCCTTGCTGGAGGCTGGCCGTCCCTGACGGCTCTCGTGAGTCGCACGCGGAGGTCCTCTGAGCTGTGGCTTCTTCAGGCAGGCTTTTATTCCTGCTGTCCAGCTTCTGTAGAGCCCACCTGGGGTCAGGAATGTTCAAAGGACCCTGTGCATGCTGACTCCATCACCCCTGTAGCCACCCGTGTGGCAGGTGAGGGAGCTGAGGCCCACGGAGGGCTCCATAGCACTGTCTGGTGAGCTGGGCTCAGGGACCCACGGGGGTGCATGGTGGCTGCATGGAGGCTGGGCTGCTGAGTCCTGTGTCTGGAGGGGAAGCCAGGAGAGGAGGCAGGGAGGGAAGAGGGAGGCCAGGGGCAATGGCAGAGCTGGGGACTCAGCAGAGGAGGGCCCAAGAACTTGAGTGGGGGAGAGGGTCTGGGGCCAGGCAGGAGACGGGGTATCCTGGGCTGAAGGCCAGCTGGCAAGGCGTGATAGAACCCCAAGTCTGTGCAGAGAGACTTTGGTGCGGCACCTCAGCACCTTGGGGGCCACAGTGGGCACAGTCAGGGGAGCTGAACAGTCAGGGGAGCTGCTCTTTATACCCGAACTTGAGGGAGTCCTCAAGTCCACTGGAGGGAGGGCAGCAGGCTCTGGAGCAAGGCCACCTGGCCTGCCCTGTGGACCATGACCTCAGGGCACTCTGAGATGTCCCACAGCCTGGCAATGCCATGGCCGCGGGACACTAGCTTCCTCTGAAGGACAGTGTGACCTTGGGTGGGGCACTGTCTATTCAACAAGAAAACCTCCAAAGATCATGACAGCTGAGGGCACTGCCAGCAGCCCCAGCAGCAGCAAGACACCATCATTTCTAGGGGGAGCCAGAGGGGCATCACGACATCTACCACACCACTCAGCGGGGACAGGGCATCTTCTCAATACGCAGTGCTAGAACCACCAAGACATTCACAGGGAAAGCCCCACCTTACCTCCCCAGCACAGTGGTGAGCCTGAGAGGGGTCCAAGCCCAAAGGGAAAGGCCAAAGCCATGACATTTCCACGAGAAGAGAGATTTCAATCAGAGAAGACAAAGATTTCTTAATTGGGAAACTCTAGACACTGGCCATAAAATGAAACTTAAAAATCAACAAAACAGACTATTAAAATCCCAAACTTCTGGCCATGACTTGTGGCACACCCATAATCCCAGAGACTCAGGAGGCTGAGGCAGAAAGACTGTAAATTTGAGGCCAGCCTCAGCAACTTAGTGAGTCTTCATCTCAAAATGAAAACTAAAAAGGACTGGGGATATAGTTCAGTGGCAGAGGACCCCTGGGTTCAATTCTAAGTGCCTCAAAAAAACAACAACAAGCACCAACTACCATAGGATCCAGCAATCCCATCTGAGTTTATATCCAAAAGAATCCAAAGCAGTCTCAGAAATATCTGTGTACCCACATTCACAGCAGCATTACTCACAAGAGCTCAGAGGCAGCCCAAGTGTCTGTCCCTGCAGCATGCGAGAACCTGATGCAAAGCTGAGTGGCAAGGACCAGCTGCAAACAGGCGAGCACATGTGTCTTCACCCAAAGGAGACGCCAGGTGCCAGCCAGAGCCTGACGTGTACCCCAACTCCAGGACTGGAAACCAGGGCCCAGTGCAGGGAGGTGTCACGGGCTCCACCCCGAGGGGGTCAAGGCCACTGTGAAGCGGCTGACCCCAGCTGCCACCTTCTGCCCTCCTGGCACATGAAGGTCAGAGTTGGGCCACTATCTTGGGCAGAGACTTGGCCTCATCAGATGCCACAGGCCAGCACACTGACCTCGGACTTTCCTGGAACTTGTTCTTTATAAATCACCCAAACACACAGAGATGGACTGAGACAGCAGTGGCTGGAGCCGGGGAACAGGGAACGGGTGCTGTCTCACAGGCACGGCGCTCCAGAGGTGCCAGATGGAAAAGCTCTGGAAATCCTCTCATAATGACGTGACACACTCAACACTAGTGAACTTCACTCCTAAAAATAGCTGGGACGGTGAAGGTCACATTATGTGGTCATCACCATACACAGTGAACAGGCACGGACGAGCCAGGAGGAAATAGCACGAATCCCGAGCAAGTCCACAATACAAAGGCAAAGAAGCCCAAAGGGGCACACAGCTTGGACGACACTCGACAGAGGAAGATGCGGACACGTTTGAATCTAAGAAATCTTTACTACATGGGGCTAGCTCCTGAGATGGTGAGAAGAACTCAAAGGAGTACAGGAGGAGATGTGGAGCCCTCAGCAGGACACAGCCCAGGAGGACCAACTGGACAGAGCCCCGGCTGCGGTGCAGGGCCAGGCTGGGCACTCTGGGAGGAGTATGGCTGTGGACACTGAGTGGCCTGCTGAGACCACCTGAAGATCCTCGGGCAGAAGGCACAGGGCCAGGAGCTCCTGCCCTGTTCTGGCAGGCCTGACGCTGCAGCAGCGGCCAGAGGGAAATGCCCACGGGGCCAGCGCCTGCACAACTACGGCAAAGGGTGGACTGGAGGCAGAGGCATGCCCCAGCAACAGAGCAACCTTGCAACACAAGAGAAAGCTGGCTGTTTCCTGAGGAGCTAGCAACCCCCTGCTCCATGGTGCAGTGGCCCTATGGCCCCGGCGTTCATTCACGAGAAGCCAAAGGCCCGGTCAGGGCAGCGTCCACTTAACACATAGAGTGGACTCATCCCGCACCCTCAGGTCGGCCAAGGGCAGTGAAGGACAACCACAGGACGGCTGAAGGAGCCTCGGGAACCCTGCTGGGTGCTGGCGTCCTGACAAGGACACAGGCTCCCACCACACCCAGAACCCTCCCACAGGGAGCACGACCCCTGCAGCTTGGTGCCCTGGCAGGCAGGCCACCCAAACTCGCTGCCCTGGGTTCAGATCTGCTCCTGTCCTGCATGGAAATCACATCTCAGATGATTTTAAAGGGGGGGAAAACCCAGATTTTTCAGTGTTTCATGAAAAAAGAAGGAAATGCAGAAAGACCAGCCATGCTGCTGTTCTGTTCTCATCCTGGTGGCACCTTGTAGATCGTCCCAAATCAAAGTGGTTTTATAAGCCCAAGCAACCAATGGTACCAAACGACAACCCTAGACCCCGCACCTCTCCGGGCCCCTCGGGAGCAGGCTCCGTGGCGTCTGCAGCCTGCTCTGGTGGCCTGCCGCCGCACCACGCTCTCCAGGTGCTGGCTTCCGGGGGTACGCTGCCCACTGCCATTTAGGAAAGCCTCACGCTCTGCCGGCTGGGACCACCAGGGTGGAGGCAGGGCCTGCGGTTCTCGGCGTGACGGGCTAGATGGCAGTGCTGTTCTCTCAGGGCCTGCTCAGTTTGTGAGGGAAAAATTGTTCCCCAAAGTAGTTCACGGCAACCAAAGTCTAAGTAGCTCACTGTGAAGCACGACTTCAGCAGAAACGTCGTGGAAGCGACAGCATGCCAGCTCCTAATTACAGGTCTTCAAAAGCACAGTCTAATTTCAGACTCTCTCAGAGCCTTTGTCTGTGGTCTTTTAACATTACACTACTTCTCTGAGGTTAAAATGGTAATTTTCTCTTTTACTTACAAAAAGCCTTTTCAAGTTAATGTACTAAGATAATTATTCCAATACAGAAGCGAGCCCAGAGAATCATCAAGAACATGCCCAGACGCAGGGCACGTCTCTGCGCCCTTTCTCACCACGCTGTGTAATTACCTGCTCTCTGAACGGGGCTGCCGTTCCTCCCTGAGCCCTACTCATCCTTTGTGTTCCCTAAAGTAGTGCAGCTACTTCGTGGTGGGGAGAGAAGATACTTAACCTCAGCTTGCTCACTGGAACCTGAACGGCGTGGAGACCCGCGTGCTTCTAAAGGAAGCAAGCCCAGACTTCTCCGAGCGTCCAGCTCGTCTGGTTCAAGAGCTGCTTTGGATATAGATGCCTCTGAGTGAGTAGCCTAGATGCATGTATTCATGACCACACTTCATCTAGGGTGTATCTCTGTGCTTTGGTCTCTAATTTTGACTTTGAATATTCCTTCTGCAGTATAGCACTGTTAATTGAATATCCTTTCAATATCTCTTTCTTTCAGCATGTACTGTATCACACAGAAACTATGGGTGCTGGACTCACCTACCAAAAATAATGAAGCAAGCCTGCAGCCAGGCAGCCAGGGCTGGCAGGAACCCAGCTTCTGCCATCACCTGTGAATGGCTCCCATCCTCCAGGTCCTCTTGACCTGGCTCAGTCAGCTTTCTGTTGTGGTAGCCAAAATACCTGACAAGAGCAACTTAGAGGAGACAAGTTGATTTGTGACTCATGGTTTCAGAGGACTCAGTCCACAGGTGGCCAAATCCATTGCTCTGGGCCAAGGTGACACGGCACATCATGGCAGAAGGGCCCAGCACAGGAAAGCTCCTCCCTCATGGTGGGTTCAGGAGAGAGCACCACGGGGAAGATGCACCCTCCCAGGACAAGCCCAAGTGACTCCACTCCTCAAGCCACACTCCACCTGTCTACAATTGATCCAATCATTCCACCTCCAAATATTCCTACACCAACAGGAGTTTGGGGGACACTCTGTATCCAACCCATAACATTCTGCCCTGGCCCCCAAAAGTTCATGTCCATCTCACAAGGCAAAATGCATTTAGTTCAACTCCAAAAGCCCCATTGTCTTAATAGTTTCAGCCCTGCCTGAAAGTCAACACTGAAGTCTTTTCTGAGACTCAAAGCAAACTCCTGGCTGTGAGCCCAGTGAAAATCAAAAGCAAGTTACATGTACCCAATGTAGAGCTGCAAGGGGAAACATTCCCATTCCCAAAGGGAGGAACAGGGCCTGGAAAGAAGGCCAAAGCAAGACCAAAACCTGGCCGGGCAAACATCCTCTGTAGCTTCACCTCTGCCACCTGGGGCACATGGGGTGTGCTTGCTGTCCAGAAGGCATGGGCAGCCCTGCCCCTAGGCCTTGCTTGGTGCAGTGCACACGGGCTTCTCTCAGCCTGGCCCTCCGCAGCAGCAGCCTTTCTCAGCAGACAGTGCATGCTTCTGGTGTGGCTCAATCCCTGGGTCTCCACTTCGGCTTTGGCTTCACCTTCACAGTCTCACGCATCTCTCTCTCAGGGGCTGACCCCAGGGACTCTGACCCTACACTGTGCCTGGCCTCCCAGGCCTTCCTCTTAAACCTCTCCAGAAGCCTCCAGCATCCTGCATCCCTGTAGAACCGGCACCATGTGGGAGATGCCAAGGTCTGCCACCAGCCTACCAGTGCCTGGACCCACAGCCACAGCAGCCTCTGAGTGCCTGTGAAAGCAGGGTGCCCAAGGCTCTTAAAGGGATCTCCCCTCTACATCCCTGGTCCTGCAGTGGGTGCAGTCTTATAAATTGCTGAGGGCCCTTCCAGCTACTGTTGACGAGCTCCTCACCAAGTGACAAAGGGCTTTAATTCTCAAGGTTTTTAAGGTAAATTATGATGCCAACCTCCACTTCGCCATACATTCATGACCAAGAGTGGGATCTCACTGTTTGACAAAATGTCTGAAGGGACAAGGAACAATTCATCTCTTCACAGAGACCATGGGAGCAGCTCCAGCTCCCACACCATTTTCCGGATCCTGCCCTTCTGCTAAGTGAAGACTGCCTGTGGCTTCTCCTATTTATATCCACTCCTTTTCCTTTTTTAAAAAATATTTTTTTAGTTGTAGATGGACACAATACCTTTATTTCGTTTACTTTTATGTGGTGCTGAGGATTGAACCCAGTGCCTCACACATGCTAGGCCAGTGCTCTACCTCTGAGCCACAGCCCCAGCCCTCTTTTTCCTCTTTTAAATCAGGGATGGATGTCACATTTCACGAGACACCTTTCCAGCATCCACTGGGAAGCATACAATCTTCCTACTGTATTTGTCTTGGACTTGCTAATGATTCTGTATCCCTGGAATAGGCCTGCTTTGTCCTAATTACTTTTTTTTTTTTTGGTGCCAGGGATTGAACTCAGGGGCATTCAACCACCGAGACACATCCCCACCCCTATTTTGTGTTTTATGTAGAGACAGGATCTCACTGAGTTGCTTAGCGCCTCGCCGTTGCTGAGGCTGGCTTTGAACTCGCGATTCTTCTGTCTCAGCCTCCCTAAGTGCTGGGATTACAGGCGTGAGCCACTGTGCTCGGCTTGTCCTAATTACTTTTGAACACTAGATTCTATTTGTCCTTTTTCTATCCATCTCTATTTGTAAGCGAGCTTCTTGTGTAGTTCTCTGATACCATCTCCAATAGGTCTGCCATTAAAGTTAAAAGCCAGCTTAACTTTATATCTTCAGTTCGTTTTAAGAGCTGAAGGCTCTTGATAGTTCTGTGGCCTGGAAGAGGTGAAGCGGAATTTGAGTTCTCTGTTCTCTCAAGACCATGAACCTGTCTGACGCTCAGGCTTTTCTGGTGGTGGGACTGTGAGGCCTTCAGCTCATCTTGTTGTCTTAGATCTGACTTACAAGAGGCTTATCTTGTTTTTGTGGATGCAGCTTTTGGATTTTTTAATCCTGGTAAATTTCTTTTTCCTGATTCTGTATGTACGATACATTTCTCCTCTAGAGCCTGTTTTTATTTTCTAATTTGTTATGAGTACCTGCTGTTTTTTGGTTTGTTTGTTTCTTTTTCCTCTCATGAGTTGTGGTGTGAAGTCTCTTTGCTGCCTTGGGGAGTTCATAATTTCATTCATACTTTCCTCTCTGACCCAAAAGTTGTTAAGGAGAATGATTTTTTACTTTTAACTTCCAAGCAGTTAAAATTTGGAAGAGAGAGGCCAACTCAATAGTGTCATTTTAATGGATCGTGATCATAAAATGTAGCCTTAAAAATACTCTTGTTTTTAAAATATGCCTATTTGTAGCCAAGCATGATCTATTTTTGTGAATGCATCATAAACAAGAAAAATATGGCTGGGTAGGGTGGCACATACCTGCAATCCCAGCACTTTGGGAGGCTAAGGCAAGAGGATCTCAAGTTCAAAGCCAGCCTCAGCAAGGGCGAGGTGCTAAGCAACTCAGTGAGACCCTGTCTCTACATAAAACACAAAATAGGGCTGGGATGTGGCTCAGGGTTGAATGCCCCTGAGTCCAATCCCTGGTCCTAAGTGGTCCTTACAAGGGAAGAGAGGTGCACACTGAGGTCATCCTCATCCCTGTGCTACTCCTCGCATGCTGCCTGGCACACTGGTGTTCCTAACAGGAGAGAGGTGGCAGTACTCAGAGTTGAGGTGTTCAGAATCAGGAATTCTCAGGATGAAGGTGGGTGGCGCAGGGCTACATGGTGTCTGTCAGGAGACACCTGGAGGAGCCTGACCAGGAGTGGAGGGGGTGTGCCTGGTGGCGGGAGCTCAGGAGGGGGAAAACAGCAAGGATGAAAACATGTGCTCTCCGCCTGCTCAGTGTCCCTGACGTTGGCCCACAGTCCCGACACCCTCAAGTGTGGCGTTGCAGAGAGCTGCAGTGCCTGGCCTTCCTCGTCTTTCAGAGGTCAAGTGCAATGCCAAGTCTCTGAGGAAATGCCCAGGAAACATTCTCGTACATCCTGCCCCTGCGAAGGCAGAAACCAGGCCCTGTGACACAGTCTGCCTGCGTGGCTTTTGTGGTTGCTGTGTGTCTCCACGTGAAGCTGAGCTCTGCTAGGCAGGAGGCTTATTTCTGTCTCTAGCATCTGTCCAGTAACCCAGTATCCAGTTGGTACTCAATTTTTGTTTACAAAATGTTTTTGTTTACAAAGTTTTTACCTAAAGGTATTTACATTTATAGTAATTTCTTCCTGCATTTTGTGAGTCTCTGTGAACCACAAAAACCAACTCAGAAATCCATTTTACACTTAACAGGTCATTCTCACATCTAAAAGCAGACTTTGACGTTTCCATGACAACGAGCCCAATGACAACCCAGGGACTGGGGTGGGTTTGCAGGGTTCAGGGGCCTGGGAGCAAGGCCTGCCTTTGCCTTCATGGGGGAGCCATGCTGTTTCCCGCCTCCTGAGCTCCCGCCACCAGGCACACCCCCTCCACTCCTGGTCAGGCTCCTCCAGTCTTCTCCGCATAGACACCATGCGGACCAGCAGATCCTTCCCCAGCTACTGTGGATCCTACTCAAACCAGATCTGAATATCAATTAGGTATCAGGTTCCTCAGATTCAGAAGTTAACAAATTGAAGACTCTGCCCTCCAGAGACCTACACAGCATGAAAACCACTACCCGAGGGGCTCAGCCCCAGCCCAGGGGCTAGGACACTCACCTAGAAACCCTGCCAACCACAGAAAACGCTGGGTGAACACATGGACGGCTCGATTCTGGCAGCACACGCAGACTGCACAACAGGAAAGGGGTGCTTCCTTCTGTCCAGAGGCCCAAAGCAGTTGGCAGAAGTGACCCTTCTGGTGGCTTGAGGCGGAAGACGAGGAGTCACTGAGGGTCCAGGTGGGGAGAAGTCCAACTAAAAGCGCAGGGATGGAGTGTGCAGGGAGAACAGGGAGCCCGTGCTGCCGTGGCGCTGGCCTGATGTGTACCACAAACAGGACGGTGGCCACAGGGTAGAGGAGGGAGGGACATTTGGCTTCAGAAATCAAGTCAGAACACTTCAGCTACAACGTGTCCTGACTCCAAAATTTCTACCCTGCTAGTTTAAACAAGTGTTTGTGAATATGAAATATATTAAGTGGCACTCTATCTCCAATGATAAGTTTTCACTGAACAAGTATTTTCTGGAATGAATTTCACTAGATCAGTATAAATCATTGCTCAATTTCCTAAACAAAATAGCTTCTACTTGTTTTTGGTTTTGTTCTGTACCAGGGATTGAACCCAGGGGCACATAACCACTGAGCCACATCCCCAGCCCTTTATTTTTTATTTAGAGACAAGGTCTTGCTAAGTTGCTTAAGGCCTCACTAAATTGCTGAGGCTGGCCTTGAACCTGCGATCCTCCTACCTCAGCCTCCTGAGCCGCTTGGATGACAGGTTTGGCCACAGTGCCCAGTTGACTTCTTGTAATTTCTTGTTTCATCTTTTCTTTCATTCTATCTCCACCTCCCTCCCTCCCTCTCTGTTCATTTATTTATTGGTTCTGGGGATGGAACCCAGGGGTGCTTTATCATGGAGCTATATCCCCAGTCCTTTTTATTTTGAGACAGGGTATTGCTCAGTTTCCCAGGCTGGCCTTGAACTTGCAATCCTCCCACCTCAGCCTCCGGGATCACAGGAATTATAGGCATGCACCACCACACCAGCTTTTCTTTGCTTAAATTTTCTAAAACATTTTCATCAGAGTTGATTCTCTTCCAGACAGGTTTGGGTGAGTAAGCTCTACTTGTTTTTGTGGATGAGAACTTGACCCACCATGGGGTTTTGCAGCCACTATTTTCCCAGGCAAATGTGACACGGCGAGTTGGAGTCTTCACACCAACACGGTCATGAAGGTGCTTCAGATGGACTTCCTCTGCCAGGTAAGCGATGAGTGTCTCCAGTGCCACTGACCACAGGCAACCCTGCACACCCATCTCCACCGCCATCTTGTCATTTGCTCTACTGACAACACTCCCTCTCTGCTCACTGCCTTCAGCAGAGCCAAAACCAGGGCACCTGCAAGTGGGTCCACCATCTGTCCACTCCCCCACCCCGCCAGCCAGGCCTGCTCTGGAAGAGCTGTGTCACTCCACAGGACAACAGCGGTGGCACCTGGCCTCCAGAGCACCAGGCTCCGCCACCTGAGGACTTCTCACTCATAACCGTAGTGTCTGAGGCAAGGTCAGGGGCTCATACCTCCACAACACCACCACCAAGTGCAATGTCACCACCATCCTTGTCCTCAAAAATCTCTGGCTGAATCATGATGCACAAATGCTGTTTTGAAAACCAAACCTACACTGGCACTGGTCTGTGCTCCAGGGAGATGCAGGATCCTGCTCCACATGCTCCCTTGTCCTGGCGGGTATGGATGGCCACCTCACCAGCACGCTGGGGGGCAGCCCACCCCCTAGAGCCGCAGCACAGTGGGGCTTTGTGGTACCCAACCTTCTAGGATGCTGCTGGCTGCCATCTGCCAGCCTTTGCTGGGGACTTCTCCATCTAGGTCCACGGAGGACACGCGTCTGGCACAGAGCAGCCCAGGAGGGGTTCCTCTGGAAGGGACACTTGGCAAGGCCACCTGTTCCTGACTCGGGTAAGGTCCTGACCAGTGACCAGATCTCTGTCCCTCACCCAAGTCTGGTGAGGTGCTGCTGCTTGTCAATGTTGGCAGCCGCGGTTCTGGGAATCTGCCCACTTCACCTGGTGTACGGCCGTCCCTGGTGTCCTCTCACAGTCCTGGTGCTAGTCCTTTATGGGTGGTGGGAAGGTCCCCATTAATTTCTGATTTGAGCTATTCACATCTTCTGTTTTTCTTAGTCTAGTTAAAAGTTGGGGACCCTGCCTCATCCTACAAACAAAAATCAGCACAAAATGGATCAATGCCTTAATATAAAAGCTACAACTGGGGGCTGGGCTGGGGCTCAGTGGTGGAGCGCTTGCCCAGCATGTGTGAGGCCCTGGGTTCATCCTCAGCGCCACATAACATGTGTTCATCTAAAAAAAACATTAAAAATAAAGATATTGTGTCCATCTGACTTAAAAAAAAAAAAAAGCTAAAACTGTAAAACCATTATAAGAAAAAACAGGAGGGCTGGGGTCGTGGCTCAGTGGTAGAGCACTTGCCCAGCATGTGTGAGGCACTGGGTTAGATTCTCAGCACCACATATAAGTAAAGTAAAATAAAGACCTATCAACAACTAATAAAAAAAAGAAAAAACAGGAGTAAATCTTCATGACCTTGGATTTGGCAATGGATTTTGTACCAAAAACATGATGGCAAGGGATAGATGAGTTGGACTCCACCAAAACTAAAGAATATCTGTGTACCAAAGGGCATTATCAAGAAGTTCGGCCTGGCACGGTGACACACGTCTGTAACTCAGGAGGCTGAGGCAGGAGGATCACAAGTTCAAGGTGAGCCCTAAGCACTTAGTGAGACCCTGTCTCAAAAAACAAAAAACAAACAGCTAGGGATGTTGCTCAGTGGTTAAGTACCCTGGGTTCAATCCCTGATGAAAGAAAGAAAAGAATTTAAAAAGACAATCTACAGACAGAATGGGAAAAAATATTTGCAAATCATATATCTGATGTGTTTCACATCTAAAATTTATAAAGAATTCCTAACACTCAACAACAACAAAAAAAACCCCAATTTAAAAACCCACAAAGAAATCTGTCTTAGTCTGTTTTCTGTCATGGTTGCACAAACTGGGTAATTTATAAGATTTTTAGCTCATGGTTCGGGAGGCTGGAAGGCCCAGGGCACAGTGGCCGGGTCTGGCCAGGGTGCTCATGCTGCATCCTGACATGGTGGAAGGTGAGCAGGTGGGCAGGTGCATAGAGGGGAAGCACGGCGGGTGCAGGCACTTGTATGGTACCTGCTTTTGTGATTCTAACCCTTTCCCCTGAAAATGTCACTGATCCTCTCTCCAGGCTCAGCCCTGCAACCTAGGCCCCACTCAACATGGCTGCATTGGGAATCAAGTGTCCCACAAGTGAATTTGGGGACACATCTGAACCACAGCAGAATCCAAAGACATTTCTCCCAAGATGACACACAAATTGCCAAAAGGCCCATGGACAATGTTCAGCCTCCCTGATCACTAAGGAAATGCAGACGAAGTCCAGACAGTTGCTCACGTCCCACAGTAAGGCTCTGACTCAACTAAGTAAAGGGAAAGGAAAAGCAGCAAGGAGTGTGGGCAAGGGCACAGGGGAGCAGCATCGGCCCCCGGGTGGGAACCAAGGATGGAGCCAGAGCGGGAGTCACCACATGACCCAGCAGCTCTTTCCTTGGGTACAGAACCAAGAGTGAAAGCCCACTCCCCACCAGAGCCTGACTGTGGCCACACACAGTAGCACCATCTGTAGTAGGCAAATGGAAAAAAACGACCCAAGCATCCGTCGATGGGTGAATTCCTCAATAACTGGCATCACATGTGACAGGGCCCCACTTGGCGACAGAAAGGATGCATGGCACAATGGGGACAAACTTCACAAACAAGCAAAATCCAGACCCTCTCCTACCGGACCCAGACAGAATGGGCAGGTGGCAGTCTCCAGGGCACAGCAGCTTGGCAGGGTGGTGGAAACACTATGAACTAGGCAGAGATGGTATCCCACAACACCTTAAGCACACCAAATGCCACTTTAAAGTGTTTAATTGTAAATTATGTAATGTTTCACTTCAATTCAAAAATCAGCAAAGGGATAAAGAAAATATACCAGCCTGACACAGGAGGAGATAACTCCAGACCAGCAGACTTGGGGAGGGGACATTAAAAGGGACAGAGGGCACTGCATGAGAACAAAGAGGCCCATTCTTCATGAAGACATAAGGATCCTTAATGTGTATGTGCCTAACAAAGTGTCAAAATACATAAGGCAGAAACTGACAGAAGAGCAGAGAGAAACAGACTAGGCCACCGCTGCAGCTGCAGATACAGCAGGCAGCAGTGAGGTCCACAGGCGGGAACTCAGCAAAGAGCTGAGCAACAGCAACAGCCTCCGGCTGACCCGTCCACCCTGCAGAACACACCCAGGACAGCAGGACCGCCTGCTCCTCAGTTCACAGCCAGCCATCAGCAAGACAGATGACATGTTAATAAACCTGATGGCAATAAATCTGATCTGGAACACACTTGAATAAATCTGATGGCAACTGTAGAAGGTAAGCTCTCAGACCATGATGGAATTACCTGAGAAGTCCATAACAAAAAGGTAGCTAGGGGGCTGGGATTGTGGCGCAGTGGTAGCGTGCTCGCCTAGCATGCGTGAGGCACTGGGTTCGATCCTCAGCACCATATAAAAACAAAGATATTCTGTCCACCTACAACTAAAAAAATAAATAAATATTTAAAAAAAAAAAAGGTAGCTAGACAATCCTGTAATATTTGGAGATTTAAAAACACTTCTAAATAATACACGGGTCAAAGCATTGGTCTTAAGAAAAATCTTCAAATATTTTAAACTAAATGGAAATTAAAATACAATTTATCAAAATTTCTGGTATGGGGACTGGGGTTGTGGCACAGTGGTAGCGTGTTCGCCTGGCATGCGTGAGGCACTGGGTTCGATCCTCAGCACCACATGAAAATAAAATAAAGATATTCTGTCCACCTACAACTAAAAAATAAATATTTAAAAAAAAATTTCTGGTATGCAGCAAAAGTACTACTTAGAAGGAAGTTTACAGAATCAAGTACATATATTAGAAAAGAAAATATATAAAATCAGGCATTCTTGGCTGCTCCATGGAATGAAACCAAGAAAACTAACAGGCAGCTTGCTTCTCAGCAAGGTAGGTGAAAAAAGAAAAGCAGTGGCTCTTTATTGGAATTTAAAACTGGACATTCAAAGCAGACTGGAGGCTCAGGAGTTTGAAAATAATAAAATAAGGAAGAAATCCCCAGCTGCACAGCTGGGCCGGCCGGAAGCTCCAGCCAGAGCGGTGCCTCCGTGAGCACAGTGGAGGGATAAGGGAATGAAAGGAACCTGCATTTTGGGGAGGCCCAAGGTGTGTCTGGGTACAGAGCATTTAGAGACCAAAGACCTTGCCCAGCAAACCTGAAAGACATGCTGCACTATAACCATGTGTGGGGAAGGAAGCCACCACTTTCCAGGCAGTGTACGGAGGACAAAGGAAGGAGCAATTTCATAGCTGCTGCACTGGGGCTGGCGGCTGAGGAGGCTGATTCCTGGCAAACCTGAGTTTGGCCCAAAATACAGGCCCAGTAAATACACACTGTATGACACAGAATGTGCACAAGTGACCAGGAGGATATCAAGCGTGGAGAGAGGGTTACACAGGGGACTGCTGGTCTCGGGAACCCACCTGGCTCTAGCCCTCCCCCTCCAATCTGGCTGCTTACAGGGCCTGCTGGGACCTCCGAAGGGCAAGGGCATGAAAAATTGTTTGGAGACTGAACCTGAGACCAGGAAACATGGGGTCTGCAGGTAACATAGGGGACTAAGAATTGGGTCCCTCACCATAAAAGTGGAACCCGAGGGAGACCCCAGAGGTACAGTCTTCCAACATGGACCAGCAAGTGCTGGGTGCTGGAGGTGCACTGATTTAAAATCTCCAGACCATCTGGCATTCTCTGAAGAGCCCAGAGCCCACCTAAGCCTAAATCCTGCTACCAGGAACTCCGCCTGCGGGATGACCTCTCACTCCAGCAACCCAGAGGGTGGGCATCACGCTCCAGACAACCCCACCTAAAACTGCTGAGAAGAGCAGCTGAGAATCTTTTGAGCCCCAGCAGAAAGAGTTCTTCAACTTTTCATCAAGATCTTTTAAAAATTCTTTTTCACTATTTAATTGTACCTTCACGGTACATGGACATTTACACAGTTGGCTCTTTTTTACTCTTCTCATCTCTAGCATCTTTAAAGCCAGTTATATATGTGGACTAGTTTTTGTGAACTAGGATGTTTGATTAGTATATTTTCATTTTGTATTCTTTTATTTCTATTTTTAATTTTTAAAATATTTTTGCTTTATATGTATTTTTGTTTCCCTTAATTTTCTCTTTTCTTCTGCTAACAGCCAATCTCTATTGTTCTCTTTCATTCCTCCTTTTGTCTTTTTCTTCTGTCCTCTCTCCTCCTCCCTCATAGTCATCACGTCCTACATCACTCCTGTTCTCTGCCTGTCCACCATTTGAAACTGTGAATCCTTTTGCAAACTTGCTGTTTTTACTGTAAGCAATAACTGATCATATCATTTCTGTTTATTGTGATAATTAACATTGTAGACGTTATACTAGGAACTGTTTGGCTTAACGCTATAAATTATTTGCATTGGTTGTTTTTATGTAAAATCTGGACATCAAGTGTCCAGCTGGGAAGGCAGCGCAGAGGTGGAGCGCACTTTGCACATCCCCAGCACGTGAGCATGTGTGCTGCACACACAGAGAACTCAAGCCTCAGTCTTAGGAGACCAGAGAGAAGAGCAGTAATATGAACCTAAAGTAAGCAGAAGAAAAGAGAAGAAAAATTAGTGCCAAAATCATAAAATTTAAAATGGGCAAAATTAGAGAAAAATCAATGAAACTAAAAGCTTGTTCTTTGAAAAGAACAATAAAATTGGTAAAATTCTAGCCAGTCTAACCAAAAAACAAGGCATGAAATACAAAATTACCAAAAACTGAAATGAAAGAGGGGCCATCACTGCTGATGCCGTGGTTAATAAGAAAATTTTTAAAAACAATAATTCTATGTCTATTTGATATCTAAGACGAATTCCTTGAAAGACATAACCTGCCGTAACTCATACAGGGAGAAACAGATACTCTGAATAGGCCTATGTTACTAAAGAAATGGAATAAATAGTTAACAACTTTCTAAAACAGAAGTACCAGGCCCAGGTGGTTTCCTTAAACACAGCATTTAAGGAAGAAATGGCACCAACTCTCTTCATCTCTTTCAGAAAACAGAAGAAAGAACACTTCCTAACTCATTCTACAAGGCCACTATTACCCTAATAGCAAAACTAGACAAAGCTATTTCAAGACAGGAAATCTATAGACCAGTATCCCTCAAGAACACAGATGTAAAATAATCCCAATGAAGTATTAGTAAACAGAGTCCAACAATGTTGCAAAAATTACACACCATGATCAAATATATGCACTGTAGCTCTGCAAGATGCTACAGCACTCCCAAATCAACTAACACAAACCATCCTATCAGCAGGGCCAAAGAAGAAAAAGACCACACAATCATATCAATAGGTACAGAAAAAGCACTTGACAAAAGCTAACGCATCCATGATCAGACTCTCAGCAAACTACAAATAGAAGGGAGTTTCCTTAACAGGAAAAATAACATTCGTGAAAAAAACACATTTAACATCAGACTTAATGGTGAAAGACTGAAATCTCTCTCTGGAGATCAACCCTGAGGCACAGGGCATCTCTTCTCGCCACTCCTGTTTCACATTGTGCTGAAGTCCTGGCTAATGCAGTAAGACAAGGAAAGGAAAGGACAGACATGTGCCTGGGGAAGGAAGAATTAAATTTTTATTCACAGATGACATAATTGTTTATATGAAAACCCCCAAAGAATGCCCTCTGTCAGGAAAAAAAAAATCTCCTAGAACTAATAAGCAAGACTGCAGGATGCACGGTTAATAAAAGTAAATTGTTTTTCTATATTCTAGTAATGAACATTTAGAATTTGCAACTTAAAATATTTCACCATTCACATTAGCACCCCCAAAAAAGAAATTTTTAGGTATAAATCCAACAAAGTATGTATAAAGTCTACATGAGGAAAAACCACAAAGCTCATTACAGATCTAAAGAAACATAAAGATCCTCCATGTTCACGGATGGAAGACTCAATGTTATCAAGACGTCAGTTCTTCCCAAGGTGCCTATGTATCCTGAATACAATTCCAGAGTTATTTCATGGATAGCAACACACTGATTCCAAAGTTTTTATGGAGAATAAAAAGATCCAGAATAGCCAAGACAAAACCTGGCTATTGAACAAATAGCCAACACTTGGCTATAAGAACAAAGTTGGAAAAGTGACACTATACAATTTTAAAACTTAATGTAAAGCTACAGCAATCGTACCACACGGTACTGAGACAGGGCAGAGCGACAGAACAGAGAAGAGGGGCCAAACACAAACCCACACAAACATTCAATGGGGAAAGAGTGTGATTCTGAACAAATGTATGGAAAAACATAAATCTCAACCTCATGTTAACACCATCCCTCCCTCTGAAACAAACATGGAAAAAATAAAGCACAGAATTTGAAATGGATTACACATGTAAAACCTTAAACCAGAAAACTTCCAGAAGAATGTGAAGTAGGCAGGCAACCTCTGTAATCCTGACTAGGCCAAAGATGTCTCATACAGGACATGAAAATAACACACTATAAAATAAAAATGACTGTATCAAATGTCATCAAAATAAAAAAAATTCAGTCTTCAAAATACACCATTAAAAAATGTAAAGATAAGCCATACTTAAAGAAAATACCTGCAATATTACGTCTCTGAAAAAGAACTTCTGCCCAGAATATCTAACAAACTCAAATAACTTTAAGATAGCAACGCTGTTCTAAAAAATGAGAAGACTCAGAACAAACCCTTCACAGTAAAAGCTGCTATACAATAATAATCACACAAAAAGGTGCACAATACCAGGGAAATGCAAAATTAAAATCACAATAGGACACAACCACCCAGTATTTTCATTCAAAGACAAAACTCCAAGACTGCCAGTACCAAGTGCTAGGGGGAGTCGGAGCAGCTGGAAGAAATTTAAAATGGTGGCCAGGCATGGTGGCCGCACCTATAATCCCAGCTACTTGGGAGGCTGGGGCAGGAGGATCTCACACTTGAGGCTGGCCTCTGCAACTTAGCAAGACTGTGTCTCAAAATAAGTAAGAAAAGCTGGGGGGTGTAACCCAATAAGTGCCCCTGGCTCTATCCCTAGAACGGGGTGTGTGTGTGTGTGTGTGTGTGTTTGTGAAGGTGTTGCCACTCTAGAAAATACCTGAGATGTTTCTAGTGAAGTACACACTTGCCATCTAACCCACAGTTCCATTCCTGAGTATTCACCCAAGAGGAATGAAGCATGTCCGCAAAAAGATCAATGCAAAGTCACTCAAAGCCACTGTGTGATTAGGCAATACCTGGGAATGACCCAGACAGCCACCGCGAGGTGAAGGGACTGATAGCGAGCCACACACAGGACAACCACATCCCAGAACCACGTCGAGCACAGGTCCAGAGGCCATGCCTGGGGAAGTCCAGGGACATGACAGGGCAGGTCACGGCTGGCACTGAGGGGTCAGAGGCCAGGGATGCAGCTGACACCCTGGGGCACTGCCACCCTGTCTCTCTGCACTGCTGTGGCAGACAGCACAGCGCCACCCAGCGGGCAAGCGCACAGGAAGCTGTTGTTCTGGGCTCCCCATCCCGGCTTGCCCATGGTCATCCAGCCGGGAGTCTGCATGTGGCGCACTCTCAGTCTTCCCAGCTCCCTGCTCTGGTCCCTCTTCTCGTAAGGCCACCAGCCCTCAGCCGAGTCAGTGCCCACAGCCCACCCGAGACCGCCACCGCAGACGGAACCCTTGCCCCACCACCAGACGACCACACCCAGCCCAACAGCACCAGAGCGCAACTCAGCTCTGGAGGATCGGGAAGCAGGACAGTGGCCCCCAGCTGCTGTGCTGGGGACACAGGGTGGGCACAGGCAACTCTGGACAACAGGGCTGTGCGCCTCCCCTACTGCAGTGCTGGCTTCCTGGGTGCTCACGGTTGTCAGAACTCACACTGACACTCGAAATGTTACTTAGTCATGTGAATGAATTACAAAACGAAGCTGGAGGAAACAGGCTATTTTTCTAATAATTTCAAAGTGGGGAACACTTTGAAAATCATGAAGGAGGCACCAAGTTTGACTCCACAAAAGGGTAAGATTTATAAGGTAAAAAGAAAACATGATCAGTCAAAAGACAAATGACATACAGAAAAACGTCACTCAGCACAAAGAACAAAGAACTAGTCTCACACAGTGCAGTCTCGAAGCACGTGCGGGCCCTGCGTTCCGGAAAAAGAAAGACAGAAGCTATTCAAGAGGCTGGGCTGTGGCTCGGTGGAGGAGCGCTTGCCTAGCACGTGTGAGGCACTGGTTAGATCCTCAGCACCACATCTAAATAAAGGTTCATCGACAATAAAAAGTTTTTAAAAAATAAGATATTCAACACAAAGCCCACTCACCTAAGGACGAGACCAAGGCCGTGGTATGAAGATGCTTGCTTCGCAGAGAAGCCCAAACTCCATGTCCAGTCTCACAGGGACGCATCCCTTGGGGCAGACGCTTACCACGCTGAGGCCAGGGGGCAGGTGGGGCCTCTGTGGAGAAGCGGCCTCCCCCCGCTGAGTCCTCTGTGCAGAGACTATAGCTCTAAGAGTCACACTGGGACACTGTGTGGCAGCAGTAGCACCCAAGGGACCCACGAGCACTCGGGAGAATGGGGCCACTGTGATCCACACAGACAAGCATGAGAAGTTGAGGCAGAGACACAGGGAGCAGAAGTAGACAGGAGCCACTCTCTGGAGGGCACAGAAGACACCAGCTGGGTCAGCGTCACCACAGCCACTCCGGGAGGCCAGTGGTCCCAGGCCAGGTGCTGGGCCTGTGGCTCCTCACTCCTGCCTCTGCTGGTCTTCACAGGGCCCCTCCTGTGGGTCCCTTCCAAGCACACCTGTGGTGGGCTCAGGCCCGATCCTGAGCCCAGGCAGTCTCCTTGGCTCACGTTCCTTAGTCACACTTACAAAGACCCTTTAGTCAAATAAGGTCACATCCTCTGGGAACTGAGGGGGCTAGGACCCAGACACAAATTAGGGGCCCCATCCAGCCCCTGCACTGGTGCCATCGAGGTCTCTACTAGCCTCCTGCGCTCCTGCCAGGCCCCAGGCCTTCCCCGGCTCCCTCAGCCCTCCCCTGACCATTCCCCCCCTCTGCTCGGTACCAGCCACAGGCCTCCCAGCTGCCTCCTCAGGGCCTCTGTGCACAGCCTGGAGGAGGTTTCTGCTCTCCTGGCCTTAGAAGCTCCCTGTGTTCCCCTCATGCAGGGCCAGGCTCCATTCTGGTGCCTGTTCTTGTAAATGGACATCTGTGGGCACAGCCTGGCCCCTTCGTACAGCCAGCCTCTGGCCACCTTCAGCTGTTGCAGCAGAGCTGCTCTGGGTACAGACCAAGTGACTCACAAAGCCTGAGCCAAGTGTGCCCACCTGCCAGTGGCCTCACCACACCGCCTGCCCACCTGCTCAGCAGCTTCACCACCACCTGAAGCCTCCACCCACTTCCAGCTCCCAGGGGACACAGGAGCTGCACTGCTCTCGACAATGCCCAAGTACTCTCTGAGGGAGGTGGAGCACCAGGTCAGGAGCACCAGGCCGACTTCCACCACGTGCCTTTCAGACACTTCCTTTAAATCAGAACAGGCAGTGCCTACTGAGAACACGCGTGATTCTTATAAATACAGGAACAGAGAGTTCTGCAAGTGAAAACAAGACAGTGGCCCTCCAACGTCAGTCAAGTGAGCGGGGTGGGAAGCACCCAGTTTTCCTTTGAATTTGCGAAGTCTGTGTTAAGTTCCATGACTCATTTAACCAGCAACACCAAGGTGGCTACACCAGGAGGCGGGAACTGCAGTGGTGCCTGTTCTTGTAAATGGACATCTGTGGGGGAACAGCTCCATGAGGTGAAGCAGATGGCAACAAAGTCGGACATCACAAAGACAGAACACAACGCAGCAGGACGAGGCAGTTCCAGGGAAAGTTCAGCATGGGGGTAGGGCTCCTTCTAAAAAAAATTATAGGGCTGGGATTGTGGCTCAGTGGTGGAGCGCTTGCCTAGCATGCATGAGGCACTGGGTTCGATCCTCAGCACCACATAAAAATAAACAAAATAAAGGTATTGTTTCCATCTACAACTAAAAATAAAGAAGTTTAAAAAATTAAAACAAACCCCTCGGTACCATTTAAATGTGTGCCCACAGCAGTGGGAGCGCTGCCGCCTGCGCTGCTCTCCTGGAAAGACATGAACCTGAACTTTGAGGCCCGCTGCTAACTCGGTGCTGCCACCTCCTGCCTGAGACTGGGAAGCACAGCCCCTGAAATCCCCAGACTGGGAATGCGCTCCTTAGAGCAAGATGGGGACGGCAGGCAGGAAGCAGAGGCCGGGCGGTGGCAATGACCCAAGCCTGGCAGCCACAGTGTTTCAGCCTCTTCACACTGAATCCGCTGGCTTCCTGAGCTGGCCCTGCTGACCAAAGGGGGCAAGGCAGCTGTAGGCACTTGGCGTGGCCTCCATTCCACAGATGCTGCCCCACAGGGCACTGCTCACCTCCCTTCTCCTTCCTGAGCTCCTAGGGGTGCTCTGCACGCAATGGCCCTGCAGAGGGCTCCTTGCTGCCCCTGCCAGTCCTCTCCGCCTCAAGTCAGAGCCAACGGATGCCCCGGATCCTCCCAGCAGGTCTTCCACAGCTGCTTCTGGTGAAACCCTGGCTGATGATAAGCTGACTTAAAAGGACGCCCACGTGTGTCCACTGATTTAAAAACTCAAGTCTTACAGCATGAAGTACTTATTAATCTCTAATCAAAGATGGTCAGAAACATTGTCTAAGGTTTTTATTGTTTGAACACAGGTATACCAGTCACCAGGTCATCCTTCTGACTCCTAAAACATGAGCTAAGAACTATAACCTAACTAAAAACATTCTAAATATACAAAACTGAAATTAGTTTTCCAAAATTAGGTATTTTCACTCATGGGGAAAAAAATCAGGAAACAGCATGTTTTTAAAGAACCGCACACATTTCCTGTGATAAACCAGTATTCCCGCTCTTTCCTGCCACAGGAGAGGGCACACAGCACGCTCTGCAACCTGGTGTGTAAGACTGGTCACTCACATTTACCTTAATACATTTAAAGCAAAACACAGCTTTTTTCTAAACCAAGTCTTCTTTCAGAACAACTTCTTCCAAAATAGTTAATACAGTGATTTTCTGTTTCTAGAAAAGACTAGACATTTCCCAATCCTTCCCACCTGAATAGAACGCCAACCCTGTCTCCTAAGAGAAGGCAGCAGGAAGGAGGAGACTCTCAAGGGACAGCAGGCCTGGGTGGCGATGCTCAGGCAAGGGAAGAGGGCTGCAGGGGAGCCCTGACTGGGCTCTCAAGGCTCCCGTGGAGCAATGGGCACAAGCCGTCTGCCTTCAGGGACTGAGCACAACGAGCTTGTGCAGCTGGTAGAGAAAGGTGTTCTTCCCTCGGCTGCCTTCTCGGTCAGCCTGCTCCATGACCAGCTTTGGATCAACCTAGCAGGGCAGACAAAAGGGCCAGTCAGACTGAGCAGTGTGTGTCTCCAGATCACAGCAGACAAAGCCATGCACACATGGGCCAGACACACACGACAGCAGGTGTGCTTCCTGCTGCTCAAGGCCATCAGATACTTCTCCACATTCACACTTCATACAACACGAGCTTTTAGATTCATGTTTAACGACAGGGTGACCTTTACTGGGAAAATTCCCACACTCTCCTAAGTAACGGTGAACAGTAACGTCAGCATAGGTATTTATTTAAAGCACATAAGTTTTCTAAAATGCATCAACCTCAAAATGAAATTCTGCTGTCAAACAAATTGCTGCTGTGTATAAACCCCATAACCCCCACCTGACTGACAGGTGCAGTGGCTGCCTGCAGTGACAGCTCTGAGGGCTCTACACAGGAGCCAGCTGGGGTGAGTGGAGAGCCCTGCAGCATCTGGAGGACCTTAGACTGGGGATGGGAACACTGGCCCGGGAGTGAGCAACACTGCCTCAGCTGGCCTGGAATTGAAGCCTAAACCTTCTCCCTGCACTCCTTTCCTGAAACTACATCTATTCAATGTTCTAAGCCTCACAGAGAAGAAACGTCACAGAGTCGAAATGGGAACTGCGTCCCCCAGATCCTTATGCTGAAGGTTGTTGGTGGGCCTTTGGGAGGTGACTCAGCTTGGAGGTCTGAGAGTGAGGCCCCAGGATGGAGTTGGTGTCCTTCTAAGAGAAGACTCCTGAGACCTGGTTGGCACAGCAAGAAGGTGGGAATCACAGCCAGGAAGAGCCCTTGCCGGGACCTCCAGCCTCCAGCACACGAGAGACTGATGTTGGCAGCTACTAGCCCACCCTTGGCAGACAAGACGACAACACGGCCTGAAGCCAGTAAGCCACCAAGAGCTGCAGGGCCCACTCAGATTTTCACAACTGCTTCCCAAACTCAAAGCACAATTACATGGGCTCTGCCATGGGCCAGGGCATCAGAGAGGACACTACACAGTCCTGCCCATGGAGCCTCAGCCACCCTGGTGCCAGCAGCAGGCTCACTTCTCACCTGATTCCACTCGTAGGGCTTCTCATGCCACCTGGGAACAATCTTCTCCCTAGGCTTCAACTGGCAGAACAAACTAAAATAGGGAAAAAGATCCAGTTACCTTAATGATACATCAGTAACTTAAAATACTAATGTGATTCATTTCAAAAGTATTTAAATCCTATATGTTTCCCTCAGAATTAGAACTACACATGTTTTTAAAAGGTCAAGATTTATGTAGTTATGATCAGGGAGTAATTTACAGCACATTTAAAAGAGAAAGAAATGGAACACAGCAGACTTGAGCGTTGTTAATTATTACATTATCTAAAATGTCTAATTTTTTTTAAATTTTTTCTTAGTTGTAGATGGACACAATGTCTTTATTTTATTGCTTTGTATGTGGTGCTGAGGATCGAACCCAGGGCCTCACGCATGCGAGGCAAGTGCTCTACCGCTGAGCCACAATCCCAGCCTAAAATGTCTAAATTTTTAGAAAAGAATTGGAAACCTGGAAAGACACAGGAACATGTGACCCTGCTCAGGATAAAAAGAGCAGCTGGCAGAAGCTGAGTGAGTAGCCCGGGTGGGCTCAGCACACAGACACTCAAAGCAGCCCCTGCACACACGCTCAGACAATCAAAGCAAACCATGTTTAAAGAATCACAGGAACAACCACCAATCTGGAAAGCAGTATGGAGATTCCTTAGAAAACTTGGAATGGAACCACCATTTGACCCAGCTATCCCACCCCTTGGTCTATACCCAAAGGACTTAAAAACAACATACTACAGTGACACAGCCACTTCAATGTTTATAGCAGCTCAATTCACAATAGCTAAACTGTGGAACCAACATAGATGCCCTTCAATAGATGAATGGATAAAGAAACTGTGGTATACATACACAATGGAATATTACTCAGCAATAAAAGAGAATAAAATTATGGCTTTGCAGGTAAATGGGATGGAGTTGAAGAATATCATGCTAAGTGAAGTAAGCCAATCTCAAAAAACCAAATGCCGAATGTTCTCTCTGATAAGTGGATGCTGATCCTCAATGTGGGGGAGGACACCGGAAGAATGGAGGAACTTTGGTCATAGGGGTGGGGGGGAGGGGGCAGGGGGACAGTAAAGATGGTGGAATATGATGGACATCATAGCCCTAGCTTCATGTATGACTGCAGGTATGTTGTGATTCTACATCACATACAACCAGAGAAATGAAAAGTTGTGCTCCATCTGTGTACAATGAATCAAAATGCACTCTGCTGTCATGTAAACCTACACAGAATAAAAAAAAAAAAAGAATCACAGGAACACCTGATGGCAATGACCCAAAGACAATCTCAATTAAAACAAAAACTATTAGAAATTCTAGAATAGAAAAGTACAATAAATAAAATGGAAAATTTCCCAGATGGCAAAATAATCAGTAAACAAAGACTGACCAACAGAAATTATCCAACCTAAAGAACAGAGAGGAAACTGAGGAAAAATAACCAGAGCCCCAGAGACCAGGGATGGCATTGTGTGGATCCATGTGCAAGGCAGGTTCCGGAACATACGTGACACAGGGCAGAGAAAACATTTAAAGAAGTTAAAAATGCAAATGGGTTGTAAGAACAAGGACGGGAAAAGATATGCCATGCCAACAACACCCAAGGAGAGCTGGAGTGGCTGTAGTGAGACTCAGATAAAGTAGGCCTTCAACAAGAACTATTGCTAGGGATGAGGAAAGACACCTCACTAACAATAACCACCCTATGCACAGGAAACCCTAAAGAATGCACAAAAGGGGCTGGGATTGTAGCTCAGTGGTAGAGCGCTTGCCTCGCATGCGTGAGGCCCTGGGTTCGATCCTCAGCACCACATACAAAGCAATAAAATAAAGACATTGTGTCCATCTATAACTAAAAAAATATTTAAAAAAAAAAAAAAAAAAGAATGCACAAAAGCTACTAAAACTAATCTATGAGCTTATGAGGTCACAGGATTTAAAACACACCTAGAAATCAATTCGTGAAAATATTATAGAAAAGAACAATTCACAACTAAAATTGAGAAAACAATTTCATTCACAATAGCACCTGAAAGACTAAAATACCTAGAAATAATTTGGCAGAAGTACAGGAACTGCACGCTGAAAAGCCAGAGCTCAGAATGAAAGGACACAGAGACGGGCATCCCCCTCATAGATGGGATGGCTCCATGTGAGGGTACAGCATCCCCAAGTTCACCTGGAAGCTCAGCACAGCCCTGCCACCCCTACACGGGGCTTTCTGCTCCAGCCGACACACTGGCACAGAAAAGGACGTGGGGAGAAAAGAAAGCAGAGGAGCAAGATGCCTGGGCAGGGAGTGGGCTCTGGACCCGCCCCACAGCCTCCCACGGCACTGACACGGCACAGGCTGCGAGAGTCAGACCCCACACCAACCCCAGCGGGTCTATGGATTCAGCAATCCGACAGGGGAAGGGAAGGCGCTTGGCAGGGATGTCGGAACCACGAGAGGTCACACACAGGAGCAGGACCCTTTGATTCTCACACTGTACACCATACACCCAAATCACCTCAAAATGGCTCCAGACCTACATATAAGAAGATGACAACAGGAAACGTGTGACCTTGGATTCACAAAGACTTTTTCAGATGTAACACAAAAGCATAATCCCTTTGGAAAAAGACAGAAGTAGATTTCATCAAAATTAAAAACTGTCCTGTGAGTACTATTAAAATGGAAACACAAGCTACACAACGGGGAGACTATTTGCAAATTACTTATCTGATAAGAGGTTTGTACCTAGAATTTACAAAGGATTTCTATAACTGGGTAGTGAGAAGACAAACATCTTTAAATAGGTAAAAGATCTGACAGACAATTCACCAAAGAAAGATAAAAGCTACTGGGAACATAAAAGGAGGCTCCACGCCTTAGTCATTAAAGAAGTGCAAAGTAAAGCCCCATGAGATGTCACCACACACACCAGAGGAGGGGGCACACCAAGACAGCACTGCCAGCACCAGACACAGTGAGGCGCTGGAAGAAATGTAGCCACACACATGGCCCAGGGGAATTGGTGAGGTACAGCCATGTTGCAAAGAGTCTGGCCCTTTCTCAGAAAGTCAACACAAGCTGAGCACGAAGCGGCCTGGCAGGTAGCAGGATCTCAAGTTCAAGGTAAGCCTCACCAACTTAGCAAGATTCTAAGCAACTTGACGAGACTATGTCTCAAAATAAAAAAGAGCTGGGGACGTCAACACAAACCTGCACAACCTACAAATTCCAACCTGGATATCTAGTCGAAAGATAAAAATGTATGTTCACAAGAAGAGGGTGCACAGGGATTCTCAGCAGCTCCATCACAATGGCCAAATGCTGGAGACAACCCAAAGACCTTGCAATTGCCGAGGTGATAGAACAAAACGTGATGTGCAGCACCGCAAGGCAGCCTTTAGCAAAAAGCAATGACCATGTCGCAGCACGTATGACCCTCAGAAACACTGAAATGAGCAAAGCAAGCCATATTGTAAGAGAAAAATGGCCTGTGTACACAGAAATGTCATACAAGGCAGCTCTACCGGGACAGGAAGCAGCCCGGGCTGCCTGGGTCAGAGTGGGATGGGAAGCACTACACAGGGGCTGTTGGATGGAGACACTTAGGTTTTTACAAACAGCTTTACTGAGGTATAGTTTAAAAACCATAAAATGCACCAATTTTAAGTACAAATTTAATGAGTTTTGGTAAACTTACAGTTGTGCAAATATAACCAGAATGCTGGCTATAAATACTTGTCAAGGAAGTGGCATCTGGGACCTGTCCTCAGGAACCCCGCCTGCCCACTGTGTTTTGGTCTGAGTGGCCAAGGAAAACCCCGATCAAACACTGAAACAAAGCTTCCTGCATCCAGAGAAGGGACAGGGCAAAATCAGCTGCAGGGGCAGGTGCTGGTCCCCATGGTGGTGAGGGGTGGCCTGTCGCTAGTCATCTGGTGCTAGCACAGGGACTCTCCCTCCCTGCAGTATGGGGCTGCCAGGCACACCACAGGCTGTAGACACTGGGGATCCCTCTGAGGAAGCACGCAGGCCAGGCCCATCCCTGGGCAGACTGCACAAGACTGCCTCCTTGCACCATGCTTACGAGTGGACTTCTGAGACAGCAGGACACTATGAAGCTGAGTTTGCTGATGCTCTGCGCAACTCCACAAATTCACTAAAACCATTTGACCATTTAAAAAAACAAACCCAAACCACCCATCTCTGGCCTACCACATCAGGTTAGTTACCCTTGTTGGGGCCGAGGGTGACAGTGGTTCTAAGGAGGCCCAGGGACCATCAGGGGACTGCAGCCACTGCTCATGACCTGGGGTCTGGCTCCATGGGCTTGTAGTAGTACACTTTATGTACGCTGAACTTCAATACAAACTTCACATAAAAATATTTTTTATAAAACAAAGTGAAGAGAAACTAAAAATTGCTTTTCCTACAACTTCTAAAGCAGTCTTATATGTCCAATGCCTTTTTGGAAGCGCTTATTAAACTAGCGCTTAATAACTACTTATTAAGCTCATCCCAAGTGTATGAGAAAGAGAAGAAAGTCTCCGTGGCACCACCTGTGTAAGAGGTGCCACCTGCTCTTACACAGCTCCAGCTCCCAGCCAGCAGCAGGGACTGGCCCTTGGCCTAGGAAGCTGGCTCTGAGATGGGGGCAGCTCTGTGTGTTCCTTCCCAGCCATGCCCACTGTTCCCAACCTCCTCCAGGCCCCTCAGGCTGACTTCAGCTCCTGGGCTGTACCAATGGTACCCTTGCCCTCTTTACTCTGGCTGGGTTTGGCCATGCAGAGTCCAGAAAGAGGAGAAAGGGACAAGGGAGATGCAATCAGGAGACCTGCCAGCCTCCAGGGCCCACACACACGCTCCAACCTGGCCCTCCTGCGCCCACTGGTGATGGGGCACTGCAGCACCACTGTAATGACCCTCTACCACAGTCCTCCTGGACTACCTCTGCCACTGCACACTGGCATGGGGGCACGGTGCCCACGGGCCAATGCCTCCCAGCTGCCTCAGCCCCGGAGTCCCACTTCAGGTGGTCAGTGTGGTACATCTTCTGAACGACTCAAGACATCCACAGTCCAGGCAGCTGGGAAAGCCAATCGGGAAGAGAGAACCCATGTCACTGCACAGCTTACCCAAGAAGCTTCTGGCGAGCATTATCCTGTAACTGCACGATTCTTTCTGGCCCAAGATACTTGGATCCATTTGGCCCATCACACACCAGCTTGTTGATGGCAGCCCGGAGAATATTGATCTATAAATGGGGACATAAATACTGACATGGCTCCATTCGGCTGAGTTTCATCCCACATGGAATAATTCTTAGCATTCAGTGTGACATTCTGTGACTATCATCAGTACAGTTTAAAACCTAGGAGGATTATTAAAACAACATGAATAACATCAACAATCACTATCATCACTTAAACAGCAGCAGAATTAAAAAATGAAGAATCAGTAACAAACATACTTCTTCCTCTTCCATCACAGTCTCACCTGGGGGGACACAGCTGTGACACACATAGCACATCCTCCCTGGCTTTTTTTTTTTTTGGTACTGGGGATTGAACTCAGGGGCACTCGACCACTGAGCCACACCCCAGCCCTATTTTGTGTTTTATGTAGAGACAGGGTCTCACTGAGTTGATTAGCGCCTCGCCATTGCTGAGGCTGGCTTTGAACTCCTCCCTGGCTTTTTGACGATGCTCCTAAGGAAGCCCAAGAGGCCCCCACCCAAGGAACCAATGTCCTGCTTTGTCACCAACCTTTGTCACGGTTACTTAGAAAATAAACTTTCCTGTTCCTTTTAATATTTTTCTTTAGTTGTAGATGGACACAACGACTTTATTTTATTTGTTGTTATGTGTTGCTGAGGATCGAAGCCAGGGCCTCACATGTGCTAGGTGGGTGCTCTACCTCTGAGCCACAACCCCAGCCCCAACTTTCCCTTTAATAGTTTCAGGTTTACCTCTCAGTTGCAAAGGCACAATAGGCAACAAGACAGGCAGCCCCTGTCCCCCCCACCCCATCTGTCATGGCTGAGAGGCCCCCAGGTGCTGCTGCCAGCTGGCCTCCAGCTGTTTGGACCTGACTGTTTCCCATTCACACCCCTCTTCTGCACCAGGACAGTTCCAGCACCACCCTGAACTTGTCACACCCCCTCTCCTCTCATAGAGGAGGGCTTCTCAGCCTTGTTCTTCAAGACCCGGGCAGTCTGTGGAGTTCTGATGGAGTGTTCTGTAGAATGGCGCAGTTTGCTTTCTTGGGACAGACAGGGAGGCGCCCCCTCATCACGTTCTACCCTACGCCTGCCACCACACTGTGGGTGTGGGTGCTCAGCTCAGGTGCAGTCTGCCAGGCTCCCCGACCCCCATTCCCCTACTCCACAGTTCCCCTGCCTCGCCCACCCCCAGGGGCAGGGAGCACCTGCCTACCTGCACTCCTGGGAAGTCTGTAAGGGAGAGCCGTCTCTTTCCCACTTCGGTATTCAGTCATTTATTTCTAACCATACAGACACATGGGTATTTTACACTCTGGGCTATAATCCAATTTTGTGGCTCCAACTGTGCCAGCTCTGACCACTGGGAGCTCCTTCTCTAACTGGCACTGTGTCCTCTGACACGCCCCATCCCTAGGTACTTGAGCTGTCCTTACTTCCTGGCTCTGCAAGAAGTTCCAGGCTCGTCCTGTGCCCTTCCTGGCCCAGCCCTGGCCCCAGCTGTCTCCCCAGGGAGCCCTGGCTCCTCATGCTAAAGGACCTTGTTAGACACCAAGAAATGGGTACTGGGCACGTGTGCTGCTCCTGGGTGTCACTGCTTCCTGTCCTTCCCAGAGCTGGACAGTCTGTGTGGACAGGAGCCTGCGTGCATACAGACTGGAACTGCTCCTGGGCCCATACATCCGGAGGCACAAGCCAACTGTGAGTTCAGGCTGAGATCAACTCCACCCCAACACCACAGGGTCACTCTGGCCTTTCTTTCATGCTTATGAATAACCCCTCCTCCCATGAAAGAAAAACCTGGCTCCCATATCCACCCTCACTGTCAGCCCCAGGCGCATGGGAACCAGGGCAGAACTGCAGCCAACCACAGGTCTATGTTCATGTGTAGCTCTTCCCTGCAGGCTTGCTGTGCCAGCCAAAACTGGCCTAAGCTCCTCTTCTCCTCACACCTGAACACAGACTCTTGGGGGCCCTGACATCCTGCTGAGGTGTCTGTGTGGACGGTGCATATCAGCACCCTCTCTTTGGGCACAGACAGCATGTGGGTCCTGGCAAACGCAGTTGTTGTGCCATCTCCGCCCACAGAGAAGAGCTCGTTACCCCCGAGCCAGCGGGTGCTCTCTGCTGTCATCCACGTCCTCGCCTCTGGCAACCGCCCATCTGCTCTCTGTCCGGAGTGTCACCTGAAGAGCAGCACACACACAGGGCTGGGCCTGCTTACGATGCACCCACACTATTGCACAGGTCACCCTCTCCTGTCCCCCACTGAGCAGTGTCCACTGTATGTGCCAGGTGGCTCGCTCATTCCCCTGCTGAAGGCCATCTCCATTATTCCAGTTTTACAATCCTGGATAAAGCTGCAGCTGACAGTCACACAGGGGCTCCCTGAGGGTGCTAGGTCTTCAAATCTCTTAGACAAGCACCTGTGTGGCGATTCCTGAGGCTGAGGCTCCTCACACAGCTCTGCCCCGCCGCACCGTGGCCATGCTCCTGCGTGTGCTGTTGTCTGTGAGCCTCCGTTCACTGTCCTGTGCTGAGCACATTTGCATTCGTTCTCCACTGTCACTCATGTGTTCATCTAGTTGCTTACTTTTTGTTACTGAGTTTTAAGAGTTCCCTGTGCATTGTGCATAGAGTCCTACATCAGACCTGTAATCCACAGACATTTTCTTCTAGTATGCAGCTTTTCATTCTTTTTCTTTTTTTGGTACTGGGGATTGAACTCAGGGGCACTCGACCACTGAGCCACACCCCAGCCCTATTTTGTGTTTTATGTAGAGACAGGGTCTCACTGAGTTGCTTAGCACCTCGCCATTGCTGAGGCTGGCTTTGAACTCGTGATTCTCCTGTCTCAGCCTCCCTAAGTGCTAGGATTACAGCCGTTGTTTTCATCCTCTTTATAGGACTTTTTTTTCTTTTCTTTGTTTCTTTCGTTGTTGTTGTTTTTTTTTTAACACTAAGGATTGAACCTAAAGGAGTTTATCACTGAACTACATCCCCAACCCTTTTTATTTTTGAGACAAGGTCTTGCCAAGTTGCCCAGGCTGGCCTCAAACTTGCAATCCTTCTGCCTTAGCTTCCTGAATCATTGGAATTACGGGTGTGCATTTTTAATTTTAGTAAAGTTCAGCTTATCAAGTAATCTTTCACAGATTGTGGTTTTAATGTTACATCTACACATTCATGCCAAGCCCAAATTCACACAGATTATACAGATTTCTCCTATATTTGCTTACAGAATTTTAGTTTTTCATTTACAATTAGGTCCGTGATATAAAGAGTATTTTTAATCCCTTGAGTCCTTTCATGAGAAATGGCAGTTAATGCTTAACAGCAAAACTAACATGTCAAAAAGCACGAGGCAGGGCTGGGGTTATGGCGCAGTGGTAGCGTGCTCGCCTGGCATGCGTGAGGCACTGGGTTCGATCCTCAGCACCACATAAAAATAAAATAAAGATATTCTGTCCACCTACAACTAAAAAAATAAATATTTTTTTTAAAAAAAAGCACGGGGAAACCAGCCCATCCTCAGGGCCTGCTGTCCAGTGACTCCCTGCTCCTTCTCTCATGCTGCAGCGCCCGCCTTGCCTGCTTCATGGGGCAGGCAAGGACAGGAGTCTGAGTGCTCTGAAGCAGCATACCTCTAACTGTTTGTGGTGAAAAGTAGGTTTTTTCCCACTTTGAAAAATGCAAAACAACGATAACAAAGAATTAATTACTAGAATAACAAAGTATAAAAACAAAAACTTACAAAACACAAGCATACATTTTTCACTGTTAGATTCAAAAGACAAACTGGTTTGTTCACGAGCTTCATAAGAGGTTTGAAAAGTTCAGCCTGAGCCTGCACCTGCCATATCCCAGCACCGCTGGTACAGCACTGGGCCCATTGTGAGTGGGACCAGCCCTGGGCTCAACAGGGTTAGCCAGGACAGGCAGGGGAGTGGCGGGGGCCTCTGTTCCCTGATTTCCCTTTGTGAATTGGCAAGGAAGTGACAGAAGAAAGTCCTGTGGCTCCTACTGCCTGGCATTTTCTCTCACTGCCCAGAAAAGGTTCCTGTGTTGGAAGATTTCAAATAAGAGTACCAGTGACCAGGAAGTGATGTCCCACAGCAGACACCAGCAGGCCAGTTGAGGAGTGCTCCTGCTGCACCTTCCAGCAGTGTGAAGGGCCCAGGACAGCATGCCCCTCAGATACCAGGCGTGTGTGTCTGTGTGCACAGCACTATAAAAACAGCGACACTGTAAGGAACATGCCCTGCTCACCTCCACGACGTCCTCCACGTTGAACTGCACATCAAAGGCCAGCTCAATGTCATGCTCCGGCAGCACAGGGGCCTCCGTGGTAGGGTTCCAGCCCAGGCCACAGAGCACGCCCGTGTAGCACTTCCCCTCCCCATCAACCCTGCAAGAAACATTGGAGAGGGGTCGATTGACTTTTTTGTATTAGAGAATCGACCAATAAATCATGCCAAATTCTGCCAGCACTAGTATACCAACTCATCTCATTTGTGCACTTATTCCAACTGTCACAATAAAAATACAGATTAAAAATCCCAGCACTTTGGGAGGCTGAGAGGAGAATCATGAGTTCAAAGCCAGCCTCAGCAAGGGCAAGGTGCTAAGCAGCTCAGTGAGACCCTGTCTCTACATAAAACACAAAATAGGGCTGGGGGTGTGGCTCAGTGGTCAAGTGCCCCTGAGTTCAATCCCTGGTACCAAAAAAAAAAAAAAAGAAAGAAAAGAAATACAGATTAAACATTGACATAAGGTAAGATAAATGTTTTTGTTTTTGGTACCGGGGATTGAACTCAGGGGTATTTAACCAATAAGCCACATCCCCAGCCCTATTTTTTGTGTTTTATTTAGAGACAGGGTCTCATTGAGTTGATTAGCGCCTCACCATTGCTGAGGCTGGCTTTGAACTCACAATTCTCCTGTCTCAGCCTCCCTAAGTGCTGGGATTACAGGCATGCGCCACCATGCCTGGCTGGTAAGGTAAATATTTACGTTAATCACATTAACTTTCTAATTCTCGCTGCCACTGACAGGATAGTGAACAGCTCATTCACGTGTCATTCTGAACTTCTTCCGTGGGTTACGTTCTTACCAAGGAGATTCTAGAGGAAGGATTACTCACATCTGTGACCATGACGCAAGGCCAGCACTGGAAAAGACTAAGAGAGTCTGTCCTGCCTTCCCACCCTACACAACCGAACACATGACAGAGGCAGATGGCTCTGTATCTTAGCTCTGCCCAAACTCCTCAACCCCACCCTCAGTGCATCCTGCCACTCCCAACTCTCAGCTTCCCCAAATCCATCTGGCTCCCCATCCCTGGTCAAGCCACAGCCACTTTGTACCTAGACACGTGCAGGAATTTTCAGACCAAGTTCCCCACCTCTACCCTGCTTCTGCCAATCTTTTTCCATGTGGCAAACAGTGGGAGCTTTTCTAACAAGTCCAGCAACGTGACTTCCTTGTTCAAGGTCTTCAGTAGTGTCCAGCCACCTGTGCACCACCACTGGGCACACAAGCTACAGTACAAACCAGTCTCTGTTCCATCCTTGCGTGGCACCTCAGGCTGCTTGCCCTCTGGCCTCCCTGCAGGCCTCTCTCCACCTAGGAGCACGGGCCTCCAGCCACCCCTCCAACACCAGCCCCTCCCCACCACGCCCAGGTACTAGTTTAAAATGCCAGTGCCCCCACCCATAATAGGCTCAACAAGTCATTACACAACACACACACACACAAACTCACACAGAGCAATGAAGATGATAAAAATATTTTGCTAATTTTCTTAACTCTTCACTCACTCTTCTCATCATCAGAATATATTAGTCCTTTTTCCAGCTTCACTGTGGTATAGTTGACAAAAACTGCACGTGTTTAATAGGGTGCACGTGATGTTTTGATGTACGTGTCCTCTGTGAAGTGAACCGCAATCCAGTCTGTTAACGCACCCTCACCTTTTCACCTTTCCTGTGTGTGGTGAAAACTCACAGGATCTGCTCAAATGAACAATACAGTATCACTGACCACTACCATCGTGCCGCTGCACAACAGGTCCCTGGCACTCACTCCTCATAACTACAAGTTCACAGACCAATCAATTATATTTGCTGAGCTGGTGCCTTGCTGTTGCTCAGGTTGGCCCTGAACTCCTAGACTCAAGTGACTCTCCTGCTTCAGCCTCCACAGGAGGAGGAACAACAGCTGCATACCACTGCACTCAGCCTAAGTGAGTTCTGGTTTTTTTATGTGTTTTGTGGGGGGTATTTGGGGGAGGGGGTGTCTTTTTGTACTGGAAGTTGAACCCCATGGGTGCCCTACCCTCAGCCCTTTTTAATTTTCAGACAGGATTCTCAATAAATTTGCTAGCCTCAAATTTGCAATCCTCCTGCCTCAGCCTCCCAAGAGTGGGACTGCAGGCATGTGCCACCACACCTAGCTCCCTCTCCCCTTCTTCAGTTTAATAAAAGTGAAAAAAAAAACCTGCTTTAAGTAGACTCAAAGAACAGAGGCATGAATTCAGACTTATAAATTAGGTGCTGGATGTTAGGTTGGTCCAGGGTCCAGGATGTCCAATTAGGGGGACCCGTCAGGGCAGATGTGGAATGGAGCAGCCAGCAAGACGCTGACGTCACCAGTAGACGTGCCTCCTGTCAATCAGCGGGTTTTTCCTGACCTATCCAGGAAGGACTCTGGCCTTCTCTTCCTGCCCCCAAGTCCTCCCCTTCCAAACTGGGCCTTTTAAAATTTTCTGTATGCCAGAACGCGGGTGCCATTCTCCCGTACACACTCTGGTGGACGGGAGAGTTCAGTCCGAGAGCGTGTATTTCCAATAAAGCCTTGATCAGTAGCTTTAATTCGTCTCTTTTTGGTCATCTACTTTTTACATAATGGTGCCGAAACCCGGGAGGGCTTTTGAACTCCCCCTGTACAGGGGTCGAGGCAAGCCCTCTGGACCAGGAGAACTCCTGAGCCGCTCTATTTCCCTCACCCGGACCAACAGAAGTGAGGTGTGTTCCCTCCCCATCGCCCCTGACTTTTTGGCTCCCTCTCATTCCATTCCGGAGGTCTACCTGTAAGTCACACGCATACCACAGACCTCCCCGTTTTAAGGCCGCAAGGACTCAGGAGATGTCCCAGTCCTTGTGAGCCACCCAACTCTGTTCAGGCCCCTGGAGGGTACAGGGACGCCTAAACCCCCCCGCCTGGCCCTCCGTTCCTCGGATGGGTGCAATTGGAATTGGGGACGCCTTCTTCTGTTCTCACTCACCTCCATGGGCGCCAAAAGGTCATGGGAGATACCGAGTCCTCTCAAGCCAAATTAGGACTCACTCCAGACCCATGCTGTATGTTAGCCTGGCCCCACTATGGTCGAGACTTTGGGTCAAAATGCCCCCCAAAAGGAACTTTTGATTTTGAAATCCTCGCTAAATTGGCAGTCTCTGTTGCCAGACGGGAAATGGACATAAATTCCTTTCATCAAGGCTTTGTTGGAAAGTATGCTCTCGCCCCTACCCCCTTTCCCATTTGCTCTTCTGTACCTCCTTCCTCATTCTCTGATCTACACGTGCGGCCGCCATTATGTCCCACTCCCTACCCAGACCCCGCCTCCCCTCACTCTAGGCTCGGCTGAAGTGCAGCCATCTTCTCGGGAGGCGGAGCCAGCCTCAGTCCCAGCGCCGGAAGGCAGAGAAGAGGCGTTGGGTGGAGCCTGCCCGCCTGGGTCCCTGCATCTCTCACTCGCATCTGTGCCACTCAGACGGGCAGCTCGGCGTCTGTGAACTACCAAGCCAAGCACCCTGCATTTTTTTAGTTTTACTGGCCACATCATTTTTTTTCTAAGATTCTTTCTTTTCTTAACTTCTATGTTTTTTGAGCTCATGACCTTAACCCTTCACATCTAGGATAATGGTTTCTGATCAGTCGTATTTTTATTCAACCATGAAGTTTTTTTTAAAAAAAACATCTAACATTGCCTGCAGGTCTTTACTATTGTGTGTGTGTGTGTGTGTGTGTACCATGTACATGGTACCAAAACTGGCACAGAGAATGAGCGCTCATCAATTAAACCTAAAAAATGGATCCAAATATTTTAATTCACATGATTTAAAAGGTTCAATTTAAATTGAGTAAACACAAAGGTTTATAGATTCTTATATGAAGTTTTAGAGGTTTCTACTGTTGCCTAGGTTCAAAAAAATTACAAGGATTGCTTTGGGATATGAACAGAAGGAATTAAAGACTCTAAATATGGTATTTATTGGAAGGAAAGAGAATATTTCTGATCAAAAGGTTTACAACTGTGATTAAACAAAAAGTTAAAATCTAAATTTTTCTTTGAGAACTAAATGTAATAACACCAATGTAATATGGTTCTACTAGTTCTATTTTTATATTAAATGTGTTCATTTCTTTCAGATGTACAAGCTTTAAAGTAGAAAGTTTTAAAGAGCATTCTATCAAGCTGATGTTCTCCAAACTGAACTTATATGGTATCGATTTATATCATTTAATGTTTTATAACTGAACCTATCATCAATAAGATAAGGCTTTAAGTTATTTTTACATCAGAGTGATCTTTTAAATAAATGAGGACCTAATCTATTTAATATTCTGCTAAGATTTTGCAAGGAGCCCTGTCTTACCTGAGATAGTTCTTTCTCCCAGCTTACTACAATGGCTTCAATGTAGGCCAAACTCCAGTTCATTTAAAGATATGTTCAAAGGATTGATTTTGTTGTAAAGATCATTAGGATCTCAAACAGAGATATAATATGTAACTCAACCAAAATTTGAGAAAGCTATTACACAAACTAAATATGTTTTTACTGTTGTTAATTTTATTTTGTATTTTCCTTAAACTGACTATTGCCTGTTAATGTTTTACAGAGGTACTACTTCAAAAACAGACAACCCAATATAACTTAAAATAAATAAGCCATCACCTATAGGACAGATAGACCTTAAAGTTAAAGCCCAGTACCCTTACTTTAAGACTGGTGAGATTGGCTTGCTGAGTGTTTAAGATCAAGACTTAAAAACTAAAATTAAATTAAAGGGCCAAGAAAACCAGTATTTGGCTCTTGCCCTCTGAGTCAGCCTGACTCCAAGGAATGAGGAAACTTCTCTAAGGGCTTTATATACCTCTGGGCCGCAGGACCTCCTGATCAGGGAGATTGCTGAGACTATTAGAGAATTAAAGGGCCAATCAAATGCCATACGATGGACAGGAAGGTCGAAGAAAGAGGGAACCATCTCTCATGCTTCCCGGGGAAGCCATATGGTCAGCACCAGACCTCAACCTATCTTAATGCAGATGGCACTAGTAGAGCTAACAAGCTGCTCTCAAGTTCCTCAAGGATGCCTCCCAGGAGACCAAAAGGTGACTCTTAACAATAGTTAAAAACAGAAGTAAATTTGACTTGTTTCATCTTAAACACCTAGCAAAACAGCAAAACCAAGAACACAGCCATTCCTGGGCATTTAAAAATAGTTTAAAGATAGATACCTGTGACATTAAAAACTAGATACTATGTTTACATGCCTTGTCCTCTCCAGCCTTGTTATGGGGACAAATTCTCAACCCTTATACTTCCTACATTACAGACTGTTTCCTCTATGTAAGTTTGAATCATAACTGTGATTCCCATTAACTCAATTAACTGTACAATGAGGCTGAATTACCATGACTTGTTACCACCTCCCTCTCTAGGGAAAAAAGGGGCCGTCTTTCTACTGATAATAGTTGGGCCCTCCTTGTCCCCCATTTGCTGCCTCTGGGCTGGGGCAGGAGGACTTGATTATGCAGTAACCACTACTTAAAAACGTAAACAAATTTCATTACAGAACCGACCAGCCTTGGACTCCCATCACACTGGACTCCCACCAAACTCAAAATTTCTCGACAGCCCCTTTCTTTTTCTGCTAATCAGTAATCTCTCCCAAGCCTCTGTTCCTACCCACAGGTGATGCTTCTACATTCAAGCAACATGACTGACAACCAGAGGCTCCCACACCCCTGCGTCTGCCTCCCTGCCTGACCGACACCTGAGCCATCTCCCCCTCTCAGTGGCCCCAATCTCACATGAAGTAGCCAAACTGAATCTGCTGTCCTATATCATCAAAAAGGCCAGGATGTTAGGTCGGTCCAGGGTCCAGGATGTCCAATTAGGGGGACCCGTCAGGGCAGATGCGGAATGGAGCAGCCAGCAAGACGCTGATGTCACCAGTAGACATGCCTCCTGTCAATCAGCGGGTTTTTCCTGACCTATCCAGGAAGGACTCTGGCCTTCTCTTCCTGCCCCCAAGCCCTCCCCTTCCTGACCAGGCCTTTTGAAAGTGTCTGTACGCCTGAACTGCAGCGCCACTCTCCCGTACACACTCTGATGGACGGGAGAGTTCAGCCCGAGAGCGTGTATTTCCAATAAAGCCTTGATCAGTGGCTTTAATTCGTCTCTTTTTGGTCATCTAGTTTTTACACTGACTGTCTACTTTACCAAACAGTCACAAAATGATTCTTTTCTATGTACTAAGTTCACAGGACTACATTATTAAGAAAGTTCACACTACTATGATCTCAATTCTTCTAAGACCCTTCTAGAAGAGAAATGAGGACATGAGAGGCTATCTCATCACTTCTAGTGGAATAGCATGGCACCCTGCCCTTGCACTCTGGCCAGGACAAGCCGGCTGCCCCTGTGTGGTAACATCTGTACTTCAGCGAGGACTGTCTGATGATGTGCCTTGGACTGACTGCACAAGGACGCAGTCCACTGCCCATCGGTTCTAAGTCCTAAGTGGATAAGGCAACCTAAGCAGTGTTATGGTTTGAACCCAGGTGTCCCCAAGGCCACATGCTTTAGTACCTGTGGCACTGTTGGAAGGAGGTGGAACTAGGGACACAGGGCCAGGTGGGAGGAACCAGGTCACTGAGGGCATGCTCTTGACAGGCATGGTGGGACCCTGGGCCCTTTCTCTCTGTCTCTGCTTCCTGGTCACCATGAGGTGAGCAGCTTTGCTCCACCATGTGCTCTCCACCATGATGCTCTGCCTCGCACAGGTCCAAAGCAATGGGCCCAGAAACCATGGACTGAAATTTCTGAGACTGAGCCAGAATACATACTTCCCCCTTATAAGTTGGTTGATGTCAGGCATTTTGTCAGTGATGGAAAGCTGACCAACACACAGTGGGTTCAATTCTCTTTTAAGGATCCTGTGCACTGTAAACTTAAAGAAGAACCACTGAGATCATGGAAATGTGTTTAATTCACCTATAAAGCCTGCTTTCCACTAAAGCTAAAACCACAAAATCATGACAGGAACAAGAGAAGCAGGTGCCATACAGAGATCAGCAAGGGCAGCTGCAGAAAAAACCTGAGCAGCTAACTCCTAAGAAAGAGTGGCAGGCATGAGCTGACTGCTGCGTGTTTGGAGAGTGACTTCTCCAGACACTCAGGTTGAAGACAAAGAGAGAGGAGGAACTCCCGATGCAAACTAACAGGATTCCCTGCTGGACTCAAATAAGGACATACGCTTCCTCCAAAGGTAAACGCTGGTCAATCTGAAACATCCACATAAAAAGGCTCTGTTAACTATTCAGAAATAGGTCCAGATTACCCTGCCAAGTGTCAGCCACCAGTCTCTGCGGGAAGTGGTGAAGCACCTCCTGACCCTTCCCTCTCCCTTGAGGCTGCCACAATCGGGCTAGGACATGCATGGACACAAACACGTTGCCCTCATGTAAGTGCGCCCACACGACAGGAGCACCACACAGCTTCCTCAACCCCTGAGACATCCCTGGACAGCAAAGGAGCTCTCTTCCACAGCTGGGAAGGCCAGAGGTGGCCCCACAGGTCTCGCCCAGCAGGACCTACCTGCTCCCAGCCACATCTGAGGGCCTCCCTCCCCCGCCTCCATCTGTAGCAAGGCAACCTTTGCATCATTCTTGAATTTGTTTAAGACATGGGTACAGGTCAAGGCTTTTTAAACTACAAAGCACCACAGGAACGCATTGTAAAGACTTCAGCCAGGAAGCCAGTGCACAGTACAGATGTTCCCTTCCAAGGAGCAACAGCATCCACTCCCACCCACACGCTGACCTTATGGCAAAGGTGGGCTCTTTCAAGGACCACGAGGGTCAACAACACTGTACCTTGCTTCTGGGAGGGTGGTGGCCATGGCCAACTCACTGTGTGACACAGCTTCCACCTGGCTCTCAGGACACGGACCTGGGGCACCAGCTGCCATGCTGGGATGCCTAAGCTAGCCCAGGAGCACCCACCTGGGGAAGTCCTGGGCTGGGGGAGTCCTGGGCGAGTGACAGAGAAGCCAGCACAGGCAGGGCATGAGGGCAGAGCCAGACCCCTCCCAGCCTTGCTGAAAGCCTTCCTACCCAGGCTCCTGACCTCAGGGCAGAGGCAGCTGTCCCTCAGGACTCACCTCAGGGCCTCCTTCACAGAGCATATTATGGTCGCCATACCCCTCTCATATGGGGTAACTCATTTCCAGCCATAGTCACTGGAAGATCTGGTCAAGCAGTGGAAGTCCCCTTTTAACCCACTCATTTTGGGGCGGGGAGGTGCTATGGATTAAACTCAGGGGCACTCAACCACTGAGCCACATCCCCAGCCCTATTTTGTGTTTTATGTAGAGACAGGGTCTCACTGGGTTGCTTAGCGCCTCGCCATTGCTGAGGCTGGCTTTGAACTCGTGATTCTCCTGTCTCAGCCTCCCAAAGTGCTGGGACTATTGTAACTGCTTTAAGATCTGAAGTTTTGTTTTGAAAACATCCGGCTCTCCATGCCTGCCTGCCAGGCAGGCTGACAGCCACTACAGAACTCATAGCAGGGCCCTGACCCTGGACCCACTTGGTGCAGTGACCCCCACAGTGCAGGTGCAGGCTGCTCCGTGGCTGCACCAGTCACGCCGTTTTCTCAGGTGTGCTTCCCAGAGCACTTGCTCACCCAGAGGGACATCATCATTAGGTACAAAGTAGTGACGCCACTGGGCTGAAGCTGACACCACGGACCACTCCTGCTTCAGGAAATGCTGCTGGGAAAGGGACTGAGAGAGAAGTGAAGCCCAGGCGGGGGTGGGGCGGGAGGGGCACGCCCAAGCTCCTTCTGAGGCCCCATGGCAGGAAGCAGGACAGCCAGGCAGGCCTGGGGCCTCTACCTGGATTTCTGGGCTTGCCAACAAAGGTGGTGTATGCCCCCTCCTCTTCAAATAGAAACAGAAGGTGTACTGGGTAACAACCCAAGCCTATCCTCAAACTAACTAACTAGGAACAGGGTCCTGACAGTGCCTGGGAAGGGGAGAGTCCCTCCCATTTCCGGGGGGGGGGGGGGGGGGACACGGACTTGATTAATACCCTGCTCCTACCTTTTGGATTATAAATGACTTCCCCTAGGATCTAACTACCTTCCTTTGAAGTGTAAAGGCCACTGTTGAAGGCTCCAGCCCAAGGCTAGAGATACATCCAAGCCTTGTAAAAGGAGCTCACCTTGCTCTCAGCCACTCTACTTCTATAAACAGGCTTCCCACCTGAAACCTCTGCATAACTGTGTATTGTTTAGACTAGGAAATTCATGACACTACACAGCCTGTGAACTGTGGAAAACTGGTGATGGGTGCCCAGAATTTGGAGTCTAATCTCCTCTGGGCCCACCAGCGTAATATCAAGTTTGAGTTCTCTTTGAGTACCTTCTGTGCTTCTTTCCTATTCTCGCAACAAAGACAACAACTTAATTCTTCATTTATCTTCCTTTCCTCCCACTATTGTACAGAGAACATGTTCAAAGTGGCAAGATATCAAGTCTTAGAGTTGGAATCAACTGTGACGGGTCAGGGATGGATGTGGAGGGAGAACAGAAAAACAAGAGACATGAGACTTGAGCTCTGTTTCCACAAATGGTTCCCTGGCAGCCTCTAGAGCAGCAGCCAGACACCACCACAACAGGACAGGAGACTCCCAGCAGGTGGCACACAGCATTCTCCAGGAGCTGGGCTCCATGACAGCCTTCCCGGGGAATACTGCAATGCAGCTCAGGAGGGGTCCCCCAAGGCCAGGTCAGGGCAGGCCAAGCCTAGGGATTCCATCCTGCTGCCTGGAAGACAGGACCCCTGGGGTCATGGAAAAGAAATTGCTCTTCTCAAACCCGAGGCCTCTCTCACCTTTCAAAAGTCTCTCAAAATAGTTGCTATGGACTCAACAAATGGGCACCTCTTCCCTTCCTGATGGCCACTTAGCTGAGCCTATGGATTCAAAGACTAGAGGGTCCTCGATGTAGGAGGTTCCACTTGGGATTCCTCAGCTTTCACGGGTGCACCAGAGGTACACATTCAGTAGGAGTCTGCCTTGAACGTTCACCTCTCCTCGCACCAACCAGCACGGTGCTGGCAAGGCGCTCTCCCATGCAATCATGAGGCCACAAAGCCACAGCAGTCAGCCCCACCTCCACCAGGGAAAATGACTGACACTGCAAGCACCACCTGGCTGAAGCAGGACTCAAGGCAGGCTTGGGGTATGTGATGCGCTTTCCACTTAGGACAGACGCGTGCCTCAGCTGAGGAGCCTGTGCAGCCTTATTCACACTGTCACACACCCTATTCCACTTCTGGCTCATTTCACTTACATTCAACAAAATGTCTAAAAACCATCAGCTATGTGCTGAGAGTTCACACTTTCTTAAGTGTGTGCAATATAACCACTTGCACTCTGGAGATTAAAAAGTAATACACTGCTATTTAAATCCTCAAAAAGTTTCATTTAAAAGAAAAGAGCTAAAGCAGAAACGTGGTCTAGTTAAAGGCAGGAAGAATGCAAAAGCTGCCACAGAGGGATCTCCACATGTCCACACCCACCAGAGTGCGCCCCTCGGGTGCCTGTTGGCGCTGTCTTACTGAACAATCACGCTGTGGTCTAGGTCCTCACCTGTCTCTCCTACAAGACTCCGAAGATGCCTTCCTTCAGAGTCACTACTGCAAAACAAGGGCAAGCCATACTCCAACAACTGAAGGGACACTAAGTCCTGTCTGGACAGGTCAGAGCACACAGGAAAATCCAACAGGGCGATGTCTGGTTATTGGACACCCAATTTGTGATGTATGATGCAATTACCAAAATGGATGTTACGAAGATATAAAATAGAATGCTTCTAATATGTGTGAAGAAGTATAATGAGAGTCTAAAATCAAAATACAGTGTTTATATAATTTGAAAACAAATATACAAAATGTATTTAAACTTAAACATATAAATTTTACAATGACAGTGTTAATCTTCTCCCATTCAGCCTTTTTTTTTTTAAATTTTTTTCTTAGTTGTAGATGGACACAATGTCTTTATTTTATTGCTCTGTATGTGGTGCTGAGGATCGAACCCAGGGCCTCACGCATGCAAGGCAAGCACTCTACCGCTGAGCCACAATCCCAGCCCCCAGCCTTTTTTTATGTAGCATATATTTTAATGGAGATAAAAAGAAGATACGGGGCTGGGATTATGGCGCAGTGGTAGCGTGCTCGCCTAGCGCACATAAGGCACTGGGTTCGATCCTCAGCACCACATAAAAATAAAATAAAGATATTCTGTCACCTACAACTAAAAAATAAATATTTAAAAAAAAAAGAAGATACACAATTATTTTTACAACTGGAAATAAAACACTTCAGTATTTCTAAGACTGTGATGTCCAACTCTGAGCAGGCATAATCACAGAGGGGACTGAGTAAAAGGCAAGGGCCTTATGGCTCCCTTCACCCAACTCAGCCAGCTAGTCTACCAACTGAGCCCTGTGGTCAACAGACTAGAAGGAACGGAAGGGGCCAATGCCCACCCATGTCTCCAGGGTGCCCCAAGTCTCCTGCTTCAGTTCCTAGACGGGGCCGCTGCCTCTCACCCACCAGAATGTGGGCCCTGGTACCCAATCTCCTTCCTCTCCAGCCCCCAGCCCACCCACAACTGCTGGTGCTTCACCATCAGTGAAAGCTCTGCAGTTCATGTTCAGACAAAACCTTGTGAAATGGCTGCCCTGTCACACAGCTCTCTGCATTAAAGTCTAAGAAAGAAATCCAGTTTGATCTTGGCTCAGAGGAGGTAGTCTGCCAGAAGTCCATCTCCTGGCCACCAATGCACCCATGGAAAAGGGGGCTGATGAGGTTCCCTTGACACTAGCCACCAGAGGCTCAGACTCCATCCACAGCCTGGACAGCAGGACACGGCCAGCAGGCTTGCTGTAGGAGTGCCCTAGCTCCGCCCAAGCACCCATGGTGTGGTGTGCAACTTTCCAAGCTCTCTGGGCTTCCCTCTGAAAGAAGTCCAGCACAAGGACAGGCACTTCCCCACTTCTAACGCTCCTCTACTCCCATCGGCACTCACAGCTCAACGACACACAGCACAGCAGGACTGTGGGGCTCGCTGGAGCTGCTCAGCTTTGCCAGAGGGCCGGGCTGCATGTCACCAGCCCAGGGAAACACAAGAGTTCAAGATGTACAAGTGTGAACAAGCATCTCTCTCACACCATCGTGAAGCCAAAAGCCAGAAGCCAAAGCCAGGTGAAGTGGCACAGGCTTATAATCCCAGCTAGTCAGGGAGGCCGAAGTGGGAGGACAGTGAGCTGGAGGCCAGCCTGGGCCACACAGCAAGACCCTGTCTCAAAGGGAAAAAAAAAAAGATGAGAAGTTGTGTGCACATCAGTGCAATAAGGCCGAGCCATGAAGCACAGGGAAGGCCGCTGCCCACCTCTTTGGTGGGTGCTTTCTTTCAAAGGAGCAAGGAGAGCCCCACTTTGCCCTGCCAGATTCTCACTCTGCAGAAGCCCGTACAGGGACACAACAGCGGCCCACGCCCTACCTTAACTCCATCACAGGTGCAAACAGCATGCTGAGGAGTGCTGGGAGGCCGGGGATGGGAGGCATCAGAGACGTCTCCCTCAGCAGCATGGTAGATCCTGTTGCACAGGGGGATGAAAGTCGGCATCAGGCCGTGGTCTGTGCTGCTCAGGGTGCCTTCCCACCTTGCTGGTCCTACTTGTCCACAGCACCCCTCTTCTACTGAGAGGTCCCCACAGAGCCCCCTAGGGAAGCGCTGCCTATTCTCAGTTCACAGACACTTCACGAGGACATGCAGGGGTTCACCCCATTGGGGGTAACTCATTTGGTTATTTGTGTCTTCTCTTTCTCTTCATTGTATGATCAGGTTTTCCATAGCTAAGAACTGGGATTTATTCTCCTCTGCAGCCAAGTATGGAGGAATGAGGAATGAGGAAGTTATGGGTTAACTCCCACATCCTTGTACAAAAAGAAAAGTGATAGTGTTCCATTTCGTAAATGTGCATCAGTCAATGTACCCAGAAAATAGTCTAAAACTGTAACACATAAGGAGAAATTGTTCCTAGCAATCAAAGTCAAAGAAAAGGAGAGGACCACAGATGAACAGAAGCCGTGTGCTTACCAGTTGCATTGACTGAAAGTGAGGCCGCGACCAGCATCCTCTGGTGAAGGTCTGCAGGTGCGTCACTGATGATCACAGAGTTGATACTCTCCTTCTCAATCCAGACACACCTGGAAGGAAGGTAAGTAGGACATGGGCTAGGACCAAGCACAGGAGCATGCCCAGCCCACAGGAGTACACCTCAAACAGACGGTCCAGCACCCAAGTGTGATGCTCCACAGGCTAAGCCATGCAGGGCCTCCCAGGCTTCTCTCCTCCTCTTCTGGGCCTTTCCTCCCACCAGGCCTCACCCTCTCCCCACTCCCCTCGTAGTCCAGACTTCTCCTTGGCACTAAGTACCATCTGCATGTCCAAACCTGTTCCTACGCCCAGAATCTGTCCTCTGCTCCAGTCCACATGGCCATCACCTGCATCCTAGTAGAGGGGACTCAGTGTGGTCCACCCCCTTCCTCCTGTCACCTCTCCAGAGGCCAGCCCCACTCCACAGGGCGACCTGCATTCCTCCTCATCCTTCATCACTGGACCTAATCAAGCTCCAGCCTGCTGCTGCCATTCCTGAAGAAGGTGTTTATGCAGCTGCCCTGGCCTTGGGTTATACCAGTGACTGGCATCAGAGGTCTGCTCCTGCCTGAGGGCCCTTCTACTTGGAAATGCAGTGTGCTCTTCACATGGGGCTCCTCAAACTTCAGTGCACACATAGATCTCCTGGAGAGCTTGTAAAAATGCACACTCACTCATAAATCTGGGTGGGGCCTGAGCATCCATAAATCTATCAGCTCCCCAGGGACACCCAGCTACTGGTCCTGGAGGAATTTACAGAAGCTGGGGCTCACCCAATGTGATCATTTTAGGATGCACATGGTAAGTCTTTCCAGCTGGGCTTGGAGGCAAAATCTAGACATGGCTTATGATGCTGCCCTCCTCTGCCACAAGGTCTGCAGTCCCCACCACTGCCAATTCCCCATCATACTAAACCTATCCACAAGTACAAACTCTCAGACTTAGGCCTGTGCACTTGTCACTAGAACTACCCCCAACCTTCTTCTTGCCCTAAACATCGCAACCTAAGTCCTCTGCAGCCTTCCAGTGTCAGATTTCTCTGGAAGACCTCCATGGCCTTCAAAGCACTCTGATGAAGTTCTGTGGCACCTATCAGGACCTGGTCACCATATGTTGTCAATGGAAGGTCCCCCACCACTGAACCCATAATCCTGGTGAAGATGACAAATGTATCCTGGTCATCACAGTTTCCCAATTCTTATTCTGTTCCTGGCACAGAGTGGCACTCACAGGCCTGCTGAGTAACAATTAAAACAAGAACAAAAGATATGAAGTCAGATGAAAGACACTCAAAAATGCTAACAGAGAGCTGGGCACAGTGTTGCACGCCTGTAATCCCAGCACTTAGGGAGGCTGAGACAAGAGAATCGCGAGTTCAAAGCCAATCTCAGCAACAGCGAGGTGCTGAGCAACTCAGTGAGACCCTGTCTCTACATAAAACACAAAATAGCGCTGGGGATGTGGCTCAATGGTCAAGTACCCCTGAGTTCAATCCCCGGTACCCCCAAAAAAAATGCCTAAAGAGAACAGCTTTCATGGAATAGAGAAAGAATACCTCCAATGTGGAGGTAGGAGGGAAAGGAGGATGAGGTTAAAAACATTAAATATGAAGGAAGACTAGTTCTGATGAGGACTATAAATAGAGGAATAGAGAAAAATACATGGGAAAAATTAATTCAATCATACCTGAACTTGGATATTCTGGTCAAACTATGACACTTCAGCTCATAAGGGTTGAAAGGTCCATGGAGTACCGCCTACATGCACAAAACACAGTGTGACCAGTAGCAAGAAAAGTCCCAACCTCAGCCCATAGTTTAAAAGAATCTCAATCCAACCATCCTCAAGATTCAGTGAGGAAAACAGTGCCTCAAAGGAACACAGCCAATTCCATGTATGGTGTGTGAAACACTCCAAATACTCAGGTAAAAGTATTCTTTTTTTAATATTTTCTTATGTGTCAATGGACCTTTATTTTATTTATTTATACATGGTGCTGAGAATCAAACCCACTACCTCACACATGCAAGGCAGGCACGCTACCACTAAGCCACAACCCCAGCCCCTAAAAGTGTTCTTTTAATGGCAGCAGACCAGCGAGGTTGAGTAGGCAGGCCTGAGGTCGTGCAAGGCTAAGCATCAGGGTAATAGAAGTGGAGAACCTGAACAGGGAGGGACCTTCCTGCCAGCCTTCTTCTGCAAACGCAACAGGCAGCACCAGCTCTAGCCCCAGCAGATGGGCTTGTGAGTGGCAGGAAACAGCCTGGCAGCTCACTCAGAAGGCAGCGCCACATGCCTCCTCCCAGCGGGAAACCAGCAGCACTGCTTCAGAGAGGGAGGTCAGCACAAGAGAAGCCAGGTGAAGCACTCTGTACCCCGCCCAGACTACATGGGAAAACCAAGGAAGAAAGCTACCAGGAGCCGGGCGCAGTGGCTCACGCCTGTAATCCCAGCACTTAGGGAGGCTGAGACAGGAGGATCGCGAGTTCAAAGCCAGCCTCAGCAACAGCGAGGTGCTAAGTGACTCAGTGAGACCCTGTCTCTACATAAAACACAAAATAGGGCTGGGGATGTGGCTCAGTGGTCGAGTGCCCCTGAGTTCAGTCCCTGGTGCCAAA